>JANVCC010000261.1:8449069-8531545 GCA_025345505.1 Todiramphus chloris collaris | reverse complement strand
CCTTCCTTCCTTCCTTCCTTCCTTCCTTCCTTCCTTCCTTCCTTCCTCAGCTCCAGCAATAATTACATTTTTCTTATCATTTATTGTGGAATAAATGTGTGCTGTAACTGTGCTTCGTGCACAGCTCCTGCATGCTTCCAGTGTTTTCAGTGGCTTTGGAAAGAGGAAAGGGGCATGCTCATGCTGTTTGCTGGCTTCTTTTCTCCTTTCCACCCACTCCACCCTGTCTTCCTCTTTCATGTCAATCATTTTGAACCATTTTTTCGTATTTCTCACTAAATTCTAACACCAGCCTCTCCCACCCACCCTGTGGATGTGCTTCAGAAGGCTGCAGTTCACTGCCCCTCAAGTATGGGAAGAAGTCTTCAAGATAACCACATCAACTGAAAGAGCTAACGCAGCACGCCAAGCTAATTAAAACACAGTGAATTAGAATATAGCTACATGGGTAAAAGAAAAAAAACACAGAGCTGCCCACTAATACAGCTAAAAGAGCACCAGAGTCTTGCTACTTAATTGCACAGGCTACTGGCAAGCAGGTTTTAGCTACAACAGATGACTCCCCTTTAGCATCCAAGTCCTGTGCAGGCTCTTCTAAATCAGACTTTATTTATCACGACGACCTACGAAGAATTGCTTTGGAATCTACGGTTGGTGTTACACAGTATTTGTTTAAAAAAGATTTGAGGGAAATCTTGTTAAAAATTCTGAATGGTATTGGAATTTTGAGCGTACGAGCCTGCCATTCTAAACCATTTGATTAAATTTAACCATAGGAAACTCTTCCAAGACCTAATGAAGCAGCAATTACATCTGAAGAGGGAGCCAAGCCAAGAATTCTACCATTCCAACAGCTCTCCTTTGAACATCATGCTACAATATCTAATCTGCTCAGTTTTGAGTTTACACATACAATAAATCTCTGAGCTTTTGGGTTTGTATAAAATAAACCATATAGACTAAAATGACACTTTTTTTTTTTTTTTATTTAAAGCGCCTTCTTTTTGGGTTTTTTTTTTTTTTTTTCAAAAAATGGGTAGCTTTAAGATTTTAAATATTCTGACAAAATCCCTGTGCATTAAATAGCATCTAGATGAATTTCAAAATTATGCAAGTATTTTCTGGGTCTGGTTGAAAAGCAGATGTTCCCTCCCTGATCACTCCCCATATTTCAAGAATTTTGACAAAATAAGATACAAAATTGAGGAAAAAAAAAAAAAAAGTGAAATAAGGAAAGAGTGAATGTTAACAGTTTTAAAAGCAAATGCTGTGCCCAATCCTGATTCCAGTTTGCTTTGTCATAAGCACTTGCTCACAATTCATCATAATCACCTACTTAGCAGCTTGCCGTGGTGGTGCAAGCGGGATAAGAATCAATCCCATCACTTTCCCTTTTGATTAAAAGGAGGAACTGTTAAAACTGGATAAGGGTTTCATTTGTCGTGCCCTCAGCAAATGCAGGTTGTTTGGTCTTTTCAGTAACATTATTACATTGCACAAAGATGACCCTTTTTGTGGTTTAAGATGTAGCTAGAGCAACCCAAGTACAGCCAAATCAATGGAGGCAATCTTGCTCCATTTCCAGTTTTCCAGCCTTTCTTTATTACACGTAATAGAACATTTTAGCATAATAACTCAGAGGTCTTGAGATACAGAAGATGGAGAAGTAATGTTCAAAGGCAATTCTTCACATTTGGCTTTCACCACATCAAGTGCAAACATTGAAGTTGAACATGAAAATACAATTTTCTCCTTCAAAAGTCTACATCCTTATCTCTTGCAAAGAACACAGGTTCATTTCCAGAGCCTCATGGTAAAGACTAAGGCATCTATTTCAAGAACAGTGAGTAGCTGAAGGATTTGGAAGTAATCTTTTCATAATGTTTCTTTGGAAGGGAAGCAAGGTTGCTCAAAATTCATAGAGATTATTAAGTGTACATCCACAGAGCAGATAGGGTACCATATTATTTCCCATCAACAGTGTTCTCACCTGCTGAGCATCTCTCTTTGGTTCAAGACAGCCATTGAATACAAAGCATTAGCACTCTACTGCACCAACCGAAGTTAGTGAGATGAGCCCCATCAGTGAGCTGAGCAAACCCCTAATATCCACATTCAGCTCATGAGGACTGTGTTGACCTGTCTTTCGAGCCCTTCATTTTGGTGATTTAACAGACAAGCAATTTCTTACTTCAGCAGATGTGTTCTGTATTTTCAAGTGAAGCATTTCTGGACAAAGGCGTGGATGTTTAAAAGATTCACAAGGCTCCCCAAAGCTCTGCTGTATCAGTGGAGTATGCTCTGACAGCAGGGACTCCTGACGACAAGAAAAGCTGATCAGCTGCAAGCTTTCCTATTGATGAATCCAACTCTTCACCCGGTCTAAACTAGGCCTGTGGGTTTTGTGTTTTTCTTCTTAGCTTTCTTTGAGGCCTGCAGAAAGTTATGAAATAGATTTTTCTAGTCCTCCCAGGAGCGAGGCTAGGTTCACATCTTGACCTCAGAAATAAAGCAGCCCACAAAATCCAGTCTTCTCTGCCTAACATAAGGCAAACTACAAGGTGCAAACGTAAGGCAATATGAAGAGTGAGAAATGACAAGCAACGTGTCAATACTGGGGAAGAGAAATAACAAAGCCTGACCGTATGAAAAATTCACAAATGAGCACCACAGTTTTGGCTCTGCTAGTCTTCATTAGCAAGGGTGGAAGCAAAGAGTGCTCAGTTGAAAGGAAGATTTCAATTACAAGTCAACAAAAATGAAATTCTTTAGTGCAGGTTATTATTTATTTCTAGATATTTTGGTCATCTTATTCTGTAACCATTGTAGGATATATTTGGGTACGGTAATGTACAGCCAGGTATAGACTCTCACAAGACGTACTAATGAAAATACAAAATAACCCTTACAGGACTGAGTCTTCTCTCAGCAACATTAATGTAAATCAGCTCAGTCAACTGGGGGACATTGATGAGAAACTCGAGTGAGGAAAGAATTGAGCTCTGACGCTTTGAACAAGCTGCCCAAGTATGTGAAGGCTGTTAAACTGGGCATCCAGGAGCTTGGAAGACACCAGAGGTGTAAAAATTATAAACCCTATTTTTCCTGGTGAAATAAATAGCATTAAGGAACTAAAATATGGTCCCAGAACAGAAAAATACTGAAGTGGCAGTTGCTACCAAAAGCATCGACAGTTAACCAAAGTATGAGAACAGAGTCTTATCGAAGATCAGAGGAGTAGAAGGGCTGGTTCCCATTAGCACGAGTGGCAGTGGCGTTTGTGCAAATCCCACGTATGCTGATGGAATACGGACCCTGAAATGTCCGTGACCTTGATGTGCAATATTTATGTCTACACCTTTAGCCTCTTGCACATAACGAGATGCAATCTTTTAGCTTTATGCACTTCAGCGGGCATTCAATTAGAAAAAGCAAATGTGTTTCTTTTTTTTTTGGGGGGGTGGGTGAAAGAATGCTAAGCTATTTAGACAGAAGGTAGTGAATCAAAAATTGCAAAACTTCAGCTTTCAAAAATAGCCTAAGTGACCTCTTACAATACTCTGACCACTCCATCACAAGCAGGAGGCAACCCCTGTGAAGAGCGAATTCTGGCAAAGTTCTCTCTTCACAGATGATGCACAGCTTAAGCTATAATGAGTTTTTGGGTTACAAATGCTGAACGCATTAATATTCCTTGATGATAATTATCACAGTATAAGCACCTTTCCCAATGTGAGTAGCATAAAGCAACTGAAGCAGCATTTTTACTACATTTGAAACAAGCTGGAAAATGGGATTTTCTACTCTCATAACCTGAGGTCAACATATATCAAGCTATGCATATTAAATACATCCACCCTATGTAACTATATAGACCTTTTCTTATAGTCACATGCATGCATGCAATTAACACCCTAATTTTTTGAATACTTAAACAAATATGTCACAGATATGAACATGATTTCCCATGAAAAATAAATTCAACATTTTAAATAGGAGACAAATATTCTGTAAACAGGCTACGCTGCTATTTCTTTGGAAGCCAGTGCAACGTGAAAGAAAGAAAGAAAGAAAGAAAGAAGTAGATATTAGTGGCTGATACAAATGAAGATTTAAAAAATTGACATATTCACCCAAAAAGAAAATAAAATTTGCAGAAAAACACAGCCTTCTACCTTGAGGGGTTAAACTAACCACTATGTGCAACACTAAATGGGGCTTATGCCCACCTCAGCCTCTCTTTTCTTACAAACACCTGAAGATACAGTTCTTCATCAGGCTGAGATTCATGCACACAGTTCACAGACTGAGTAATGAGCAGGAGGACTGGAGATATCCCCAGGAAATAGAGGAGTGGAAGCCTGAAGCCAGGCAGCTGAGCACCAGCAGAGGTGTTCCTTGCTGGTGACTGCAGCCAGGAGACCGTAGAACCACTGCCCTGCCTCTCATGGGGCAGGAACGTGCTCAGCCAGGCAGCAGCACAAGCTGCTTGATGATGGAATAGCCAGACAGGCTCACCCGTCCTTGGTAGCCTCCTCTTAACCATGAGCAGTGGGAAAAAGGGAGCACACCAGGAACAGCATCCAACACCTACAGGCCAACCCAAGAAATACCCCTTGCACCACATATCAAACCCACATTCTTTGGAAGATAAAACACGGTGCATGAAACAGTATAAATGGGCTTGGCTGTATTTTACCTGCAAGATATTTAATTATTATACAAGTACTTACTGAGGATTAATTAGCATACAACAAGGATCTGAAACATGCAGACGTTTGTCAAAGAAGACGGAGTTTCTAATGATTTATTATTGTTTGATTAACAACATCATGCAGCAACTATGCTATTAAATCTCTACTTTGCATACTACAGAACCTAAAAGCGTTACCTAGTGATGTACTACCTTAGCCTCAGAAGAGGGGAACAACTTGATCTTTGCTTTTCTCTCACCCCCCAACTCAGAAAATGTTCATTGTTACAAATGATGTACTGCCTTTAAAATATCATACTGTGAGTTGCAGGGTTTTCACTAAATGCTATAATACTGTTTTAACATTCTGTGCAAATAAACTCAGTGCAGCTATCTTTTGACAAAAGGGGAGTCAGTTTGAACCCTTAATCCGAAAAATGGGAATCAATTCTGGTGTTCTGGGGGTGTGAAATCTGCTGAATGTATTTATGCCATGTTGTCTTGTACTTCCTTTAGGGAATACGCCACGTTACCACCATTTCTAATACTAAAGCATAATCTTTACATATGTGCTGCAAAATGTCTCAAAATCCCATTTGAATATATGGAAAGGTTTTGAGGGAACCTTTGCTAAATATTTAACTGGACTATTGGCTTATTAAATACTGTCATGTGAAAGACAAGAAAGGATGATATAAAGCACATGCCTTTTTTTTTTTTCTTTTTTTTCCACTTAACACTGGTGCTCACCATTCATCAGAAGAACTGATGCATTCTAAGTATTCCTTCTTATCAGATAAATGTAGCAATGGCATCTTGCTATTATAAAAATGATTAAATTCCTCCTTGGTTAATTGTGTAAGACCTGCTCCTCTGCAGTTAGAATCCCCTCTCCATCCTCCCCGCTAAAACATCTGAAAAGACCACGTCTGAAAATTAGAGGTGATATAGTGAAATCGAGCTGGCACAAGATATATTGCTTATATGAAAAGCAAACCTAGGGGAAAAACCAGTCAGGTACAGCACATGCAGCTTCGGTTTATCATACACAGAAACTGCATGGCTGACTATTTTACAGGTAGAAAACTGAACACATTTCTCTGCACATCACAATGCATTTGACAAGTAGATAATACAGTGACAGTCACACTAAAAATACAGACGTTCAGACTGAAAATATTCTATAAGAATAAACACTTCCATTAAAACAAAACCAAAGTAACTTGGTTCACGACAACAGATATGTTTCAGTAGGAATCTCTGAAAACAAATTTAAATCCACGATGAAATATATTAGTATAAACTAAGGAAAAAATCTCTTGGCATGGAATTGCCTGCAGAGAGTGCATTTATTCTGTAAACACTGTAACAATGATTATCTGTCCTTCCAGCTCTCAGTGGAGACTCCTGCTTTTATAAAATGTCTTGTGGTGACTTACTAAATTCAGGCTATTTCAATTAGTATTACTGCACATTAAAAATTAATTGTATTAAAGAGTGGATTAAGGTTTAAATTTCAATTCTACGGTCTGTGTGCTAGAAATGACAGCTAAAAATCAATGCTTTCTGGCCCATAATCGGAAGTTTGTACGACTGAATAGTGTGGATCTGGCGCCAGTTTTAAAAGAATTGATAGTTCAATTCAAGGTGTGTCAGCTCTAACTCCTGATTTAAATGGGAACGCTACACAGCCACGGTATTAAGCTAAAGAAGAAATGGGGAAAAAAAAAAAAAAGCTGCCTTGCAATGAAGAAAATGTGTCAGCTTCATAAAGATGGAAAAAATCCAAATTACAGCTCAAAATTCACATTTGGTATCACTGAGGGAAAAAAGATGTTTTAATGGGATGATGACTTCATTACGGAAGATATATTTTTTTTCCCGTATTTAGAACGCGTTGTTAAAATACCACCCGGAATTGCAGTTTAGGCCCCAGTCTTGCAAACAGTTGAGAACACATAGAGCCTTATTCTAGTATAAAAGGAAGCTTGTGCCATCTACTCGTGTGAATAAAATCACCCGCATAGTTACATGTTGTCAGGATCAGACCTCCTCCTTCCCGTCCCTAACGTACAGCAGCACCGTGCAAGCCCATTTCGAACTTTCAGACAGAGACGGAGGTAAAGAAGTGAGCTCGAGGAACCCACAACACTCCTGCTTTGGGACACTTGGCTTTGTGCAAACGGTCCTGGACAAGGCCAGCCCCAAGGAACAGCCACCAGAGCCTCAAGCCAATACACTTGGGTGCCCTGATACCTTGCAAGTCATGCAGGGAGCTGTAGTTTCTCCTTCCAGCCCTCAGCAGAGCATCAGTGGGGATGCTGAACCCCCAGGCTGCAGTTGGGAGAGGTGACAGGAATGCTGCTATAGGATGTTATCAAAAGTGTAAGCGACCAGGCAGCCAGCCACAGAGATAAGGGTATATGGGAATGGGCAGCAGTTCTTTTTACCTCTAGTAAGTATGTCAGCTATGGTCTCCTGAGCTGTCCTGTTGCTGTAGGACAATTTCTTGACCTGCACCCATATGAAATCAGTGTTTATCTTCCACTTTATCATCTGACAAATCAGTTATAATTTGCCTTCATGGATGAAGGTTGCTGCCTGCACAGCTATGGCAGCAATCTGCACTCTTACCTTGCTGAAGCTTCTATTTAGATGTTGCCACTGTAAGTTGGAAATATTTTTGAAAAGAAAATGTCTTTATTAAAGTATTTGCATCTTTGCAACAATCATAATTTTTTATTACTTGGGTGAAACTGAATTTTGCAGAACGTTCCTTGAGATCATGGCACTGGATGAGAAACTGCCACTGCTGCTGTGGCTCTTCTTTGAGTGTGAACACAGTGCCAAAAGGAAAGGAAACAGCCCAAGCAAAATCATTTTTGCACTCTTTGTATTGTAAAATGTACGGGGAATAGCAAGAAGGGAAAAAGCATGTTCCACTCATTATAAATCTAGTGTTGCTCCTGTTTGAAAATGGTTAGCAAGAAATGCTTGCCACTTCTACCAGAAACAAACTGATTTTTTTTAAGAGCAAGTGGTGAAGAACGCTGCAAGCCTAGTGAATGGACCATGCTGGCATCACTAAAGTACTGCAAAGCCACCCAGGATGGCAGAGTCTGGGACTGAAAAGTCATTGGTGTGTACCTAAGAGACAAGTTGATGTCCAAAATGTTCTTAAAGATCCCCTGTGCTGCGTGGATGTCCAACAGCAAGTTTGGCATCAAGAGAGTAAAGAAGATGGGTTGTAATAACAACAATAAAAAAATAATCTGGTGCAAATGGACCCCAAGGTGTAGTAGTCATCCCCATGCAACAATCACCCTTCACTGCAATTTAGTGATGTTGCTTCATTACAACACAGCATACAAAGGGGGCAATATTAAGGCATACTATTTAAAGCTACAAGATCCGTGGTGCCAGCTATAGCTGGTACTGAATCAGGGTTATAGATTAAAAAGAAGGCAATTTCAGCAGAGGATACTGAAAAAGTTTGCCATTTTTACAAGGCTCAGCCGAATGTCACAGTACGTGACTGAAGGGAAAGACTGCCAATATATTTTATAGTGTGAATCCAGACATTTGATACAAAAGCCCAGCCATAATTGGCTGCAAATTAATGATAGCCGAGGAAGACAAAGAAAGGCAATTGGCTTAGGCAAGGGAGAGAAGAAATGTTTCCATATGATAGCAGCATACATAGAAATTGAGAAAGAGATTTGTGCAGGGTACAAGACCATCAGCCTAGATGGACCTTGAAGCAACTTTCAGAACTGCAGTGACAAAAGACAGATTCTGAAGAGGAATAAGTCAATGTTGTTGACTGATGGAAGCCATCACTATTTCTGTTAACTCTCTTTCTGTTAACTGGTTCTGACTGGGGAAGAAATGAAGGACAATTTTTGTTGTGTGGTGAAGGTGATGTCAAGAATAGAAATCAGCTGGAGTGCACCTGCGAGAAGTGATGATACGGTAAAAGAGGAGGAACAATTTTTTTTAAATTGGCCTCTGAAATGGATAGAAAACATGAACCAAATCTGGAAGCTCTAAGGCAAGCAGCAGAATTCCCCATTAGCCAAGAGACAATAAAAACCACAAATAATTTAACAGCTTGCTATTTACAGAATTGCAGTACCTTTCCTTCTTAATGTACATTGACTAATTTGTCTTGAAACATCTCTGTGGGTAAGTACTGTCTCCATTTTACATTTCAATGACTTGTTCTTGGCTAGTGAAGAAGTCACTGGGAATGCTGGAACCACCACAAATTTGCACCCGTTCTGACTCCCATTTCAACACTCTGAAACAAAAATTGTTTTTGTAGCCTGTCAAGCAAAGAACTTGAGAACAAAACTTGAAAAAAGAGAACTCCGAACAAGAAAGGAGAACACCATAAAGCAAAAGGAGAAGGAAAGACTGAGTAGTGCCTTGGAAAAGTTAACTGCATTTTGTGAGAGATAATGGCATAGGAGAATTCAAAGAGCCTTCCAAATCTGCTTTTGAAGGAGATGAAGGGGAAGGACACATTTAAGAAAAAGAGGGCAGCTAAAGTGTGTTGAGACTGCTTGTCTTGTCAGAGAAGAGAACTTCTGTTGAAGCTTTAGGTTGAAGAAGACAAAGAAAATCACCAGCCCACAAAAAGGCTGGCCTGGAGGACCCATCATAAGGGTTGAAAGAGATGCACATGCCACACAAAAGCAGCAGTTGATGTAAAATATGATAACATAGGTGACATATCATAGAAATTAGAGGCCTATTTTCTATCACCTAATTTATGCATCACCATGAAGGATTTTTCCTGGCAGTACAATTCCAGTCTGTACTGCTAGGCACACTTCATCACTGGTGCAAATGCAGCAGCAGGTAAAAGTAGAGAACTTTCCTAAGTTCTCTCGTAGAGAGACTTGTTCCCAAGTAGAGAAGTATCCCTAAGACTAAGTTTTCTGCTCTATCTCTCTGTCCAAGCCTATTTATATAATTCTTCACTTATTTAATTTTATTTTTGTTTTGTTTGTATTTTAACCTTCTTTTTTTTTTTTTTTTTTAAGCACAGCTATTTTAATCAAAAAAGGTTAAAAATACCATCCCTGTTAAGTCTGACTTGAAGAATAACAGCACACAAGGAGCAAAGTGGGTGAAAAGTTCACATCTGGCAGGGAAATGTCACTCAGCTGAAGAGAAGAGTATTTAACTGTTCTGGTGAAAATTGGTTTTGATTTGATCATGTTATGACAGTTTGCAAATCACACTTTGCACTAAGCGATATTTGGGTGAGGCTTTTTAACCAAACTTGAAGCAAATGGAAGGCTGAGTTGCCTCTGAAGATCTAATTGAACGGAGTGGTAAATAAACACCAGCATCTCCCGGGCTGTTCAATGAATTATACAGTGCTCTGCAGGAGTCTCATCTGGGGGACTTGAGGGGAGGGAGGGGGTGGGGGTGGATTTCTTTGCACAGTTATCTAATGTCTGGGCACTCGCATAGGTGTGCAGTGAAAAGCAGTGAAGCTGTGAGCACAGTGGGTTCATTGTGAAGGTTGCCTGCGAGAGGGTTGGGAGAAAGGGTGCCGAGCCAAACAGCCAGATATTGAGGATATACTGCTGAGGTCCCAAACTACAACACTCTCATAAAGCGCTGTGTGAGAGAAAATTCGACTTGTCTGGCTAGGCACTGCAAAAAGAAAACCAAAACAGGATGTTACAGGCATATCCTTAACTCTGGCCACCATACATGTGTTTTATGATTGGCTTTGATTATACAAATATACTATTCCTTTTATCATTCAGTCTAATCCAAACGTGAGGCTCGTACTTTTCAGCATAGACGCAGTGAATGGGGCAGTGTTTTGAAACAGGCTTTGTCCAACACGCTATGAATAGCATATTCTGTAAAGGCTCTTGGATAAGTACCACGAATATTGGATTATATTCATGTAATAAAAATAATGTGTTATGTGGCTTTGCACCTTTGAGCGGGTCTCCTTCGCTCTGCCCACTGCTTCATTTCCTCAGGGGCTTCTCCTAATGCCCTGAATTGCACAACGTATTCAAACAGCAGCTTACTTAAGATAAATAAATCTGCCGAAAGGAATGTTTTTTCTTCCTTTCTCCCTATACATTGAATTTACCTCAATAATTATGTTAGTTTAAGGCCACATGACAGGATTACTCAGTTCTGCCCCACCGATACGTTGGTCGTATGGTTTTACTTGCATGTTTCACTAAGAGGGTGTATAACAATTTTTCACAGGCAAACATCCTGAGATTGAACTTTAAGGGCTTGACATTTTTATGCACAGAAAATATTCATGTGGCAATATTTACATTTCACATTTATCAATTAGATTTTTTTTTATATATATTATTTCACAGACATTTATATCTGGTTTGCTGGTCACTAAAGCAGCTGTCTTACAAGGTGAATGAGATGGAAGCTAGGCCATGCAACTTATATGCACATGTATACACCCGTGTATATAGGAGGGTGCATTCAATCACAAACCAGCTTGTATTTTAAGTAGGTATCACTGTTTCACTTTATTATTGATTTTTCCACTGGTTCCACTTAAAGAAAGCAACACTAAATGTGAAAAAGGGTGTGCAGGAATATCTTCTGAGCATACACGGTCTACAAGACATGTAAAAATAAGGTTTTTACCTAAATATAATTGTCCACAAAGGCTGAACTTGAAATACTGCTTCCTGAAAGTGTAGTGGTAGCTCGGGCACTATGCTGAGGAGACAGAAGGAGTTACTTTCCTCAGTAAGGATCGTTGAGTATGTCACTGGTTAATTCCTGTTCTATGCTCCTCATTAGCATTACTCTCAAGTTTCTGGTTATCATATCCGAAATATTAAGACATAATAAGTACGAAGGTGCAGATAATTGGATATTAACCAGAACATACTTGACTGGGCAGGAGGTAGGGCCTTGCTTAAACTAATCCTGAAATGTATTAATCACCAATTAATGAATGGGTTTCAAATTCATTTTCTATTATAGAACACCTCTGAGTATCTAAGCTTTTTCTAATAAAATGAGTTGGAATAACAGGATAGGAATAAGAAACACTCCAATTTGAGGCTGGTTTGAATTAATTCCCCATAGCTTGTTGTTAAGCTCCTTGAAAACAATAATCCTGGTATGAGTGACTTCCATGAGAGATATATATATATAATATATATTATAGCACTTATAGGCTCTATTTGCAGGTACAAATGGTCATACAGAGGTTAAATTCAGAACAGAGCTAGTCCACTGAAGAACTGCTATAGCACTGTCTATATTTCTTAAGAGCAAATAGAGCTCTTTAAGACAAGCATCATAAGACCTGCATCAACTCCAGATGGATGTTGCCAATGAATGGGATTCAGTGCCAAGTATATATGTATGTCAACTTCAGTGAAAAAAAAAAAAGATGCAAACACACCTTTTCTCCAGCCTGGGCCAAAATGTGGTCCACACTGGTCCAATCTGTCAACCTGGGCTCTTGGAGGGTGGAAGAAGAATGGTGGGAGAGTAAATATACAGAGATTATGAAGTGTGGTTTAGAAGTCTGTCAGGGTAGGGGGGGAGAGTGAGGGAGGGTGTTTTTAAGCTCAGGAGCTCCAGCTTTGGGCAGCTTTGCAGATTTTGCATTAAGAGTGCACCCTTAACCACCACTGCTAACTGGCTTGACACGGTTGGACTTTTCTCAGCTACAAGACTAACCAGCTGCACGCAGTTAATCTGCAAGTAACAGAAGTCTTTGTTAACTGAGCATATTTAAAATCCAAAAAGAAATGCAAAAACCATAAACAAAGCCTCAAGTTTTCCCTTTTTAAAAAATAAAATAAAATACAATCTTCTCACCTGTTCAGGATGATTTCTAAATGGATACTTGAGCATTTTCATTATTTGAAATGTGTGCCCACTGCACCAGAAACAAAAAAAATCAGAGATCCTTATTGTTACTAATGAAGAAAATTATAACAGACATGGTTGAAGTACCATTATTCCCTTTTCTCTCTTCCTGCTGTCCTCAGTGTTATTTACATTGATGCGAATTGCAAGTAAACCAATATTATCCATCTCTCTGTTTTTTTCCTTAATTTGTTGACTTTAATTTTAGTAAGACTTAAATAAGCGCTTACTGAAGATGAAGTAAGATATGCAAGCAAGTAGTCCTTTTATCAACAATTTTGCCACAGAAATACACAAACATTTCAATGGCTCTTCATTAGCAAACAAATCAACAAGTGATATTTTAATGCATGACTTTATTCCATCTCTGTGGGGACTGTAGTTGAGAGTGTGATGTACAGTACAGAGAAAGGAATCATCAGCCACAATGTCCCAGGGCTCTATCCATTGAGGACTTCTCAGCCTCTGCTTAAAGAGTGCATTTAATTGACTGATAGACAGTAGCTTCTTTGTTCACAGAAGACAGCGAAGTAATGGCAGCTTGAAAATCGTACCATCTACAGGATCTCCTGAGACTAGTAACAGGGGGATATGTGTCAGGAATAAATAAATAATCTAATTATTAAGCCACTTCCTGTCAAGTTAACTCCAATTTGTTGGCTTTTGAAGGCAACAAAACGAGGCATTTTTCCTCATTATGCTTCTCTTTTTATACCACTGGTAATCACAGGCGGATTAAAGGGTGCCTGATTGGTTTTTTTGTCAAGGAACTGAGAAGCAGCCAACAGTACAGAAAAACAGAGTTGGGGTTAGAAGAAATTTCATGCTTGTCTCCTTTCCAGCTCCCTAACAGCCCACACTGCTGCCCCATACAGTGCTGCCAGCTGTACAGCAAATGTGTACCCCTCCAACGGCGGCCTACCAGGCCACGGGCTCCATCCTGAGAGCTGTGAGATACCTTGCAATCTTGGCAGGTAGCTACTGCTGTCATAGGCATAATTCTAAAGGTGACCTACGAAACCCCATCAGCTCACCAAATGCAACAATATGAGCAGCTGAAGTTCAACACCCACTCTCCATATTGGCTTCTTTTGTTTCGCTTCCTGCGCTTGCATCGCAGGGAGAAGCCTCGAGACGTACTCCGTCGAAGAATTAGAGGCTTCTCCGCTCAGAACAGGGATGATTTAGAAAAGTGATGGTGAGGCAACCCTCTGTGCTGACAGCGAAACACAGCCGAGGGAGTGTGCTAAGGCTACTGATAAAGCCTGCGATACAAATGGTCAGCAACAAAGAACAAAAGGGAAGGCTGACATCATGCCATTAATTCTGCCCGTGGTGCCTGAGTATTAGAATGCACGGTATATCACTGCAGAGGCTCAGAGGAGAATCTTACAGCAGGTAGAGGGAAAGGAACAACTTTCGTACTGCCGTGCGTTACCTTTCGACAGCGGCCCCTTCATCAAGTGCTATTCATACCACAGGCATTTCTGCAGGAAAAAAAAATAAAGCTGCCCTCTGCTTTGCTTCATTTCTTTACAAAATGAACTCTAGCCTGAAGCGTGGGCATTTTTCAAATGCTTCTTTTGGTAGCATTATCATTACTATTATTACTAATAATATTCTTTAATAATGGACATTTTAATTCTATTTAATTATAGGGTTTTTTTAGTCCAATGTGCACACTCCCCAAAAAAACCAAACCAAACCAAAAAAGAGACAAGGTTTGCACACTGTGCCCTGACTTAACCGTTTGAGATGTTAATAGTCTTTCCCTAAAAGCTGTCTGAAAAATAAACAATCCACCAGTCCTGCTTCCAAGCCCTGACACGATGCGCCAGCTCCAAGCAGGGCAGCTCGGCAGGGAGAAGCAACCCCCCGGGGTCGGAGGGTGGCGGGGCAGCTGTAGCCCAAATATGTGACACACATAGAATTACAGAATCATTACGATTGGAAATGACCTTCAAGATCATCAAGTCCAACCGTCTACTAAATATTATCAGGACCACTAAAGCATGTCCTGAAGTGCCACATCTCGGTGTTTTGTGAACACCTCCAGGGACGGTGATTCCATCCCCTCCCTGGGATGGGGATTCCACCCCTTCCTGGGATGGGGATTCCATCCCCTCCCTGGACATCCTGTTCCAATGCCTCGCCACTCTCTCAGTAAAGAAATTTCTCCTAATATTGAACGGAACCCGAAGCGCAGCGAACGGCGCCGCTCTCGCGCGTTCACGGCCGCCTTCGCCTTTCCCGAATACGTCTTGACTTTTTTTTTGTTAAATTGCGCAGATAATTAAAGCCTCTTCATATTTACAGTCTGCTTCATTGGTAACCATGAATTCCGTTTGCGGTTACTGTCTGCAAATTCCCTCCCTGCGCAATTTCATACTAAGCAATAACACTTCATTTTACATAAGTTTTATCTGCTGTCCCCATACAGAGCTGCCAGCTGTACAGCAAATGTGCAGCTCTCAAACTGAGGCCTACCAGGCCACCGGCTCCATCCTGAGATCTGTGAGGCACCTTGCTGTCATTGGCAAGCGTTCCCCGCTATCGCCGCTACCATCGCTCCGCACCGCACGCAACTTAAAATCATCTGATTATTAGAATTTGTGGCCCACACTCCATTTTATCCTTTATTTAATCTATCCCCAGATCACACATTTGTTTAAATGTTTTGGCCGGTTTACAAATCATGCGGCCATCTGCACAGTAGGTGTGACACCATTTTTTAGACAAAAGTTACATTACGAAGCAACAAAGATAAAAGTCGTTTGAAATGCTTTGGTGTTTGTTATTCTGCCTGGTTTGCTTGGACCAACTCTAAGAAATAAATAGAATTATCTGTGTAAATCGATGAACGTCTATGAAAAACAACACCCAGCAGAACGCAGAGCTTGCTCCATTACCTACGTTAATATCATGACAGCTGAGGAGAGATGACCTGGCCCACTTCTCATCTCTCCTGTACAGATGGCTATTAAAGAGAAAGTATCCCTTTTGTATGGGCCGTGCAGAAACCCTTTATGGGCTTTTCAAATAAGCCAGCATTGCCCACAGGAGAGTAGCTTCCTGTTAGTATTAAACAGCCCAGATTTCATCTATTTTGTAACCCAGCTACTCACAAAATAAACCTACGTTTTCTCAGAATTAACTCCAAATGCTGGTTTTCCTGGATGTTTCAATTACATCTCCTCATTTTGCAGACAAGGTGACCAAGTTTCCTCTAACTTCTAGACAGCTCTGTCTGTAAATAGGACGTTCTCAGGCATCCAAATTATTTTCTGATGCTAAGAGTATATCATCTGTCTCTTCACTATAAACAATTTCCATTTCCTAACACCCAGGAATCAGTGAAAGATGACCTACAAAAGTAAGTCTCCACCTCCTTCCTCCTCTAGTGTGTAGATGCGCATCTTTGGATTTTTTTCTCCAGACCTCAGGTAAAGAGGGACTTCACAGTATCAGTTTTACTGTAGAGCTATTAAACTGATGTTCTGAAGATGCATTATTTGAGGACAACATGGTGCAACAAGTACTAGTTGACCAGCACAGTTTTCTGTGTAAGTGAAAGGAAAATCATGGGGTTTAATCACCTGAGGCATTAGGCAAATAACAGAAAGTGTGAATGCCACGTGCTATTCAACCAGACCTCCAGAAAGCCAACTGAGGTGTTTCCTTTGTCTTCACATCAGTGAAGTTGTCCATGTGTACTGTAATGTACACTGCACAAATTTGATGCAAATAAGATGATTTATTTTTATAGTTTTATTATGCATGCAGTTAATACATGCATAATGCAAACATGCATATCCACACGACACACAAGCATATATACATATTACATGCTTCTGTCACTGTCATGGAAAGAATCAAAAATCATGAGTTGCACTAAAATGTGTCTTTGTGTCTTCTAATGGTTACATACTACTTGTTATTGTAAAGCACAGCTGTAAAATTTCTTTGCAGAGAAATTAAAACATTCAATCCCACTTTCTATATAGTCTTCTTTACAAACTATAAATTGTTCCAGCATAAATTTGTTTACTTGGGTTTAATGAAGTATTTGCTGTTATAAACCAGAATTCTTCTTGTCAACTGCAGTGTTCCTTCATCCTGTTTTCCCATTTGCTTCCTAACTTTGGTGCTTGGCATCTTTTTTCCTTTCCCTTCATTTCCTCCTCCTGCTCACACCCTCTACCTTGTTAAATGCCACATAACATCCACCCCTAACCAAACTCCTCACCTCACCACAACAGACTTAACAAAACATGTTTTATACATGATATTGAAAAGGTTAAAGAAAGAAAATCCTGATTACTTATCAGGAATGACCTACACAGAAATTGCAAAATTAGGGTTGCAAAAAGGTACTTAATCCCAACCATGACACCCTTCCCCTTTGCTCCCTGACTCTTCAGCGGGGTAGTGGCTCTTGCTATGACACTGGGGCTTGATTTCTTCATCGACAAAAGTAGCAGCAAACTACAAAGATTGTGGCTGTTTCCCCCTTTTATCATTCTCTTTGTCAGCCTGATCAGTCCTCAATGGTAAATGTGCTGCTCTGTTGTGCACAGCCAGCGGCTCGCAATTTGCTCACTATGTTTCATGAGACAGTTGTTTGTGGCTGTTTGGAACACATTTACCTCTTTGGGGATTTATGCGCTAGTTGCAATGCCAACCTCCATAGTGATAGAGATTTCTTTCTAACTAAAATAGATAATTAGAAGCTGGTAATTATTGGTCAAGAATTATCAGAGTGAAAAAAATTAAGCTCTTCATAAATAGTTCTTGGCAATGTCATCTCTTTACATTATCTCATGCCTAACAGCACTTTATTCAGAGCACTTACAAATTTACACTATTGCTGTTGAGTCTCATAATTTTAGATGTAGTAATTCCTTTTCTGAGTTAAATATGTCCTAACTCTCCCAGTTCTGAGACACTCTGTATGTGCACATGTGCAAAATCCTAGGCAACTGTTACAGCAACTGTTTAGTCTGTTTACACTGAACTGCATCAGATACTACAGATGTAAAGGAATCAGTAGAAGAAAAAACCATGTTTAGCTTGTCTGCTTGAAACAACAGCAAAAATAACAGAAGGAGCAGTGGAGTGCAGCAAATGGAACACAAACAACAGTAGACTCTCTTCCTACCCTCTCAGGTCAAATGCCAACTGTAAACTATGTGATGAAAACAAACGGATGCCAGAAGCCTCCCTCTTTTCCACAGACACCATGCACCCAGAAATAGAATTTTCTCAAAGACAGCTGCTAAAAACGCTATTCTACCTGGAGGGAAGGGTAAAAGAATGAAGGCATCTGAAGAATTGCCATTTCTGCCTGCACTTCCTGAAAAACTAATAAAATTGTTTTATCAACAAATTTCAATACACACACCAACAAATATGTTTTCATTTGTCAATCACACTCACCATTATCCACGCAAAAGTACATGCACCTACATGTACAAAAGTATATAATAATGCCAAAAGAAAGGGCCTATTTAAAAAAGCCCACAGTGTGCCTCACTTTCTGTCTGCTGGCATCCCCTAACCTAAGCCTGAATCAGTGTGCAGTTTAAGCAAATACGGGTGTTGCTCGATGAGGCATGGTGTCTAAAAATATGCAGACAGATCTGGCAGTCAGAACTCCCAGAACTTTGACTCGCTTAATGCAAGCAAGAAATTCCCCTTCATTGCCTCTTTGTCCTCATGTATTCAACAGAAAAGGCTTACTGCCTTGTCCCATCACAAAGATGTTGGGAAGACTTGATTAAAGGCTGCAGAACAGTTTTAAAGTGGTAAGATCTAGAAGCAATGAACACGTAGTTACTGAGGAAAGCCATCCCTATGAAATCTTTTTAATATATAATTCGTATAATAATGACTGTAAATCATATTGTTGTCAAAGATACTTAAGGTTACACTTCACTGGGTCATCTGCAGATTTTGTTTTCCATTAGGTGGCATAATCCCTCTTGTTGAATTGATTGAAACATATAATAAAATCTGTAAAAACACTATATACCCTCGTAACAAAGAAGAGTAAGAGGCTTTTCAAATAGCCTCTAATCCCTCTTCCCCTGCTAAATGTCTAGTTGAGATTATATTTGATTAGACAAAAACACACACATACACACAACCTAAAAATACCTACCCTCAGTGGAGCTATTTTAGCCAACAAAGTAATTCCGGTTGCCTTATTTAAAAGTCTAAGTTTCACACTGGGGTTTTATAAACATATCTTTGCCTCAGTGACCTTCCATAATGCAACTTCTCTCTGTGGACGTTAGCAACATGAACTCTGTTTACATCCCAGGATCATGTTCAAAAGGCACAGTAATTAGATGGGACACCAACTTTTCCAGGCTTGCAAACGGCGATAAAGATGGTGAGTAACAAATGTGTCTGAGCATGTATCTCTATCAGTGGTTCCCACCCCTTTCTGAGTGGAGTTCAGCAGATGACTTTCCACTTTCTTGTCTGTCCCATGTCCCATCTGCCTTCTCTTTTCCCTAAATTATGATTATGGAGTCCTTCGGGTAAGAAATATCCATCAATATGTCCATCAATATATCATATAACATATATCCATCATATATCCATCAATAACTGCAACACACATAATGCTCATGGTCTAGTAGGAGACCAAGTAACAGTTCCTGACACTGTGTGATGATGTCTGTAAAGGCGTTTATTGTCCCTACATTTGATCTAGGGATCATCACACTGTTTGACTTCTAACACCCACCCTCCCAGATTACCTTCCCTCTCCCTCACGTTTAAAGTCTTTTTTTTTCCCCTCTCTTCTCAGAGCTTTCTCACTTTCCCTTTGCCAGAGGAGTGAAGACACTGCATCTTGTCCTGCCAATCCTCTACTAGGAAAGCAGGGCGAGAAGACATATTTTATCAGATCTTGTAAAAAAGAGAGGAACTGATGTGTTTAGAAAACCAGGGCTTTTTGTATGGTAAATGTGCTGTGTCAACAAGTCAAGAGTCACTTAAGCTTTTCATCTGTTTTTCTAATCTACATACTGATATGCATACAGATATCTATGAGTATATATAAGGGCTGTGTATTATATATATTCACACATACATGTTTGTGTGAGTGCTTTCTGTATTATATACAAACACTATAAGCCTACCTACAGACAAACATAAACTAAGGCCAGTTTAACATCGCCTGATGTCACCCTTTCAGCCTTTCTCTCTAGACAGAATACGGTCTTGGAAAAAGGCCTGTGAACAATGATACAAATTAACGGGGAGAGGGGAGAGTGAAATCAGAAAGATAGCTAAGGAAAAATCCAATTAGTGGTGAGAAGACTAACAGAATTGGAGATCAGAAATTATTTTTCCCTGTGCTTCTATTCCGAGGTCACATTCAAAACTCTCCGGAATGTTGATATTCCTTTCACTCCACCCCAAGACAAAATCCCCTTGCTTAATCGAGGCTACATCATTAGGAGCTGCACTGTTAAGTCTGGCAGTGCAGATAAGAATCTTTCACTGAACACAGATTACCAGAAGCATGACCAGCAAATCTCCCTGCATGTTCTGCAAGCTCCCCCTTTATTTCACTGGGAAGATTTTATATTAAGCACATTTAAATCTGTGTCACTATGGTTATGTCATGAAGCAATATCATGCATGATTAGATACAATACAGACAAAACAATTAAATATTTTTTTAAAATATTCTCTTTCTTGTTCAACCTCATCCAGCTTTTAGAAATAAAATGTAGGCACCTAAGAGCTCAGTTTGAGAAAACAGCAGTCTTTTCAGATCTGCAGGCTGAAGCTAGAAAACTGGATTTGTCCTGCTTTACTGACTCCTCCTTTCTCTCCTCCCATTCTGACCCTTTACTTAAACTCACCCAGAAAATAAAGGAAAAATAAAGAAAAGCTGAGTATTTCATGAAAGGTCCGGGCTCCTATTCTGAAAATGTGAGGCACTTGGAAAGTAGGTGGCAAGAAAACACACTACTCAGCCATTCCAGCATCATCCCTTAGCCACAGTGTCCATATTCCCTGTCACGTTTCAGTGTCACTAGATGCTACAATTAAGAACATGTCAAACACTGGATTCAAAGAAAACAGTGAGTTCTGTTGCTGGTAATAACCTGATTTTAAATTCCTTGTTACTGACCCAGATTGAATACTGTGAAGCAATCCAAATTATTTCCTCCAAAAAGATACAAAATAACAAAACTAAGGCTTAATCCAACAGGCAAATCACTTTCTCCTTTGCAAGAACAGCTTGCCAATTACCTTTATTCTTTTTTATGAAAAGTATCTAAAATGTTTATGGTCTAAATTTATTAAAACTTATTATAAAATGAAAAAAAACCCAGAAAATTCTCTTTTGATGGATATGCAATGACTTCCTTCTATATCCTATTGTTTGATCAATGCTTTGCATGCTTTTCTATTATTATAGCAAAAATCCCAACATAAAATATAATAAATAAATCTAAAAATTATATATATTATATATAATATTATATTTTTTAATTTTTATATATATATACACACACATATATATAAAATCCATGGTATCCATCTCTGTCTTGCAAAGTGAAATTTGGAAAAGAGACTAAAACCAAAACAAAACAACCCTGGCAATGTTATCTTATTAACGGGCAAATGATGTGCTTGATAATTTTAATTGGCTGATAGAACTCTAGTGCTATTATGGAGTGGTTACCAAATTGAAAACATTATGGGTAATCCTAGGGGAATAAGCAAATAATAGGAAAATATGAATATCAAAGAAAATGTAGCTTTTATTTTATTCCAATTTACAACTGTAACAGCCTTGTAAACATCAAGCCAGGCTTGGGTTCAGGAATCCTAAAAGACTTTTTAAAATGTAAAATCTTGTATCTTAAAGAGCAGATTCCACTCCTACAATTCCTAATTTTTTTCAAATATATGATAGTATTTAAATGTATACAGATACACTCAGGATTTTTTTCCCAGACTGCTCAAACACAACAAACAATACTTTTTTATGGCCATTTGAATTATTTATGTTTCCTAATGACAAAAACTCGACAGTTTTGATTTTGGTACCAAGGTGCTTGAGAAGTACACAGTAGTGTCATTACCATAATAACTCCTGAAATTAAAACCTGTCTAAAACTCTACGGAAAGCTAACATCCAGTTCATTAACCATTCCTGTTAGTTTGTTTTCAATAATGCAAAAATGATTAGAAGTTTAATTTGCTAATCACCTGTGTTTTGACTGGCAGTGGATATATAATTCTCTGCAGAAGTCTAAACTAGCCCTTGCAGAAAATAAAATAGCTAATGCTTTATCAAGTCTAATAATATGAATAAAAAAATCAATCATGCCTAGGTTAATCATTGATGGATGCACAATTAATTTCTCCTTAACTCTGTTTAATTTTAGAGGCAATGATGATCATGAGTAAGAGACATGGCTATCTGTCTGAGAAGTTTTAGTGCTTCACTTACCAATCATGTGGTTTGCAACATGAACTTGAATATCCCATTCATTGTAGAAAACCATCTGACATTTGATGCACTGGTAGGTCTTCTTCTAAAGAAACAAGGGTAGATAAAATTTACTGAAACATACAATTGGAACCATTTCATTATAACTCAAAATACTGAGTTCAAAGTGGTCATTTAAAGCTCTCCAGCAGTGTTTTCATTAAGGCTTAATTATTAATATATACATATAAAAATAACACTTCAGTTCTATAGTACCTTTTATCTGAGTTTCTTGAAACTCTGTAGAGATTGGGTTTTTTCAGCTTCATTATTCCATGGACAGACCAGTATTGCTAAAACACCAGCTTTATATTCATGGAAAGCAAAATGGAATGAGGATATGTGGGATGTGATCCAAACAACACTGAAATCAATGTCAGTCCTTCATTTTATACCAATGGATTAGGCCTACTGCAGAACTGGGGAGAAGCCAGGAACAGAACACAGAAATCAGAGATCTGCTTCTCCCTCATTCTCAACTGGGCTGCAGAATCTCCTCTACACCACACATTTTCAATGGCCCATCAGGTTGCTGTCTTTCAAGAAGGGGAAAATCCAGACTAGTCTGGGCAAACGGTTACTCTGTCCAGGCAGCTGCTTTAATATCTACTGGCAAACCTAAAACTGGAAAAGCTGTCTGGAAACTAGCCAGAGAGCAATCCTTCTGGCCACATTAGATTGGGCCTGACTTACTTAAAAATCATGGTGTACATAGATCAAGTTTCATTATAAACCAGGAAACGAATTACTCTGCTCTCTTTGGTGCAAAGGAAAAGTTTTTTTCATTTGTGTCTTGGTGTCTTTCAACGAAGATCTGCTATTTCACTTTTCTACAAGGTATATAACTTGTCCAAGACATTTCAGCATCTGAAGAATGTGATTGTATTTTCTCTTATTATTTTTCTTGCCCTGAATTGGCCAGAGATTTGACATTGGGAAGCATTGTTTTAAAAGCGAAAATTAAGAGCATATGCAAAAGTGAGATTTTGGGTTTTCATCATATGACTTAAAATCTGCAGTTATCCAGGCATCTAATGAGGCAAGTCAGATTCATAAAATTATTCAACTGCATAATTGTAGTATCAAGGATTCAAGTCCTAAGGTAACAGTCCTGGAGAGCTCAATTGTTGTTTTGAAGACGCAATGAAGGCAACACAAGCCCTGAACTGCCACGTCAAGGCAGTAACTCAAGAGACATGTTTCTTTCTGTGCAGACACAGGCACCTTGCTAATGTGAGCAAAAAGAAAAGAAAGAAAAAGAAAAAAAAAAAAAAAAAAGGAAAACGTATTTTTTAAAGAATGTAAAGTCACAAAAAGCTGGTACAGATGTAGTAATTTGCAGCTTCCATATATATTAGTTGGGCAAGAAGTAGGGTTCACTGGATAATGTGCATCAAAAATACCACTTGCTTTATATGTATTTAACTTCTGAAGAGTGTTATGCAGCTGCTATTATTGATTAAATTAAGGAAAAAAAAAAAAAAAGTAGTAATTGGTTTTTTTCTTCCCCTGACTCTAAACATTATTAAAGACTAGCTGGATTTGTTATCAGCATCTAAATTTAGATGCCCTCTCCAAGCCAGGTACAGTGTCCATCCATTAAGTATCTTTCTACTTCAAGACTGTAGGCAGAAATATAAAGACTTTTTAAACATATCTCATTTTGTCTTACCAAGTTAACGGAAAAATTAGTGACTAATCAAAGTCAGCTCTGAAATTAAGTGTTCCTGTGTGCTCTGCTTTACAATCTCCCATTGCTTCTCATACACAGAGGCTATTTTAATTTTCTTGAGGACAAGAACAAAACGTGTTGTGTTGCTTCTTGGTGGAAACAATCATAAGCCTTTTTTGCTGTTTTTCATTTAAATCAGCTTTAGTTTTCTGAAATGTAACCAAGTTAAATCCTTTTCTAGACAAACAAAATCAGTGGGCACCCAGAAAACAAATCTGCTTTGACTTAATTTTACAGTTACGATTTGTAAAGCCTGCTGTTTTAAAAGATACAACACTTTTTCTCTTTTTTGTTGCTGTGATAATACTGATAACGTTGGTAGAAATTCAGATTCAGTCTAAAAATTTCCTATTATATGTTGGTAAATTTAACCTTACTGCATTACATCTAGATCTATCAAAGGCCACTAAATAATGACAGTCATGCTCAAGGATTTATTATGCTAAGCTCTTTACAAGATGCTTTTTGATGCTGACATATAGAACAACAATATTGCATAAATAACAATCACTCTCCCTTTTTTAAAAACATTGTTTCCCTTTAGAACTAGTTAGAAAATATTTCTTACTCCCTGATGACTGGCACTATATATTGTTTATTAGCATACCCCTAGCATTATTCTTGATATGTGACTTTGTTCAAAAACAAAGAAACATAAACTTAATGGCTGGTCTTTTCTCTTGTTAGCACAGCAACGCGGAGTGCACGTCAAGAATTGTCGGGAAAATTATGACTGATGTACATAATGACGACACATAACAAAGGTTGGGGTTGGGTTTTTTTTTGGAAAACTAGAGACAAAAAAAAAAAGTCTTTTGACAAGAACACACACACACAAAAAATTTACTGACACTTCCTAGCCTCTTCAAAATGATCTGCCATACTTGCAGAATCACACACAGAGCTTTTCCTTTTATCATGAAGGGAAGAATGTTTTTGTGACTGCTGCTTGATCAAACACTAGTTCTTTTTTGTTTCCAAACATATTCTAAAATGTTGACATCAACTTTTATTAGCTCAACACACACACCTCTCAAAAGCGTCTAAACTCGTGCACGGTTAAGTTTTTATTTTAAAAGCAAGCTTGGTAAATTCCATGTACTCTTAGATTTTCAAATGATCAAACCCAGTCATTTTCACACTACGCTGAACAAAACCCACGTACTTATTTCCATATGTTTCGCATTCTAAGGAAGTCCTTTATCACTGCAAGTTATAACCTAAGTCTCACCAGCTCTGTCAGAACCATGGGACTCATAACTGCTCACAGGAGCTCCTGTGTCCTGATGTGCTTCATGGCTGGTCCCAATTCCCTACTGGAGTGAGATCCAGGGGGAAACCCACCCCCTCCTCACACCATGTTCCCACAAAAGGGAAACATGAGAGAAGATGACAGAAATGAGCCCTAGGGTACTGCAGCTCCATGTCCCTTGCCTGGATAGCCACGGAAGAAGCCTTGCAGCACTTACTTAGCACAGCACGAAGAAAAAAATGGGCTGTAGCTTGAGGAGGCATTTGAATCTCTTCTGAGTGTCTCCAACCCTCTGCAATACAAGATGGGTCCTCAGAGACCTTTTATAAAAACTTAATGAACAAGCCCAAAAATCCTTTCCTACAGTCACTTCACCATCTCCTACACGCTGAGCATAACTCTGAGGCCCAAATCATTCCTGGGGATGTTCAAAATTGTCACAGAAGAGTAACTGCTTGGGCAAGGTGTCTCACAAGAGCACCGGGAAATCTGGTTGCCCCTTGCATTCCTGTTTTCAGAACCAATTTAAAGCCTTCCAGCATGCAGAGCTTCTCTGTGACTATGTTCAATGAGCTTCGGATTGGCCCTTCAATCCATGCAGAGCATATGCATACGCCTCTCTAACCTTTTGAATAGTTAATGTCACCTAGACCTTTAATTATTGTCCTGAACCTCACTTGTCACTTTGCAGTCTTCCAAATTTCCTTCCTATAAAGGTTCCCAGCGTGTCCATGCCATGTCAAATGAGGCTTTGCTCTTATAAACTGTCCAAGAATATCATCTTTTTATTAACAGTTCAATTCTGTGGCCAGAATTTTACTTGCTTTCATAAACAAAGTAAAACAACTAATAACCACTCTACTAGAGTTCTATTCAGTTCAGTTTAGAAGTGCTTCAGAAGTATGCAGAAGACCCTTCTGTGCAGTCTTCTGTGCTCTGAAGAATATCTGATGTATCCATAGATTCTTTTTCTAGTCCCTAGCCTCATTATATTACTGGAAAATGAACTGCATATGCTACAGATCTGTCCATGCTCCACCTCCTTGTCAAAGTCATTCAAAATTTTATCACCTGCCCCTTTTGTTCTGACATTTCCCTGGTTTTGTACTATCAGGAAATTTCATCATCTTGCTACTTATTCTTTCTTCCATACTACTGATATAGTGCATAAATTCAACAAAATTGGTGCAAATAAATGATTCTTAAGGCTTTCCATTGTTTACACACCTCAAGCCTAACCTGCTTCAATTCACATGACTCCTATGCTTTCTATACTCGTTCAGTGTTTATTTTCTTTTTAATCAAAGTATCTCTCCCTATGCCATACTTATTCACCCAACAGATTAGTCTTTTGTGCTATACCATTTCAAAAGCTTTCCTAAAATCCTGGTAAATCATGTTTATAGGCTTCTCTGTCAGCACTTCTGGCTACTCTCTCAAAATACTCTTTATTGAAAATTTCAAGCATGATCCTCCCTTTGTGATTCTTTGCCCTCTATCCTTCATTAAATCCAAACTTTCTACGTGTTCTTCTATCATGTCTTTGATTAGCCCTTCTCTCATGTTCTTCACCATTTAAATCAAGCTCACAAACCAGTAATTTCACAGATAATACTTACATCCCCTGTTAAATGTCTCTTTAGTAGCCTTTTCCCAGGCTGTTGATAACTCTTCTTAAAAGACTGTAAATTCATCTGCTTGTTTCCTTTTATCTTCCTCTCCTTTCTCTGAGAGTTTTGGGATGGCTATTTTTCTGTGTTCTTCAGTCACTTTTTGTATACTATATTTCACTATATTACACCTAATGCATATTTCATGCCTCTCCATGGGAAGGATATGCCACAAGCTCCATGACAATGCATTTTTTCAACAGTAGCGGCTTCCTTGATTACATATACAACTTCTGGGTCTTCTGAATCCCCCTTTTAACTGAATACTTCTTCCCTACATGAAATAACCAAATATATGTCTTATAGCCTCTAATACACCATGTCTACAGCTTCTCAGGCATCCCTAGTTTATTCTGTATTCCTTTCACACCTCTCTTGCCTGCACTACCAAAAATGGCTTTGGCATATACCTGTTCACCTACCAATACCCTCCTGTTTACACCTAGGTAAATAGGTGTAAATATCTACCCTTGTCACACCTGTGATGGGGACTTTCAAGGCTTTTTTCCCCTTGGATTCAGCACAGACCAAAGGAATGGATCAATGACACAGCTGAGACAACCTGCTGCTGCCAAAATAGAGAGTGACACCACACCTCCCACATCCTCATATTCCCCCTTCCCAGACTAATCATTCACTCACCAGTTCCCTCGCATTAAATCCAAGGTGAAGCTAATTTAACCTGTTAAACCAACAGCAAGGTCACCTGACAAAAGAAAGTAAATAGCTTCTAAAAAATCATATGCAAAACAAAAAACTTCACACTAACTACAGTAACTTGCTAGTGCTAACCTACTGCTGCTGGCTGGTTTTTTACATCATTATTTTATTAAGCATTATC
Source organism: Todiramphus chloris collaris (assembly GCA_025345505.1). Lineage (NCBI taxonomy): Eukaryota > Metazoa > Chordata > Aves > Coraciiformes > Alcedinidae > Todiramphus > Todiramphus chloris. Next base: position 8,503,929 of record JANVCC010000261.1, on the reverse strand, counting down.
AGTGTGCTTCGTCCTGCACGAGGAACAAGACCAACCATGGACCCAGCTTATTTGTCCATTTAGCCATTTTTCATCATAGCCCAGATTATTTTTGACAGTACCTTAATTGAGGATTTCTTTTCTATCTTCCTGGATGCTTATTTTGTCAACCTTAAGCTCAGATAAAACTAAGCATATGTTAGCCAGTTTCACTGCATAGTTAGCTATTTATCTTGCTTATGGGGCACTGTCATCTTGCATTTTTTTTGAACTAATTGCTAACTCTTCTCATTGCTTACACAACACCCTTTAATTAGTATTTCCCGGTTGCTTTTTAAAACATGTTCATAATGATCTTACGAGGATTTCTCTGTTCTGCTTTTGTTTAGCAGGGTCTGAAGTATAATGGGGTCTGAGTGTACATGCCTGGAGAAAGAACACAATCAATCTCATCAGGTAAGCAAAACAGAAAATGGAGAAAAACGTTTTTCCTAATTTCTTTCATTATGGTTACTTATTGCTTTAATACACACAATGTCTCAGAAATGCAAATACTGTTCACTCTAGCTGTCCTTCCTTCTCTACACTGCCTGAAGTCCTGGTCTGCTGTTCTTTCACCTTTACATTCTGGATTCTGCATCTCCATCTCTAAAGTCTCTTAGTTACAAAGGTTTCCTTTCCTTGGCTGATGATGTGCACGTCTCACATCCCCACACAGAAAGAACCACATCCTGCAACATTTAAAGATGGCATCTCTTCCCTTCAAGCTTTCTAATCTTTTAACTCTCTCTAGGTCTTTGAAACTCAGTACTGAAGTGAGGAACCTGTCAGAAAAGTGACTCTAAAACCACGCAGCACATGGTTGTACATTTACTTTCTCTCAATTGCTTCAGATCAGGCTTACATCGTTTATGAGTACAAACAGCTTTGAGTACTACGAATTAGATTTGGGATCTGGAAACAAATAGGCTTTTCCTTCCCTTCCTTCCCTTCCTTCCCTTCTTTCCCTTCCTCCCTTCCTTCCTTTCTATCTATCTTGAGTGAGGCTGATCCCCTGAGCATTTCAAGTGTTATGTGCTGAGCAGCACTCAGGAATCCAGGGCTGACGGTGTCAGCAACTGAACTTTGAGTCACCACCACTTTCTGTTTCCTTCTACTGAAATTAAAAGTCAAAGAAGGCTGCCAACCCGAGACCCTCTGAAGCCAGAGAGCTGCTAACCCATCAGGAGGCATCCCAACATTCAGCATCTCAGGATTAGAGCAGCTACGGATATTGAGGAGAAGCTATGATCAAGACTGCGTTGGTAATCTTGCAGATGATGTGGCATCAAAGCACAGGCAGTAGAGCATGACTTGGCAGGTCTGACATGCAAAAAAATGATATTCTGAGTAAGCTGACAGACTTTTTTTTCTTTTTGAAGTTGCTTTTTTTCTCCTTTGTTTTAAAAAAGCCATACTGAGACAAACTGTCATTCAGTAAAGCCACTACTTTCTTCCCAACAATCAGCAACAGATGTAGCCCAATAAAATTAATAGTTTGCAAGTACACACAAGAGACTATTCTTGTCTCTTTTCTCCATCACAAATTTTGTAAAAGCTCTTCTGGATTTTAACAGAAAGGCAAAATCAGAGGCTTTTTATATACCTTATTTTGTCTGACTTAACACTAAACCCACTTTTTTCCCACACGACAGAAAATTAATTAATTTCACTTCCCAAAGTGTGACTCAGGACCCTTCCCCTGCCCTTAATTGTCCACTTTCAACTCAACCCTTATTCCTGCATAATTCTGGGCTATTACCAAGATAATTTAATCCTACAGAATAGAACTTGGGCTCCAAAATATGCAACATTAATATTAATGTACAAACAGAAATATATTACTCATACATAATATATAAGAAATTAATTTTCGTTGAAGTATCAGGAGAAGGATTAAACCCCTTAGATCCTTCTCATGCAATTAGCACTGCACTTGGGGAAGTCAATGGGACTTCAGGAATGATAACCCTGGCAAGAGTCGGGTTTTACAAAGGCTCGCCTACACAACGAAACATGCCTCAAACTAGAGTTCCACCATCACTCTGCTGTAATTATAGCCCAACCCTGGATGGATACTCTTAGGCCACATCAATGTTAACAAATCCACCAGTAGCATCTGAGCTGGCACGCAGCTGCTGACATTGCAACGATGCTTGATTGTGTGCCCAGTTGAAAAACCTCCGCTGGGACAGCGCAGCTGCCCAAGGAAGTGGTGTACCAGCAAAGCAAGAGCTCCACTGAGTCAGTCTTCAATGCCATCCACAATGACTTGTGCCAAGCTCTTTTTTCTTGTGAAGATACACTTGCTTTCCTCTAAGGAAATTAAGGGAACTTCCCAGAATCCCCTCTGTCCTATTTCCTTATCATTTACTTTCACATTACTTCTTAAAATTCCAGCAGTTGCTCTTAGTTACATCCTGTGATAAACTCATTTCCTTTTACACGGGACTTCAGTCTACCATCTCCCTGTCAGAAAAAGAAAAAAAAACCCAGACTGCAGAATTTGTTTCAGAAGCAGAATGTCATACTTCTGGGATTGCAGGACTTCAGTCAGTGAACCACCATCACATGAACTACCAGCTGTGAAACAGGGAACATAAGAAAACTGAGGAGCTATGGATAAGACAGATAGTTGAGGAGAATCATTAGGTGATGCAGACATTCTATAACTAGGCCTATGAAAGAAGCACCAAGCAGCAGAACAGGATCAACAGCAAGTTGGCCACTATCAGTGATGGCTGCAAGTTTTTTGTATGAAGACAGCCATGTTCCTACAGTTTGGCAGTGAACCAATTCCAGACATCAGAGCAGAAACCAAAAAGAGGACTGTTGTAGCAGTGGGAAGACAAGTACAAAAGGAAATCTGGAAGAATGAAGTCTCAGATCATCCTTTGTTGGTGAACCACCCAGTTTCCTACTGGAAGATGCAGAGAGGAAGAGGTGGCCTTCCAGATATGAAAAGTCATTAGGTGTGCCTTTTTGCACAGAATGCTGAATCTGGATAACAGGTAAAATACAGGGGAAGTCCATCCCAAGCAGGATAGCAAAACTGCAAAGTATAACAGAAGGGGACTTCCCTCTCTTTTTTCAGTACCTAGGCAGCAAACAACTTCTAAATGGCAACATTTGTAAGTCACTCTTCAGAAGCGTTTCACAGATATTACAATGCTCAATGAATGCATGCGAGGCTTTCATCTTGAGGAATTCAGGCCTCTAAGAAAATCTGCAGGCAGGGCCTTTTGGTTTTTTTTCCCCCCAGATTTGCACATAATTACTGGTAGGACGGTACTGAGATGCTCAGTACCTCACCCTTTTGTTCTCTGATTTATGAAACTATATACTATCAACAAAGTTTTAACCACCAAGGAAGAACAGGACAACCTCAACAGATATCTGGTAGATAGACCCAAAGGATGCTGGAAACCACAGAGTCACAGAATGGTTGAGGTTGATCTCTGGGGGTCCAACCCCCCTGCTCAAGTAGGGCCACCTAGAGCTGGACTCAGGTGGCTTGTGAGCATCATAAAGGATACACAACCCCTCTGGGTAACCTGTGCCAGTGCTTGGTCACCCTTGCAGTAAAAGTGTTTCCTAACGTTCAAAGGGAATCTCCTGTGTGTTGATTTGTGCCCATTGCCTCTCGTCCCGAAACGTCCCATGATGAGGAGGGGCGTTAGCAGGAGACACGTTTCTGCTGTCATATTCAGCTGAATAGTATAGTATAAAATACTACAGGTAGTATATTATAGTATAAAATACTACAGGTCATATTAAATACAATAAATTGTAATGCAATCCAGGAAATGGAATAAATGAAAGATGAGTTTGGCAGGAGAAAAAAGTACCTAAGGGTTTTGATCAGGCATATGATCAGTTATCAGCTATCACAGAGCTATGGGAGATCAAAGAAGAGGATTCTTTAACCAAATGCTACGTATCAGATGGTTTAGTTATGTTCATTTTGTACAACTTTGTGAAACAAGCAGTACTGAGGCTACATATCCATTTTAAATTAATGGTTAGTCCATTTTTTTTCCCTGCTGACAATGTAACAAATTTGCGTGCTACGTTTCTTGTATGAGACAAATAATACACACATGACATACATCAACTTTATTGAGCAGTGGTAAAAAACACTTCTCAAAACATTTACAGACACTTAAGAAGTTGGTCTGTGAGCACCACAGAGAACAGATCATGGTTTTTTATAGCTTCACTTCTTGTGACTGATAGACTTTTGTAAAAAAAAAAAAAAAGAAACAGGTCTGAACTTCAGTTAAAGCCATCTTCCTGGTTTGGATCTCTAAAAGGCCTCTTTCCTGTCTGGATTCTATCACCTGCTGGGTCACCTCTTCCCAAACACTGTAAAAACCTTACAGGCTTTGAGATTTCTACTCATCTATGAAGTTTTCTTGAAACTGGCCAAGAGTAGTCCAAAAGTAAGAGGGAGAAAGAACTCTCTAGAGCTTTGCCAGCCAGCAGACAAAAAGAGGCATGCCGGGATTTCCTATGTCTTTTTCCTAAAGACAATCAGGCTAGAAAATCAGGGGAAATTTCTTCTTTTTTCTACTAAATTCTGAGGTCAGAATACAAATATTCAACACTATTCTGATCTTCCAGTGGAGCTGTGCAGAATGGAAACTGTGGCATGTCACCCTGGTTGCTTGGCCAGCAGGTCCATTTACATGGAAAGCCCCATGAGCACTGTGGGCTGCAGAGCTGACCTGTTGGAGTATACATCTTGGGGTCTTTTGTCTCATAAAGCTTTGTTGAATCTACATTTGCCCTCTCTAGAGATGCTTAAGGTCCTTCTTCACCCACATGCCTGTGTTCCTCTCCAGTTTTCCTGCCTTTCTTCAAGCAGGCATCTGCCCTACTGCATTGTTTCATGGAAATACTGGTTTGGTGCTCTTGAAAACTCTGGAGAATGTGTTATCCTTTATTCCTCTAATGTGAAGTTTTCCAGAAGGTGTCTCTCCAAATTCCCCATCTGAAGCCTCTGACAAATAACAAGACAGACAAAGAATATTAGATTTTCACGATCAGTGGACAGGGCACTAAGAAAACTCACTACGGTCATCCCTCTTGCTTCTGTTCGGCAGCTCCCAGCCAACACATGGCCTTCCTTTCACAGACTGAATTCATGGTGTCTGTGAAAAGGTGGGAGGTTTGCTGCTTAACTTTTATAGGATTTACAGCAACAGGATAATAAATAAGATCATCCCTGTTAAATTCAGAGAGGACTCTCCTGCTAGCTCATGTCTGTCACTGTAAAGACAAAGAGAAATGCTTAAGCCTCTATCTCAGACACTTCATGGCAGTGGTACTACCAGGAATTAAAGCATAATGTAATGTGAAGGAGGCCTACTGTGGCAAGAAAAACAGGGTAGCCCTTCCTAAAAATACATATGGTCACATTTTAAATAATAATTTCCTGAAAGCAATGTCAAAACAAGGCAAGAATACAAAAATGGTATTTTTCTTGAGCTCATTCTGAAACTCCAGAAGCTGAAAATGTTTGCCACAGATTAGTTCCACAAACTGTTTTCAAGCCAAATGTCTGTGCCAGCAACAAAACTTTTCTACCTCTTTCTGTCCTCAGATCCAAAATCTAGCATGAAAATCACTTGTTCTGGGCCTGGATTCACTGTCAGGAAACCCAAGGCACTACTTCTTACGTTTACATTATAAGTTTATGTGCTTATTCATAAAAACCCTGTAGTCAGAATGATCAGCTTGGATTGCTGATGAGGAGGATTATTTTAATTTCTTTATGTATTTCAATTAAATGCATGAGTATTGATTTCAGTGCATTTTTTTCTTTTCAGTTAAAAGCACAGTGATTTATATTGCTAAAATGCTATTGCCTGCCCTGCCAAAAGCATGCATCTGGGAACATTTCTGGGTTGCTCATAGTCTTTTTCTCTCTTCTTTCCGCCTCTGACTGCCAGAGCATACTGCTGAAACAAACCAGCTACTTCAAAAGGCAGTTCCTGTTTTCTGTCCTTCTGAGCCTGGCAGTGTTTTCAGAATGGGGGAGGAATAAAGGTAGATTCAGGACCCACAAATAAAGAGAAAAAAAAAAGAGTATTGATAAAACAGTACACCCACCTCAGCTCCATTCTCTCTCCCAGGGTGACACCATTTCTGGATTCATCTGAGGTTGGATAAGTTGAGTTTCAAGGAGCCACCAGCTCTCTGCAGCATCTGAATTTTGTGACTCCATCTCCACAAGCTCATTGTCAGCCTGTACCTTTCACAACTCCTTCCAGAATGGTGCTGTGATGTGCCCAGTGTCCCCTGCTGTGACATGCCCATCCTGGCATACAGCTCTGAACAACCACAACAGGACAGAAGAGCAGCCCCAGAGTCACCCTTACTCTGTTCTTCAGCTGCTGTGACAGTTGCTAGTTCTCCCCATTTGTTGTCCAGCACTTTTGACACTCCCTGCTACAGGCAGTTTCTCCAAGTCTTTTGCAACACCTGGACAAGCATCTTTATTCCTGCAGTAACTTGACAGTGTACTTGCACTGCTCCTTCTCTTCTCAGGACCAGAAAACCCAGCGTGTTCTTGGATTATTAATGAAGGCCTGTCTGCATTGCCACAGGTAATGCAGTATTCACATGAGCTTCACGTCCATGGAACACAGTGATACATAACTTAAGCTACTTACAGAAACAATTATGCTTGCTGAGCATCATCTCTGGAAGTTATCAACAGGACCCCAAACTGAGCTGAGTTGCTCATATGGACACACTAGTATAAGATAGGTTTTACCAGGAAACTGTTGGTGTAAGCTGGAGTGCATGCCCTCTACCCTGCCAAGCAATTAACGATGTAACTATTAGTGCACAGTTAAACTGGTATGATTCTGCATGTACAGAAGTCACGAAGCTTAAGAAGTGAGGGCAGTCCTGCTGAGTCAGGAGTTCTCTCATAAAGTGCATGAGAGCATACTAAGGAGAAATAAGAGAAGTTGAGGCCACACAGTTTTTCCTGAATGCTGCTTTTCATCTTCCAGGTGCTCTACAAAAAATGCTGTGCAACTAAACATGACAACACACTTTTCAGGAACTATCATCCTTATTTTCTGAATAAGAAAAATGAAGCAGAGATCTTCAAGCAGATTTCTCCAAGCTAACAAAGCAAGTAAGTGATAGAAAAGGGATTGATGTCTTGGTTCCAAATTCACTATTTTATCAGACCTCGTTCTCCCCTTTTAAATGTTAACTATCACCAAGAAGATCATTATCCCAGCCCAACAGCGTGCTTGCAAGATCTTTACAAGAATTCTAGAACCTGAATTCAGTGTCCCATTAATCTCAAAGAATAAGTGTCAGATTTACCAATTTTAGAGCTCTTTCAACAGTTAGATATCCTCAATCTGCCTATCTAGGTCCACTTGATGGCTTATGGGTGCTGGATTCAGCATTATGATGGCTTTAATGAGTTCTGTCCTACTTCTTGAGTTGCTGTGACTGATGATGAGCACTGCCCATCATTTCCCATCTCAACCGAAAGGTAACTTTCCGTGAAGATGATTCAGGTCAGTGTCTTTCACTAAGCAAGCAGGGTGAGCTCAGCAGGTGATAGCTCAGCTGAGGACATTATACCATGTTGAGGTAATTGCACCCTATCATGTTGAGTACAGGCTAAAAAGGGAAGTTTTCTAGTTCAACCATGGGAATACTGGGCAAAGACACAAGAAGCGACATTTTGTACTGTTATTTTATATCTTTAAAAGATATTTTCTATTACTCTTACCAGGGTAATCTATTATTGAGTGACAAAGGATATTCAGCACTTTTGATGGTCTGACAACGAGTCTCCAGATTTATTTTGCCTAAGGAATGAAAGGTTCTTTATATAAAGGTTGAGATCTCAAACCGCATGACTCTCAATAACGCAAATGAAACCCACACTCCTTTATATTATTTCATTGTTGTTGAAAATTTCCCCAAAATAACATGTGTAAGTAGCCATCTTCAATATCCCTTTCCAGTCAAGAAATACCCTTCCAGTGGAGTAGCAAAGCCACTGACTAATAACAAATTTTAGAAATCCAATTTGTTTTAACTGTTTGTATTATACGCTTACATTTTCATTTCCTTCAACCTGGACATCCAATCTATAGTGTTAAACATTTGTGTATTACCACTTTCAATTTTGATTTTCATTGTTACAATGTTGGCATCAATACGATTTGAAACCAGTAATATCTGTTAGAAAAAAAAAAGAAATCATCTTTCAGGATTTTACAAACATGCATTTATGGTTTCCAGAAGTACTAGTGCTCTGTCAGGAACTTGATAGTTTTGTGCTTCCCATGAGAAAAGAATCTGAAAGTCTACATTACTTACGTGGAGACTAGAACCATAGACACTGAAAAATCAGTTTACATGCTCTGAAGGGGGGCAGGGGGCAAATGGTGATTTGAAAGCAGGCAAATGCTTGTTAGAAATCTTGATGTATTTTGAAAGGCTTTTTCATCTTAAATACATTTCTAAGAGAAAAAAATGAAACGAGTATGAAGAGGAAGATGGTGCCTATCAGAAGACACAAGAAATCTGATTATACCTGATCCAAGTACAAGAAGATTCACTGACAGCACACTGAAGGTAGCTGACCCTATATCACCACAGAGGACCCCCAAATCTCTTTTTGTCTACTTTACAAGCAAGAGAAAGACAAGTTGGTAACATCTTACCATGGTAACACACATGATTCTGACTGTGTTTGAGGCAGCAGGAGTTGCAGGAAGGAGAGATTTCACGTAGACTCTTGGGGGAAGATGGCAGAAACAGAAACCAGGATGACTCTGAATCTATCAAGAACGTGCAGCTGGTAATCCTGGAGTGCCCACTCAGCAGCAGCACTACAGGACCACCAACGGCTGGAACTGCACCTAAGGAGAGCCATTCCTTTTCCCCTCTTATTTGAAAAGACAGTTTTCCTTACTCATGCACTTAAGACCTCAGTCTTAACAACCTGCTCTGCACCTTCCATAAACTCCACACCACATCCCCTTTCCCAAGTGTTCCCCACTACTGCCTAGTGTGCAAACTGGAGATGCAGAAGTCATGAAAGCATAGAGCCTTCCCTGGCAGATGCATTCTGGCTGGTACTTCACCCTTGTCCCCCAGCTCTGCTTCCCTCTTTGTGCCACTTCGCCCAGCCTATCTTCACATATGTTCTCAGTAGCTTCACAAAGACTTACCTCTTGGCCCACATATCGTTATGTATCTTCTCTCCTCCCTCTCTGCCTCCCTCCTGCCCGCCAGTTTGCACAGCACTGTCAGATGACACGCTGAGAGATTTCTTACCCAACAGATGGGCTCACAAACAGGGAATGAGGAAGGTGATGGAAGAGCAGCAGCTCCCTCACCACAGGGTATCCACGCACGTTCACAGCAATGGGTTGCACCACGCTTGTTGCACCGTTCCAGGCTGAAAGCTTTCTTGAATTGAAAGCTGTTATTTCTTATCATTTGTTTGCACTGTGTTTGTTGGTTTCCTGACCTTTACGCAAGTCATTAAGTAAGGTCATTATATAAGACACTATGCCTAAAATATTAACTCTAAGCCACTCTATCGATACCATTTCTGAAGATAAAACAGGTTCCCTTCCCTCGGTACATGACCCCCCTACCTTCCCATATACAGGTGTTATGACTTGGTGGCTGGTGACTGAGGAAGCAGATGAGATCTTTCAAGAGTTCGATATTTACTTTGTAGGTCACGAATGGTTTTTCAATCATCACGACATCAAAATGTTATTCAACAGCAATGGAAAGAAAAACACAACAAGGAATTGCATCCAAAGGACTGATTTCCCAGTTTACCTTAGGCTAGTGCTGTACTTCTACTTAATCAAAATACACTATAAGAGGGAAAAATGTCTACAATACAATTTACAAAAAAAACCCTTCAATGTGTTGCTCACAAATATTTTTTAAAAATCCACCCCTTATGCCAGCATTTTGGCTCAGTGTATTCTACTCCTCTGCCATTAATGCTCTCTGCCGTAAGCACAACTCCTAGCTGGGGATTCCAATGCGTAAGGGAGCTAGGCTAAGATTCCAGATCTCAGTTGTGCTGGCATGAAGACAGGTCTCCTCAGTGAGATGGAAGACAATATCCTAGGGAGACTGGAATTAGTCCTATTCTGCACAATTCAATCCAAGATGTAAGGCGTTTCAAGAAGCAAGTAATTACTGGCTAATGGCTATGGATGGAAATGTAACATGGTTCAGCCTAAGCATTTCATGACAAGTGACAAGACAGCTTGAAAAAGGGGGATTTTTTCCAAAAGGATGGAAGGTGTCAAGAGCAAAGAAAAAAGGGTTACCTCTTCAGTTTGGGAGGGGCTGATTCTGGGCATTGGAGATACTTGTGGAGTTTTCAGCTGTGTACTGTTGCTGTCTGGAACAAGCTCTCTGTGGATTGACTGAATATGGTTTTGGAGTTCACTTTCTGATTCAAATTTAACATTGCAACTAGAACATCGAGTCTTCAGTCCCCCTGCCTTGCCTTTGTTCTCAATGGAACTCAAGTTCTCATTTTGGCCCATGCCTTGTCTGTTACTGCTTGAAGGGATGTTGACACTTGGACTACCACTTTTACTGAGATTAACACAGCTAGCACACAGACCATATGGCAGACCGTTGATGTCAAGTTTCACTAAATCCTGTTTTGAGCGGAATTCCTTCAGGCAAGAAGCACACTTGTACAGTTTCTGGAGATGCTGTGCTCGCCCCGTGGACTGCACGGCAGAACCATTTCCAGTTTTCTGCATGTGGAACGTGCCATGGATTTTCAGTTCCAGCGTGGAGGTCACTGTCTGCATGCACACCACGCAGCGGAACCCCGTCAAGGAGTTCCTCAAGTCAGGGTGCATTTGGCAATGCTCTAAAAATTCCTCCTCGCTCTGGAGGGGCATCTTGCAAATCCTGCAGTTTCCAGTGTCCAGGCTCTTACTGTGAGTGACCTTATGCTCAGTAAGAGTCAGAAGAGAAGGAAACCGCTCGCCACAGATTGGGCACATATAGTGTTTCACTGGTCCCAAGTGTGTCTGCATGTGTTCTCGGAGCCCGTTTTCAGAGAAGAATGTTCGAGAACACACATTACACTTGTAATTCCCTTTAATGAGTTCAGCCTTTTTCTTCACTATGGCGCTTTCTCCGGGGCGAATGTTGTGGTCTCGAAGTTGGTGATTTTGCAGGAGAGTCTCCATGGTATAAGCTGCTCCACAAATGTCACAGCCATACATCGGCTCAGATGTGTCCACATCTTCTTCGCTGCCGTCGTGGCTGTTATGGGACTCCTGGCTATTTGTCAACAAGGTCTGGAGTTCCACTTCCTCCTTCTGAACCTGCTCAGATGCCCCATTCGTTCCACAGTTTGGAGTTTTCGTTTCAAAAACACAATGTTTTTCCCGTAAGTGCTTTTCCAGCAAGATGATAGCATGGAAAGCTTTGCTGCAGAACTTGCAGTTGTACTTCTTGCTGTGCGTAGTGATGTGACACTGCAGCTCCACCTCCGTACCAAAGGACTCGCCACAGAAGATGCACTTGTGTACTTTGCCTTGGTTCTCCAGGTGGTTGTGTTTGACGTGAAGCTGGAGATCCGTCTCGTTGCGGAAATCCCAGTTGCAAGACGTACATCTGTATACCTTCTTCTCATTGCTGTGCTTCACAGCCAAGTGTAGCTGAATGGAGACTTTGGAGTCAAAAACCTCTTGGCACAAGGTGCAGCGGAAGAACACAAATGTGTGCATGTCCAGTAGGTGCTTCTGCAAGTCATCCACGGAAGTGAACTGCTTGTCACAGCTTTCACAGATGTAGTAGGTTGAGGTGATCATGAAATGAATGGTAACATGCTTCAGCAGAGACTCCTGATTCGGAAATTCCTTGTTGCACTGAGGGCAGGTCAGTTTTGGCAGGACAGTGTCAAGATGTGTTTTTAAATGAGTCTGAAAACCGTCCAAGGAAGTATACTTAGCACCACACTGATTACAAATGTATTCACCTGCAGGACGGGGAGGAGCACCTCCGACTGCCTGCATCATCTTTAAAGAGGTCTGCTCAATGGTTACAGGAGATAAGGGACTCATGGCTCTGGATTTTTTTCCATTGTGGATGTAATTCAGTGCCAAAGGAATGTTCTTGTGGTTCTCCTTGATATGCTTGTTCAGTTTAAGAACGCTATTAAATATTGGAGAATTTGTACAGTAAGAACAAGAATACACTTCCACCACTGGATCTTTTGGGGTTCCAAGCACAGGGGAACCAAAACGGGAACTGCTAAGATCACAATGGACTTGTCTAATATGCTCTTCCAGAGAAGAATCTGTAAGAAATCCCATGTAGCAATGGGGACAAAAGAATGCGTTACTGTCCTTAGCAGCAGGGTTGGCAAATCCATGAGAGCATCGGATGTGCTCCTGAAGGGTGTTGAGGTCGTTGAACACCTCAGAGCAGAAGTTGCACTGGTACACCATGGCAGGCATGGTAGAAACGATCAGTGCCGGGTCCGGAGCCTCGTGGACTTGCTTAAGATGTTCGTTCAGATTGTAGAGAGATGGCAATACCTCCAAACAATACTGACAGATATGAGCTTGTTCGGGTTTATCTAAATGCATAGTTTTCAGATGTATCTGCAAAACTGCAAGGCTGGAAAATAACTGTTTGTTGCAATAAATGCAGCTATAGGTAACTTTTGCCTGTTTACTCGAAGGACCAGTGATATCCGGCACTTGCTGAGCTGCCCGCTTCCTTCCACGACCTTTTGGTATAGGAGGAGCCGCTTCCACCATCGTTGAACTATCCACAGAGAGATTTGAATCTGGAGTGGTGCTAGAGACTGAGGTGTAGCCCACGGTTACCAAAGATGGGCTGTTGCTGTGGTTGCACGACTCCGGCTGCTGGTGACTGTCCATGTGGCTGTACAGCTCCTCCACGGTATGAAAGTTCTCAGAGCAAATGCTGCATGAATTCTTCTTCTCACCATTATGAGCCTGCTCCATGTGGTTCACCAGAGACGTCTCCTCTACAAAGAGTTCATGACAGTAAACACACTGAAGAGCAGATCGGTCTTCATTAGGGGAACACTCGGGGTGACATTCTGCAATGTGCTTCTGAAGATCTTCAGGAAAATCAAAGCCTTCTTCGCACTGACTGCATTTCTGAGTGTCTTTCATTTTCCAGTCCTCCATCCGGGAAGCAGACTGAGAGCCATCTTTGTTCCTCTCGTGAACCTGCATGTGACCGTGCAGCGAACTAGATGACAGGAAGCCACGTCTACAAATGGCACACTTATATGGCTTGTTGGACGTATGAGTCTTTAAGTGAATTTTAAGATGATCGCTCCTGGAGAACGCGGCGTCACACTCACTGCAGTGATACTTCTTGTCTCCTGTATGAAGCTTTATGTGGCGGTCCCTGCTCCGTTTGTGTTTGAAGAGGCGACTACAATACGTGCATTTGAAAGGGAGCTTGTCGCTGTGGCTTTGCTCGTGGTGCTTTAAGTAGCTGAGGCGGCTGAACGATTTGTCACAAAACTGGCACGGATAGGGCAACCCTGGGCCTCCTTCCTCTTCGCCAAAATCACAACCTTCTCCATGGCTCGGGGAAGTCTGGTCCTTGCTGGAAGGAGATGATGCCGGCCATGAGCAGGTGGGGTCATCCTCAACATCCACTCCATCTGAAATGAGAAAGAAACACGCCCGCTAGCTTAGTCCCTGCAGTTCAAAGGAGAGAGCAAATGCATAGGAATGATGCAGATCTGCTACTCCTCAATGGCTAAAACACATTCAGCTCAAGACTAGGATATATCTTACACCGGTATCCAACAGCTTCAAGACCACATTTATTTTTACCACACTGTAAAACATTAAAAGTTATTAAATAGTTCTGTGCCTATATTAACTTTTTATTGCTTTTTTTATCATTCTTTCTCAGTTGTAGGATATGTATTATACATTGACAACTTTATTAAAATGCAGATTTTAATATATTTAATGTTTCTTTTGTATCCATTGTAAAATGATTTGCATATTATGTGAGCATCTGAAGAGTCGAAGGAAAGGAGAAAATATTACAGGAATTATTTAAAATTAATACAGTCAACCCACGTGCCTAATATCTAATGAAAAGATTCCCCCTGCTTTGCCACAGTGGTTTTTTTTTTTCCCTTGAAGTTGATTCCGAACACAGATCTTTTAAAGGCTATTACTGAAAGAGATTTGGGTGTTATTCTAAACAATAACAGGAAAAATTACAGGGGAGGAACAGGACAACAGTGTAAACAGTGCTGTTTTCTCTAATAAAGTGCAACCAGATCTCTCCAATAACGATACAATTCAGTTACTGAAAGCTGGCAGCTGGATCATTAAATGTTCAAAACAAACTAACAAACCAACAGCCAGGAACAAGGAAAAGGAGAAAGTTTCAAAAGGATTGGTTGTGAACAGCTTTTTTTTTTTTTTTTCCCCTTTTTTAAGTTCAAGAGGTTGCCCACCATTTCTTCCTTTTTGCAAGGGCCTCGGCCAGCTGAACTTCCTCAGTCCAGCAGAACCTGTACTGGGAGGTGATCATGGACAAAGCAACTTGTAAAAAAACTGGAAACAGGAAAAATGATGAATGATTATGGTAAAAGCTGAAAGATTTATGAGTAACAAGGAAAAGGCAAAACAGAAATCCTAGCCAGATAATTAACTGAACTAGTTATCCATGATATTACCTCATCTCTAGATAGGGCAAGTTGCAACTATTTTTTCAAGAGATGTGCTGTACAGTTTCTGCACTTCTTGTTTCAAATGCAAATTTCAACACTGTGATGATCAGACTTATCTTAAGCTAAAACTAAACTTATCTTCCTTTAAAAATATTAAAAGAATGCTTGAAAGACCACTCGGTATCAAATAATCCTTCTATTCCTTTCCAGGAGCAATGCTTGGGGTATTTCTTTTTTTCCTTTAAAATAAAACTGACTCCAGTTACAGTAGAGAAAAAGGATAAACCTATTGAAAAATATCTTTCTTAAGGTTTTCTTGCAAACCAAGAAGTTTTTTTAACATCTCCAGCCTTCTCTCAAACAATTTAATACACCAACATAAAACTTAGAGCTGGCCTACAGTATGTAAACAAATTCCAAGGCCGCTTTCTTTAAGGTAACAAGATTTTCCTAGATTATCAACCTCTTGCTTATCCACAGGAAACAGATGAGGATTCATTCCTTTCCTGCATCGAGAAACTGATGACAACGCCATCTCACTATCAATGCCAGATGGCAACCATCTATACTCTGAGAAAACAACCAAACACCATTGCTGGATGCCTGCCCATGGACACAATGCTTTTCAGGATAAGTTGGAACCTGCACAGGTTTTTGTCCTCTTGTTTACGTGTCGAAGAGGAGGGTTTCACAACCTATACACACTCTTTGCACACACACACACTATATATCTGTGTAGGAACCTGCACTAACCATACACAGTTGAATAACAAAACCAACCCCCAGCCCAAGTGCCATGTCTCTGAACCAAAGGTGTTTGGTTTTTTTTAAGATAAAAATCGAAAAATAAAAATCTTCCCTTCCAGCAAAAGACTATTATCTGCTAAAATGCTTCCTGATGAACTGAAGCAAAGTTACTCCCTGTCATACATATTAAATAATGCCAGCCAGGTGAGTTTTAAAATCGGTACATTAATGACTGCAATAGTCACAGGAGACTTTTAATGTAAATCTGTGTACTGCCCTTACAAATTGCTGGGTTTGACCACCATAGAATCAAAAGTGATCAAAACAGTGGAACAACTATTCACGGAAAAAGATGTTCATTTTTGCTATGTTTTAAAATTTCATTTTAAATGAACATTTTCAGCTGCTTTTTTTGGGTGGAAAAAGCTTTTGTCTTTTAAAAATCAAATCTATTTCTGACACACAACCACTGCTGGCAGATAAACAGGAATTTATGTCAAGAGACCGAGTGAAGAAAAATAATCTGCTACTGCCCAGGCAACATATTTTGTAACCAAATTTAGTATTAAAATGTATATCCTACACCAAACCCATATATTATTGTATAAATGTTTAGAGGAATATATAGCAAGAGTTATAAATAGTGAACCATCACTGACACAGTAGTAAATCCCTTGCTTTTTGTGGCCACTGCCCGTCTGTTTTTACCTATATACAACTATTCCCCCTGGCTCACGAACCTCGGCGGACCCATTCCCCCATCCAATTCTCCTTGTTTTCTCAGGGGTCTCTCCTCAGCTTTTACACGAGGTAAGGAAGAAAGAGGGAATAGCATCCCCACATCAGAGAGCAGGTTCTCACTTTCTGCTTGGCAAACGCACATGTTTCTGTACGTCACCTTGCTGTTGTGTTTTTTAATCCAAGCCTATAATCATTCTGCAGGGTAATTCTCTTTGTGCGAAAAGAAGAGCAAACCACTTGCAGCTCCGGTTACTCGCGTCCTTGTCACTCAGAACGTGAAAACCTCTCCTCCTCTCAGAGCTGCAGAAGAACCAGCGAGGCAGGGGGAATTCCGCACGGCGCACAACAGGAGGACAACAGGATTTTCCTGAGTACGAGCCTAACAATGCGGCCACCGCGTCTCTCCCGCTTCCCCCCCGCACGGCAGCGGCGGGCGAGAGCCGCGGCGGAAGGGGCACCGGCGACCGACCACCAGACTCTGGAAAGAGGGCCCCTGGGCTGCTCTCGCACGAAGGGTTCCCAAAGCCAGGCCGCTTGGCCACCAGCAACTTGCAGAAGGACGTTGGAAACCTTCCTTCTGGAACAAGGGAAGCGTTTTGCTGCAGTGACTTCTGCTGTGCGGGCTCCAACCTGAACGCTGGGACCATTGCGTGGGGTGGACTGGAGCGCCCACGGAGCTTAGGGGCTGTTTGGCAATGGATCTGGGCACAGCAATCCAGAAGGAAACCTGGACTAAGGGTACAGGATGTGAGTGAGGGCATGGCCTGTCCTGCCTTCTCTCCACCCTTCCCACAAAGATGCCACCCCATAAAATTAACGTGCAGCCATGAAGAGCATCTCCTTCCATAGCAGTCCTCTACCCCTGGCAGTGATCCACAGCTTGCTACCCCACGCTGAGGTTACTCCACGTGCGCAGGCATTGGGCAAGCAGAGCTGGACACGCAAACCCATGCCCGAGGAGCTAACCAGAAGGTCCCTGCAGGTGACCAGCAGGCTCGGGATGGGGACTCCACTCCTGCTTTCCCAGGGGCACTTGCCACAACGCTGGCTCCATGCTGGAGATAAAGGTTGACCTGCTGTTGGGGTAAAGGACTTCAAACCCCCTTTTTGCCAATCACTCTCACAGAAAATACAGTTTGCTGCTACTCTGCATACGGCCACGTGCATATAAATCTGCAGACACCTACCCACTGAGCTGTGTCAACATTACAAATACTGATTGTTAATGTTATAACAAGCTGTTTTAAAATACTCTGGACCAAATTCTGATGCGCACATACAAGTCCCCAGGAGTGGTACACATCTATTGGAGGGCAGAATAGGGCTCCAGGCATTTGACAGGGTGTTTATGGAGTTTTAAAATATATTTTCTGTATCGACTTCCTTTTTTTTTTTTCTTTTCCTTCGGTACTCACTAAGTGCTACTTACTGTAAATGCCTTTTTTGTGTTATGGCAAGTATTCTGTGTTTCAATGTGATGCACTTAACATGTCCATGTAAATTTTTAATTTTTGGAACCAGCCACTTCACACTCGCTGACTCTAGGAAAGCTCTAGCACTCACAATCAAAAAACTTTGCTGGAAATCGGCTACAAGGTCTAAAAGTCTATTTAAAGATGCAAATGTGTGTGAATAGTTAGTGCAGATGTTTTCCTACACCAACTGTACTTGCTGAGTTTCACCATTTCCATAAAGCACATTAAAACAAGTGTGTGAACACTCTGAGATGAAAGTACCAAGCACTCCTGAGACTTCCAGTGGAAAGTAGAGCTGCCTGACTTTTCTCCAAGCAGACAGGAATGCCCATGATTCAGCAGCCTGAGTAAATAAAAGAGGTCCTTATTTCCTAATTTTGCTGGCTGGCCACGCTGCAGCAGTCTCTGTGCTGCTGCCAAAGGGGATGCAAAACTGGAACTACACCCAGCAGCTGAAGGACTGTCTTTGTTAGCCAGCCAGACCTTCCTGACCATCTTCTGGCAACAACACTGCCGCATCCTGCGAGGAAGACCTCCATCTCAGGCTTGATCGTTCTCTAGTCTGTCTAATAGGATGAAACAACAGATTTTGCCTGGTCTGTGTTGGAGGAGGACAGCTGGAAACTCAGTTAGCAGCAGAGTAACACCTGTTCAGTCATATTTATGGGGGAAAGTGCTCACTAACAGAAAAGAGAAGTAATACCAGAAGGAGTTATCCCACGGAAGGGGAGGGAGGAAGGAGGAAGCATCAGAACACAAAAGCACCTCTGTGGAGTTAGCAGCCAGTCGCTCATGTGCCAACCCCAGTAGCCGTGAGGTCTTAAAAGTGATCTTACCCCTCGTGCTGCTGACTGAATTAACAGTACCACTTCAGAAAAACGTCATTTAGTCACCGGGAAGGTTTATGACATACGCCTGCTTTGGCTGGAATACGCTCCGGGGCACTTGCTTTATCATGCCTTATTTTTTCTGTATGATTTAAACGTGGTTTTGCTGCCACTAGACAAACGGCCACATTCCTAGAGCAAATGTCAGCAAACCTTTATGTGCCATAACACATAAGGTTCCTCTGATAGAACAGAGTTTACAAATATGAACAAATTAATATTTTCAATATCCTGGAAGCAGCGGTTTTCTATTTTCCCCATTTTGCTGCTCAAGGAACTGGAGCACAGACAAATGAAGCGGTTTGCCTCAGGTTACAAATGTAATCTGTGCAAAGGAGGAAACAGAACCCGTATCTCCCAGGTCTGAGCCATCCCTGCAATAAAAATCCTTTCTTCCCTTGAAACACGGAGCTTGAGAAATGCTTAAGCTGCTGGACTCGACCAAAGAGAAAGCCCAGCAGTTTAGCTGGACAGACACCCCCCCAGCTCTGGTAATGTCCTCAGTGCTTTGCCCCCTTAATGGTAACAGCAGATTGGTGACACAACTGTCCCCCAGGACCCCATGTGAAGTGCTAAATGGCAAGGTTTCTTTAACAGGTACAGCATTTATAAAATGGGTTACATCGGACAGGAACAGATGCTAAAAAGGGCAAAGCCAATGTACCAGGCAGCAGCACATAAACACATCTACTACACTCTGCCACAGGCATATGGATTGTGAATGCACATGTATGCACGGAACCGTTGGGTAGTTATTATTTATTATATCACCACCAGACCTGTTCAGGTACCACTGTCTCCACATATATGTGCTCAAACACACACGTGGAAAGGGACAGACAACACCTACCAAGGTCCAGCTTTGCTCATTTACCAGCTGGCACCCTACCACAATCTGAATCATAAGAAAGTAAGGACTAAATAGCAGGTAGGTCAGCTAACTGGATGTATGATAGAGCTCCACACTTTTAAATCCTTGCATTTTTGTGCAGGTAATTGAGTGGAGTGGTTATTATATATCATATAGTTTACTTGTAATGGCCATTTCAGGTTTTAGTGCTGGACACATTTTATATTATTACCACCACTAATTGTCTGCAGGGCTACCTTGAAAATGAGTTAAAGAATCTTAGGGGAATATGCAGGTGTGAATAAATAGTAAACGAAGAGGTTAGATATTGCTGAAATAAAACAATATTGTGCTGTGTACCAAATAGATCTAAGTAACTAGAAGATCAAAGGATGGTGTTTAAGCATTAACATGACTTCAGTGATGGCCTCACATCCATGTCACCAAAACAAACCATAGTTTGGAAGCACTTTATAGAATTAGCAGATAGTGCTAGCCTTCAAAGTAATTTTAAATAAAATATACTTCATTACATAATATTCTCCATTTGCTTTCAGTCGAAATGTACACAGTTTTGGCAAAGATGCAACTTTAATATAACCATCACATTTTCTTCACATCAGTGACCCCACATTAAACTCACTCATTTGTCTCATAACTTATTAAATGGCTTGAAAACTAATACTCTGTAATGGGCATTCAAAAGAGAAATGTGAACTTTAAAAATTATTTATAATTTACAGATGTTTTTTAAAATCTATCAATATTTCAAAACTGCTTTGGGAGCGCCAATTAAATGCATTAACGGTTAGATTACTGGGGGAGAAACACACGGGGGTTCCTGACCATCAGAACTGAGACAGATGGTAGGGAGGTTTCCCCATTTTGCATTTCATAACCAGAAGAAAGGCAGCTCCTAGAAACAACAAATAAGTCACTTTAATACCTTGCAGAAAAAACCTGCTTGCTTTTATGGACTGCCTTTAATGCCTACATAAGTAGTTAACATTCCTGTATTGCTCTCCTAAGGTAACCTAAGCCTCCAGTTCCATTATGTCTTCTTCAGAAGACGTATTACTATTACATATGTAGAGAGGAGCATAAATGTTTTCCTTGATTGTTGCTTAAAGTTCATTTGAACAGACGGAGCCCAATGAATTCCATCTTCTACAGCCAAATGAAAGAAAATGTAAGCGATTCACATTCTGCTCCACCTTTCAAATCATACACAAAACCCAGTCTGCGACTGGAAGAAAACAGAGCTACCCTCTGCTTGTTTGAGGAAGCCGGTATTTTGTGCCTCTCTAGGCAAGAAGAAAGAATAAGCAATTTTCCACTGCTCCCCAGCACATATAACTAATGACAGTCACCATCCTCAAAGCTTATTATACCGTTTTACATAATTGGGAATCACATGTCACACAATTAATTTACGGGGGTTGTTTAGTTGTGACTGTACAAGCAGTAAGCGATTCAAATTAGCTCATTTGTCCACTGCTTTAACGTGACAAGCACATTTCCACTATATTTCTTCTGCTGTTAAGTTGCTGTTTCTTTTAGGAGCTGTTTTTGTTTGTATAGCATGAGTCAGAGACCACCAGGCTTGTTCCATCTGAAGCTGGGGTCAGAAAAAAATCACCCTGAGAATAATTACATTTGGAATCAAGATAATGGGAGAGCAAAACCCCCATTCAAATACTCCAACAAACTTGCACATAATAATGACCTCCTAAGAATCTGTGTATTAACAACCTCATGTACTAAAAGTAGTGATTCAGTCAATCAGGTCTTTGCTAGAAAGTAATCATTATAATTTGTTGTGCTGATAACAGTATTTGTACTGCTTATTAAGAACAGCAAATGACTAGGGGATAACAGTTCAGGTTCCTCACTGGACTCCAGTACTTTCCCCGGCAGTCTGCTTTCACTGGGTCATGCTCTACCCAGGCAACACATGAATAGGACCAGAAAAACCTTACCCTCCAATCTTCCCCCGCACTGCAGCTCCTTTTGAAACCTTCTGAAGTGCACAGAAGCCTCAAACAACAGACCCTATAACACAGTGCCAGCCATCAAAGTAACTTCCCAGTGGCATACAGGTATTAAAATGAGTTGACTGCTTCTTTCTTTCCCAGGTCACAATATAAGGAGTGTGTCTGAAGTCAGGGACGTGTCATTCTCTCTTGCCTTCTCAAATGGTCCAGAGGCTCAGACCCTGAAGGCTGAAGGAGACCCTGCTCCACGGCTGCCTCCCAAGGCCTCATTCCCACACAGCCCCAAGACCCCGTGGGGAGAAGGGCAGACTGTCAAACCCTCCCAAGCTGGAGGCTCAGGCAAAAGATGGAGCCCCTGGGCAAGGTTTGCAGCTAGAAACCCCTGAGATGTCCAGCACCACCTCGTCTCCTTCTTTGAGTACCACCCTTCTTCCAGTTTTCTAGAGTCTAATTGTGAAGGTGTGCAGGGATTGCTGGAGCTACACCTCGTACTCAGCCCCCTTCCCCTTCTTTACCATGCACGCCGATCCCTCCCACCCAGGCCTGCGTTTCAACCACCCCAATTCATTGCTTCGTTGCTTCTAAACCAGAACAGCAAGACACACTTTGGAGAGGGCTAAAGTAGGACAAAATAAAAAAAATTTTAAAAAAAAGAAGGAAGGCAATGTGTGGAGAACCAGGAGAAAGGAATACGGGCTGGGGAGAAAGGGAGTAAATAATTGCATCTGAAAGAAACCCAGGCAAAGACGTCTCCAAATCTTTTCTAGGAAATGGAACGTAAAAGGAAATGAAGATGAAGTGAATGTGATGCAGGCAGTTAACACTTTCAAAAACAAATCGGTGTTTTACAGTGTGCTAGAATTAAAAACAGTAAATAAACACAGAACTGCTTATTTCTTAAAATGATGGAGATGTGATTGCAGTCTTATTTACACAGGTGAAAACTCCCAGACCTCGATCTGCAAAGGGACTTGGGTGTCTCCAGGAGCCAAAGCAGCAAAAAAAAGCAGGATTCATGGGGCCCTGGGGCGGGGGGACCAGGAAAAGGTCTGTAACCTCACAGCTTGGGTACTCAGCTGGGAGAGGGGAGTACTGGGCTTTCTATACATTAAGGAGGCACTGGATAAAAACAAAAATAAACTGAAGCACAAGTTCCAGACTGCAAGAACCCCTGGACTAAACGAGTATCCTTCTCAGCAGGTTAACAGTTCCTTCTCAGATGTGCTCCTACCAACCTTATGAATAGGATACTCTTTGCTTCAGCAAGCTCAGATTCCATGGGAAGCCACCTCTCTACAACCAAAGACCCTCTGCTCACAGGCAGGAAACGTGGCTTTGAATCCCTTCAGGATGCTGAAGGAACAGAATCAAGGTCTCACGCCATTTAATACTCTACTTACCTGGCCCCTGTATAGGGAAGACAGGAGCACAGGATGTTTTGCTGAACTGGCTTAGCCTGATGCTCTCCATGCTGATCAGGTACCCAGATGCTCGCATTGGGGTGGTTTGCATAGGCTGCTAAACCACGAATCCTTGAGAAACCTTTCATGAAGAAAAGAGGTGCCTACCAACTAGGGGTGAACCCAGAGAAGTAGGTTTTGGATAACCTATTCCATTTAGCTTCTTACAGTCCATCTACATTGCATTTTAGATCCCTTTTTTTTGGCCAGATCTGGCTGCTAGTGCAGATGTGCTGCACAGCTGTTAAGAGTGACTTCCCCGAAGCAAAGGTAACCTTGCTTGTTAAACTAAGCCAGTGCTCAGATGGGCAGAGAAATGCTTACACCCACACTAGTGCAGCACAGTCACGCTGGGGACAGTGTGGCACAGGCACCTTTCCCCTGTAGTCACAATGCTGTGCAGGACAATACAGCCCTTTCTCCATAACCCTCATTTTCCCTAGGTGACTTGAAGAGGAACACACGTGAATGTCTGTGCCACGGGATAGGCACGGGTTGGTAGGGGTGTGTGTGGCTTCCACAAACTTATAGGTGGTGTAGCCTACAAAGAGAACCTAATGAATTTCCCAGCTCAGAATCATCATAAGATTACAGAATCACAGAACTGTCACGGTTGGAAAAGACCTCTTAAGATCACTGCATCCAACCGTCAACAGCCCACCATCCCACTGAAGCATGATCAAACCCTACTGTGAAGCTGTCACACCTGAAGTGTCACACCTACCCTCTTCTGAGCCTGCAGAACAGCGGTCCCTCCATGTGCAATTTTGCAAGGTAAGAGTTGCATTTAAAATACATATTCTTCATTCAGCCCTTTCATGTTAATGCAGCCTTATTTGGGTGATTTAACTCTAAAAAAGAAGGGGAAATTCTTTGCAAAAGGCAGCATTTTCCTTCTGGTCTGTGCAATTTCCATTCACCAAAGCCTGCTGAAACTCATGATTAACTGTCTGAAACAGAGGCCTCTCCAGAAATAGAGAGATCTCTGCTTTGTTAAAGCCTGTATCTGAAACAACCCTTTGTAGCTTTCTCAGTGTAGAATGGAAGCCCGGTGTGAAATACAGTAAATTAAGCCTTCTGCTGTCAGAACGGGAAATAAGAGTAGAGCAGAATAGCAGCTGGATTTGAATTTTTTTTAATTTTTTTTTTTTATTGGCTTCATTTACATCCTGTCTAAGGTCTTCTGAGCAGCTCAAGGTGTCTTATCTCTGGCTACCAGGGGGTATTTTGCAGTCAAAGCAGTTAACGTACTTTCTCTCTCTTTTTTAAGGCCATCTTATCTTATCAGACAGATCTCTGCAGGCTGAGGAGAACCCATCCTTATCAGTAGCTGTACACTGTATTGACAGCTCAGTGCTGCTAGGGACAAATGAAAGCTTAGAGCAGCGAAAGATCAGTTAACCTGTTCCACTCTCAGTTTAGACCAGTCTTAGGTTTGTTTAACTTCAGGAAACACTGCGTGGCTTTTCTCCGTTTGCTTGGACACCAGAGGCACCCAGTCACACCATCGGCTGCTGGGTCTGGTGCACTGGTACAGCCACTGGAATAACCCCCAGACAGTCTGGCTGTTGAGTCCAAAGTGTGAGCAGAGCTCTGCTGACCTTCAGCAGCTCCTTCTCCGGGGGACCTCAGGGGTGGTGGAATGCTTTGGGAGAATCAGAGAGTTGCTGGGATCATCCAGCAAAGGAAAAACTGAGAGAGGGCCACATAGACTCACAATCAGTAAACCAGCTTTGCCCCAGAGCAAGGGGAGATGTCCACTCTGGAGGCCAGAAAAGGCCAGAAATACCACATGGGGTCTAAATGGAAGCGATGAGATTGAAGGTGAGCCTAAGGAGCGTCCTTCAAGCCTGTTCCTGGATCAGAATAGAAGAAGCAGTTCTTCATTTAGACCTGTCCTCCATAAGGGTATGGAGCAGACTTTGCAGCATGATGCAATTAGTGATGAAGACCAGTCGGCCCCACTAACTGGTGTCCCCAGGAAATACACAAGCCAGCTTTCTCACCGCAGAAAAAAGACACAAACAGCAAGATCCCTCCTGTCCTTTGCCTGATGCCACAAGCAGTGAACTAGGTCTGAAAAGTTACAGCTGCTGCTACTGAAAAATCATTCACCATAATTCCAGGTGAAAAAAACTTATTAATTGAACGTTAAGCCTTGTGTTGGTCTTGCTTTCTACTTTTTTATGTTGTTGTTTTGGGGTTTTTTTCCTCTCCCTTTTGTGTCCAAACATTTCATGAGCACTTTTATATTAGTGATAACCCTAGGCTTTCCCTGCAGAGAAGGTTTGCTATTAATTGTCCATTATCTTGGTGTGTCAGCACAAAGAAGAGGGGAAGAAATTCTCATCCAAATGGTTTCACCTCCCTCTCTTGAGAGTGATGCCCTTGTCAGGGCATTAAAGACATGAAAACCTGCCACTTATCAGAATCGTGTTTGAATCGAACTACTGTCCTTGAGAACAGTAGACACCAGATACCATCAAAATAAGCCACATTGGCAGATCCTGCTCCACTGTGACTTAGGCAACTTTTATATAGCTTATATATGATCAGTAACATTATAGCTGAGGCTTAAAATAAGAAAGGCATGTTCTTTCTCATTTTCTAAAACAATAACCGTATTATAAATAGCAATTGCCAGAATGAAGAAAAGTTGGCCAGCATCTATGTTTAGTCTCTAGATACCATATTAAAATGTGGGATAGTAGTACGTGCAGGGTTTTTGAAAAGGGATGGTAGTAGAAGGAAGAAGATACATATGACATTTTTTATGAAACAGTTTGGAAGATTTCAACAGTTTAAATAAGCCTGAGGACACACTTGAATGTAAACTCATTGCTGAACAAAATCGTAAAAATTTTTAATTACTTCACACCGCCAATTCTTAACAAAACATAACTCAAGCCTATTAAAATGCTGAATTTGCTTGCTAGAATGAAACGGTATTTCAGAGAGGTCTTTAGTAATTCTATTAACCTGCTCAGAAACAAAAAAATGAAAATAAATAAAATAAAATCCAGAGTTACATCCAGAGCTGCAGAGCTCTACCTGGGTTTTTGGACAATCAATGACTGTCCTGCCTTCTTACCATCTGAAGTCACAGAGGGGAGGAAAAAATAAAGAAAAAGAAGTTACACTTCGCTTTTAACAAGTAAACAAGTGTACAAATTAATTCAGAGAGCTGTAATTTTGAAAATATTCTATGTTTAATGTGCACTGCAGTTAAACTACTTTTTCTGTACAAATTAATTTACTGCATCAGTGATCGATGTTTATGTTTAGGCAATTTTATTTCTCAGTATGGTAAAATTAGACCTAATAGTTGCAACCTGTTATGTCCAATCTGTCACTGAAATTCAAATTGCCTTTTTTCCTATTATTCAAGAAGCAATTTGGAGGAATTAAAGCCATCTAAAACCAAAAGACAAACAGTTCTTTATCAGGACTCAATGGCCTCTGTTAGCAACCTGCTCTAGAACGTGGTGGCCTTTCCTTGGCAGAACCATTGCCACCTTTTCCTTAGGTTCTGAATGTCTGCAGCCTGGAGAGCCACAAAAGGCAGAAGTGTCTGAAGCCTGCAGAGAATCATGCCACTCCTTGAAGGGAACGTAAGGCTAGCGTACGATTTGAGGAAGTGGGAAGATGAACAGCTAACAGAAGGACCCTTCTTTCTATTCTGCAACTGTTGACGTTCACACATTTGCAATTAGACACCCATGTATCTACAAAAAAGAGGGTTTGTTCTTCATCTGGCACAAGTTAGTTATTGTCATCTTGTTCTTGTCAGGGAACCACTCGTCTCCCGACAACAATTATTATTTATTACTTCCAGTACTGAAATATATTAGTTGAATTTATTTACTACCCTTTTGCCTTAGTTTTCCTTGCCTTGTTGCGAAGGTTGTGCTGCACACACAAGGTTATTCCCTTGAAACACCTGAGGCTTCCTCTCATAGTTCTGGATGGGATGTTTGTCTGCTGGTTCTGTACTCATTTACATGTTTTAAAAGTCTAATAACAGTCCTCTGCACAATTAAAAAGCAAATACTCGTTCTCCTTTCCCCTCTCACGTCTACCTTTAGCTTTATTTTTCTCTCTGTGTTTGTGTGTGGGAAGGAGAGATCCATTTTTCTCACATACAGGGAACAAATACTTGGCTTTCTGAATACCAGCCTGCATTCCAGTTTTTGTTCTTGTTGGAGATGGATGAAATAGAAACAGTGAGATGAGAGATAATACTGGTTTTGAGGAGATTCTGCACCTTTTCCAGTTATTTTGGTTTACTCTCTATCTTTTACCACTTTTAAAATTCCAAGTAGGCTCATTTCTTTGCAAGATTGCTCAGTTCATCAAGCTGATTAATAATTTTGCTACTAGGCTGCACTGATTAATGTGGATTAGTCAAATGATTAATACATTTACGGCTTTGCAGGACCAAGCTGCCCTAAACGTCTTGGCTTTTGATAATATTTTATAAGTGGAACTTCCTTAGATGGATCAGATGTAACTTCCTGGATTCCCAACGCTCAGCAAAGTGGCACGACCTTACCCCAGGGTTCACTCCTTTGTTTTAGTGCCCATAAACCATTTTCAGATGACAATACTTGAACTAAGACCCTTGCTTTTTTCTCCAGCACGTGGGTTGCGACTTCCTCTTCCTCCCAGTTGTTTGTTTCATGCCCCTGGTTCATGCTCTCGGCGTCACCTCAACATGAGGTAGAGCACGTCTTTTTGCTGATTCCTATGCAGTTTCTAGAGCAAAGACCTGAATTTCCCTTGATCCCTTGGCAGCCAGCATTAACACAAATAACACCATCTACACGGGTCCGGGTATGTACGGAGCAGTTAAATCATCTGATGGAAAATAGACACTTTATTTCTAGTATTGGAAGCACAGACCATTGTATTCCACGATTACATTTACACGCTTCCTCCTAAAGTGGCCAACGTACCAAATCACTATTTATTATCTATTGTACAAGATTTCCTGACTCTGCTTGTGTTTAGACTCCTGGATTGCTGATGCTGGACTTCCCAGTACCGTCAGTCTCCAGAGGAGCATATAAAAGTATGATCTATTTCTCAGACTGAGCACCGGGCTCTGTGTTAGGCAAGGCACTGGCCCGTAGGCTGCACTCCCTTGCTAATTACAGTGGAAGTTTCCTCTTAAAGAAAACATGGCATCGCAAATGGCATGGAATTAGCTTGCTTTCTAATTGGACCTTTCTTTCCAATTCTCACAGTACTCTGTTTCCCCGTAAACAAACTCTTCTGTGCTAGGGTACCGGGTTTAACTCTCTTACACAAAATAAGATGTGAGACAACTCTATATTTATTTGATCTTTTCTAAAGCACCAATTGCAAGCCAAGCAGCAAAAAAGAGCCAAACGCAAACCAGTAAAAGTAGAAAGCAAAATCTAATAGCATGTTACAATGTGCTATACACGCAGAATTCAAAAGGGACCTGCCAGCCCCAAAAGATTCAATTCCTGACTAGTTAGAGGAAAGAGAAAAAACAAAAGGGTAGCAGATGCAAAAACAAAGGTAGGGAGCCCATAAAACAGTCATGGATAGGCCAACTGAAATAAACAGGGCTTGCAGCTTGCCTTAAAGGCAGCCAGCAAGGGGCTCTGGCAGGGAGCTCCACAACGGAGGACAAGAAAGCCTTGCCTTCGGCCCGTGCTTGACTCAGCCCGGGGAGGGAAAGCTGACTGCGTCCAACTGCCAGCAACTGCCAGACAGGGACATGGAGAGCGAGGCTGCTGCCCAAGAACCGGGGGGATTAAAATTTGAACAGCTACGTGGATGGGGCTGTATTTTATTTTAATATATCAGTTTTCCACCCCAAAGAGGCTCCGGATCGATTTCAAGGGGAACAATTAGGAGCACTTACAGTAGTCTAGCCCAGATGACTGCAGTATGGTGTTTTTCCAAGATAAATAAGCAAACGGTTCAAATAAGCTGGAAATTTGTCACAAGGATGTAGAACTAGGGCTCTTCTTGCTGGGCAAGGAACATTGTGATGCTGGTCGATAGTAGTCCCAATTTATATCCTGTATTAACCTGAAAATGTGCCTCCCCACGTCCCAGAAAACTACTTGCTTCTTTATTTCATGCCCATTAAGAAGCTGGCCTCAAGGCATGCATATTGGCTAAATGTTTCCCCCTGTTTCCCACAGTCTGTAGGTGTTGTGTGACAACCAGTTTCACTCCTCTAAAACATGACTACTGGAGAGACAGGTTACACGCCTGCAAATACGCTGCAGACCTCCTGTGAGCCAGCACACTTCATAGCAGACCACATGAAAACACCATATATTGGAGCGTCCCTGGCCAGCCAACGCAACTGCAACTTCTAACTCCTCTGATAGCTCCCATCCCACAGAAAGACAAAGTTAGAAAGGAGCTATACCGGAAGGCTGCCCGGTGGAAAAAAGCAAATACTCATCTTGGAATAAGGTATTACCCATTTGGACCAGCCAGTTAATTGCTCTAGGCCAGATGCCAGTTTGGGGTCAGGCTCCACAGTCATGGGACAGCAGCCCTCACCCCCAGCATGCACACGGTGGCAGCTTGAGGAGAAGTGAAGGGTGCCTTAGGAGCATCCTGACCATCAGGAGAAGCCAGTACCAGCTGTTCCTACCGAGACACAGTCTCCTCAGAGGGTCACTTCAAAAAATTGGTAATCCAGGCAGAACCATGCTGTGGACTGGATCTGGCTCGCAGGACATGTTTTTGGACCACTCTGTATCAGCTCCAAAGCAAAAGCTCTTCTCTGTGGCAGAAAAAAAAAAAAAAGCCTGTTTTGTGACTTTTTACCTCATGGGCATAAACCCAATCAAAACAATCTGAAACGCAATCAAGACAATTAGATTTTTATTCCTTCTGATCCTAACATGGCTGCAAAGGAGACTGATAACCTTCCGGTCTGATCTTCATCTTCCTGACAAAAAGGAATACGAACAACATCCGAGCAGACAATTGCTGACTTTGTGCCGCTGTGCAGCAGCCTATACTAACCAGGCAGCCTGTAACAGGAAACGTTTCCAGGAATTTTACATGTGTTTTTATTACAGCAGGATCTGTTTTCTCGGTTTTATTCAGTTGTGAGCTGGGATTTTAGAATGCAGTGGTACAATATCATGTCTGCTACTTAGTGAGTGAGATGGCTGAAGAAAGGCTGTATTCTCCCTGCATTTTCTACAGAAATACTTGGCTTTTGTTCCTTGGCTCCAACGGCTGCTAGTTTAGCCCAGGCTTACCATCCCCACATTGGACCACTTTATTTCCCCAGGAAAATTCCAGATCTGTGGTGTGATCTGATACAAAATTACTGCCTCTGAAATATTTGCATTTGCTGACTTTCTTCACAAGCTACAACCTGTGTTCCACCGAAGAGGCAGTTTGTATCACCTCAGATTATTTTAGGTGAGGTACAAAGAACCCATGACCCCAATGCAGCTTTATCACGAGCTCCTACTCATATTCTTTTAATAATTAAACCCTAAGCAATTATTTCCATAAGCTCAACTATGTCCCTCCCTTTCTCCATATAATTAATTGCAAAAAAGAGCTAATATTCTGTGTGTGGCAGGCGTGATGTGCTGGTGATACACCAAACACACTGAGGAAACCTCCAGCAAGTCGTTTGTGTCAATGAAATATTACCAGACCAGACACATCCAACAGATACAGAGGACAACGAGCAGAAAAAGAATTGAACAACCTTTGAACACTAGGCTGTTTCATTCGACTTATGTTACCAAAATACTGTAAAATACTAAAATCTGCAGTCTCAGAATAAAATCCTGGCCCTGCTGAAGCCAATGGAATTTTGCTATTAACTTTAACAGGACCACTATTTTAGCTCTGGTCTGGATCTGGTTAGATGTAGGGTTTAAGAAAATCAAACTTATTGCCTGGGAATCCAGTGGTAATATTCAAAATGAGTGAGCTATATTACTTGGGTTCATGAGGAAAATACAAAATGAAAATTATGGTAACTTTTCAAGGTTTATTAACTCAAGTTCCATAGCCTCGAGGGGCTACCTCCATCTGCCCTATTTTTATGCTACCATGACAGTTCCTGCTCTTCAGTAAGTTCTGTTAACAAAGTCTTCATACCATAGGAATTTTTTTAACTTCTCACAGATAAGTATTTTCAGCAAAAGCATGCTGTGATTTTATTTTATACTAATTAACCACAAAACTTTTTTAACCAAGCATGAGCACCCAGCCACTAAACTTGCATATACAACATGCATCCTGACGTGACCATTTGGAAAGCTAACATATACATGAAAAATAAGGTGTATGTGTATTTTCTATATACATAAAACCAAACAAAGGCACATCCAAAAAGAAAGAAAAATAAGGTGGACGTATATTTTTTCTATATACATAAAACCAAATACAGGCACATCCAAAAAGAAAGCTGTCCTTTCTTCCACAAATTTCCTCAAAGACCCGAGATGTAAATTACGTCTTTAACTAATTCCAGATAAAAAAAATAAACAAACTCATATTTCTCAAGGCATTCTTCCAGAAAAGCCTGCAAGATTTAACTGAGCCAGAGCTTGCAGATGCATTGCAAAAGTGAGAACTCCTCCCAGGGACCGCCCTGCTCCCGGCTCCGTCCCCGTTAGCCGGCGGGCCGGCTGGAGGCATCTCACAGGGTACAACTGCTGCATTGAAGGAGGTGGTCTCTCAGCTGGCCCAGCAGTATGATAAAGGAAATATAGATGTTAAAACAACATCTTTTGATGACTCTAATGGCTAAACCGTACCTCTCCCACAGTTGTGCTAAAATGAGTTCTGCAGTGGTTCACTACAGAGTCAGCCGTCGAGTCTTGGAGTGTTCAGGTGTAGTTAGAGCAACTTCTTTAACCGCGCTTAATGGCCCTGTCGCTGGCCCAAGAAATACTTGCAGATGGTCTGTAAAGAGCTGCTTGATCATATGGCATGGCTCCCCGCTTCCAGATGTAACTGCCTTGAAGGCTAACCAACATGCATTGTTTTGCTAATCCTACATTTCCTTATTAAGAGTTGCCACAAGGATTTATGGAGTCATGAAAGGGAGATAGATGGCTTGCGAATGATCAGAACGATTCCTGTGTATTCTCCACTTCATGAATCTAGGGAAGTCCTACTTTATAGCTGATCCCGGGAAACTGTCACATCTGTCTCTCTAGTTCCTCTCATCTTTTCACCATCACCCTACACTTTGACTAAACTTGAGGTGCCAAAAGGATCTAATTGCTTTGGTCAAGTTTTCAACACTAAGTGTTGAAAATTTCCTGTACTCCCAATCATTCTGGCAAGAATTAACTTGCCCTTTTCTACTGAGAGGAGTCCTGATCTGCTATTTGAATTGTATTATCAACATTTTTTTTGGAGTGTAATGTTCAATTGTTCAGAATTTGCCCTTTTATGGATTATTAACAATGCATGTGACTTCCTGAAATTAATCCATTAATACTTTGTTTTCTGGCCCTCGCAATCAATTTCTAACTGGGAACCTATTTTTCTGGAACTCTGCTGGCAACAGTTTTATTTTCTCCACCAAATTATGTACTTGCATAGT
Source organism: Todiramphus chloris collaris (assembly GCA_025345505.1). Taxonomy (NCBI): domain Eukaryota; kingdom Metazoa; phylum Chordata; class Aves; order Coraciiformes; family Alcedinidae; genus Todiramphus; species Todiramphus chloris. The sequence continues at coordinate 8,471,434 of JANVCC010000261.1, read as the reverse complement.
TCAGTCCTTCACTTAAATAAGCCAACCTCCCCAAAAACCTTCCTGGCTTTCAGTGAGGCTCTCAGTCATCACATTCAATTGATGTGTTATGCAGCAGTTTCTTTTTTAGGGCTTTACACCAGTTTTGTCCAATTTACTTGTTGGATGTTCTAAATCTCCTTAAATTTAAGATGTGAGATTATTCCTATGAAAGATGTGTCCCTGACAGGCATTCTGCTTCTCTACTGCAGATTATGCTCTCGCATTTTGGAGAGATCTGAACTACTTCTTGATGTTACCTGACATCAGTCTTACATCAGTGTAAACTCATCAACTTGCAGTGCGTTACTTTTGTCAGACATCAGCGTGAGACCTGTGAGATCAGATTAGGCACAACAAAGATGGTTTTTCATGTTAGAGAGCTGTCTGAAAAGCTACCAGTTTTTAATGTAAAAAATGGCTGCTGAGCCTTTTGGACCAAAACGCTTTATCGATATCTGTATTTTTAACCGCTATAATAATAATAATAATTACTATCAACATCAGCGGCAACAAGGAATAGACAACGACTTTGTATAGGTTTGGCTCTTCTCTCCCAATTTCCATTCACATCTGCCAAACTGCCCGCTCTGTTTCTTATGTAAAATTGCAGATGTCTTCTTATTAATCAAGAGCCTAATACACTCCAGATGAATAAACAACTGCAGCACTGCAGCACGTACCTCACTTCTGAAACCCAGGATTTATTGGAGCAGCCTGTTCCAAGGTCTCTTTAACTTAAAAAAGATGGTTTATTGTTCCTCGCTCCTACAGCAGGGGCCCTTTGCAACACAGTATTCAAAGAGATTTCCAACCCTACGGTGTAACATTATCCAAATCTTTTGAAACCGTAAGTAGTTGCTCAAACTCCATCATCCAAACACCGAAAAGTTTGTAGGGAATCGAGAGCGAGGTGATGCATTGGTGATAAGTGGACCAGGGTGGTGGGTATCCACTGCAAAATGCTCTACAGCACATTGAACGACCATCACCAGTCCCCAACACCCTCCCAGAGCACGGGGATTTTTTTCATATTGGCTGCTTTTTTCATACGCCCAGTAGTAAGGAGCAGAATATATAGCTCCCAATATTTTCCTCCCATGAAACAAGCAGTTTACGGGAGCTCATGCAGCTGTGTATCAATTCACTGATATTACATTTCCAGTATTTCACTGCAGATTTAGCCTGTAACCCAGCTAAGCAAAATGGGTTTAAATATTTCTATTTAAAATTAACATCTGCCGCAGCCTAAACTGTTCTGTGTACTTTAATTTACATTCCCGAAATGGGAGAAAAACAGATCCTTTCTTTGTAATGATATAGAAACAGGAAAAGGAAATAATGATTAGGGTTTTAGAGCATATATTAACTCGTGGATTGCTAATTTCTTAATTATTGTTTCAAAATACTGGCACCCTTCTTAGAACTTCCAGATTACTAATGTGCTTGCTAATATTGGACTGCTAAGGGTGGTTCTATTAATAAGATGTATGTCTATAGAAAACTGGAAAAAAATAAAGGTTATAATATTAGCATACCTTACTCATTTTTAATTAAAGAATTAAAAAGCCCAGTCTTTGGGGAGTTTGGGAAAATAGTGTAGCCAAATGAGACCAATTAACTTCATTAGCTTCTGCAAATACCTACTTTTCCGGCACATTTCTATTTTTCCATCTGCTTCACAACTACACATGTCTACAAATTAACATTTTATTTATGATTTAAGGTTCCAATTCATAAAAATTATGCATTCATTGCATACAGTTTCCTGTATTTATTGAAAAAATCACTAAATTATGTATCTTCTATTCTTTGCTTTATTTTTCTTCTCGGAGTGAAAAAAAGGACAAAGCCTGAAACAGCAAAAAACCACAACCCAAATCAGGGCTGAATGTCCAAAGTGGGAACTGCACAAAAATCTATTTTACAATGACAGATGCAAAAACTCAGAATAAAGAATATGATAAAAGTGTCATTAAAATTCCCTATTGCTATAACTAAGTTGCAGAAACACTTTGGTGAGCCGTTCGTTCTGGGTTAGCTCTCTGACAAGTCTTATCACAGCGTCCTGTTCTCGACTGTTCAACATCATGTACCTCATGGACCACCAAACCTCCAGCACCTTTCACTTAGGAGGAGTTCTCCAATGGTTAGTAATGCCAAAAAATGAAGAGTAAACTGATTATTACAGTCATTTAGCAGTCACGAAAATACAGGTCAGTTAGATTACTCCTTAACTTCAAAACTCTGCATTAGGTTATTAAACCTCAAGATGAAAATACTGCAAGTAATAAATATTTATACAAGCTATCTGCGGATATAAAACCGATTTTAAGTAATGATGTTGATAATAAACCAACAGGAAATCTGTGTTTATGATCTTCTCTTGCATTTATTCTTTGTCTGACTTGTGTGGATGCTGCAGCAAGAGAAGATGAATACAGAATTAAGAGCTATGATATTAAAAAGCAAAGTATACTATGTCAACATTCATCTGTCCCTAGAATATTTAGGAAAGGATATAAAGAATATGCAAATCAAGGCATAAAACAAGTACCTTCATTTAACATAGCTGTTCATGGAAGCCCTTTTGGTCCATGCACACTTCATATGCATCTCGATACTCATCTTCCTCCTCATGTCACAGAATCAGAGAATGTTCAGGGTTGGAAGGGACCTCAAAAGATCATAGAGTCCAACCCCCCTGCCAGAGTAGGATCACCTAGAGCAGGCCACACAGGAATAGATCCAGGAAGGTTTTGAAATGTCTCCAGAGAAGGAGACTCCACAGCCTCCCTGGGCAGCCTGGTCCAGGCTCTGTCACCCTCACCATGAAAAAGTTTCTCCTTATGTTTCCATGGAACCTCCTATGTTCCAGCTTGCACCCGTTGCCCCTTGTCCTATCTTTGGATGACACTGAGCAGAGCCTGGCTCCATCCTCCTGACACTCACCTTTTACATATTTATATACGTTAATGAAGTCACCCCTCAGCCTCCTCTTCTCCAAGCTGAAGATCCCCAGCTCCCTCAGCCTTTCCTCAAACGAGAAATGTTCCACTCCATCATCTCCGTGGCTCTGCGCTGGACTCTCTCAAGCAGTTCCCTGTGCTTTTTGAACTGAGGGTCCCAAAACTGGACACAATATTCCAGATGCAGCCTCACCAGGGCAGAGTAGAGGTGGGGGAGAACCTCTCTCATGGGAGCCCGGAATACATGCCTTTCTCCTCTCCTCAGTTTTGAGTTCTATACACTTCTCAATCCATTTTTTCCTAGCTGGATTACAAACCTGCATCTTACAACTCCGTCATATTCTTCCCGCTAACTCCCATCCCCCACTCTCCCTTTTTTTTCCAAGTACCCCCAAAGGTATACGATCGAACAGTAGCACACAAGAAGTGGCTGAAAGAACTGTATTAGCACAATGAAAGCCCCACATAAATGTTATGCAAATTTGTTATGAATCAAACCCGCAGCGCAAATTTACTACATTGCCGAACGATTATAAAATAGCGATTTGTCTTGTATACATTTTTAATGTATTCCAAACCATTTGTAGTAGATTGTCTGTTTCTGTTAGTCAGATCATTCAAATTTTTAAGTGCAAAGTAAATATAAAGTGTTACATTTTTCATAATATGCAGTCACACCACATACTTTTCTTCCTTTCTACCTCCACTGTGGTCCGGGAACACATAATAGCTGTTTTTTTCCATAGTTATCTAATCATTACACTAAATGTGAACCTGTTTGCTATTACTTTACATTTTACAATTATCATTGCAAGAGCTACTTTCAGTGTTCGAGAAACAATTGTGAATCTTAGCAGTTAATGGCGTACGGCTCTTTAAATTTAATGTTTTGTATGTGCACACAAAAAGGAAAAAGGGAAAACGGGCTTTAGTATTTTTGCTTCGTTGTATATAAAATTACACACATCTGCAACACAAACATAAATGTATGAATTATATACCTACTACTTAAATTCTACTTTCCGCTCAGTTCCTGCATTTGGTGATTTTAAAGTGGGCAAGGTTACTTCCATTGCAATTATTCTGCTTTTCTGCCCCTAAAAATAACACTCCAGTGCATTCTACTTATTGCTCACCGTGCATTTACTTCCTCCAATGAGACAAATGTGAAGGAATTATGCCTTGTGCTGCCTCACAACTCATACTGGCCCCAGTAAATGCCAAACTGGCCAAATCTGAGAAATGAGCTCTGCTCACCCTTCATTAAAAATGGGTTGAAGTCCTTTTTATCGCATTAAAAAATTGTAGTTGCATAAGCTCTTCTGAAATAAGCTTCTCAAAATACATGTGACTGCTGAATCCCACTGTTTCTCACCTTTTAAACACAAAACACTGCAGTGGTATTTTCATATGGCGATAAATGTTCTCACCTACAGGGCTATTATAATATATAATCTATGATAACATTATCAGAGAACACACACATTTTATAGGAGCAGAGCAGAGGCAATGAGAGAGAAGGAAGGTATCACAGTTAAATGACACATATTTTGTCCAAATGGTCATCCTAAGTAGAAGCAAAATGCAGAAGCATAAACAGAACCACAGAATCGCTATGGTTGGAAAATACCTTCAAGATCATCAAGTCCAACCATCATCTAACTCTACTAGGGCCACTACTACACCATGTCCTTAAGCACCACATCCAGACGGCTTTTAAACACATCCAGGGATGGCAATTCAACCACTTCCCTGGGCAGCCTGGTCCAGTCTTTGATAACCCTTTCAGTAGAGAAGTTTTATCTCATGTCCAACCTAAACCTCTCCTGGTGCAACTTGGTGCCATTTCTTCTTGTCCTACGAGTTGTGACTTGTGAGAAGGGACCGACACCAACCTCTCCACAACCTCCTTTCAGGGAGCTGTAGAGAGTGAGAAGGTCTCCCCTCAGCAACCTTTTCTTCAGACTATACCACCCCCAGCTCCCTGAGTCTCTCTTCATAAGACTTATTCTCCAGACCTTGTACAGGAAAAGGTAAGGTGAAGAAAAGATCTGTAAGAAAATCATTTGGATCCATGAACGATCACGTTGTCACAGAACTAATTAAAGACAGTAACGCTGTAAGACACTAACAGATTTGTTCCCATCAGTATTCACCACAAAGTGGATTGGATAGATAGCTAATTGGAAAAATCAACAAATCTGAGAAGAGTTCTACCAAGGAGGAGAAGGCAAGAAAAGCTGAAAGAATCTAATTCACGGAGGGCGAAAAGGGAAGACGACAAGTGGGGATGGGCAGTTCAACAGACATGGTCACATCAACGACAACATGGTTAATGTTCACAGTGGAGAAAAATGAAGCAATCTATTTTTTTTGCAGCAGAGGAGTCTTAGGTCAGATACAGTCTGAATTGCAGAGTAACTAAACACACGGGCTTCCTTTACCAGTTCTGGGACCCCATCCCTGCGAGTTTCCAAAGTCAAGTCAAGAAACAACGAGCAGGGATTGTCTACGTATGCATGAGCCAACCTCATGGCAGGACCTGGACTAGATAATTTATTCTGGATCTCCCAGTCCTATTGTTCTCTGCTTTCAGTCCTGACCCCCTCCTTTCAGCTAATCTACCTGTGAAACTGCCAGGCAAGCAGACATCAAAAATGTTTTAGCAGGGGGGGAAAGTTAAGCACTAAAGAAAAAAAAAACCAACAGTAAAAGAAAAGGACTATGCATCGTGCCCATAGTATATAACTAAGAGATCTGGAGGAACTTAGGTATAGAGCAGTTAAGCTACCTTGAGAATACACACGATTTCAACAATAACAAGAAACTATCACCTCATCAATAAGCCTGGGAAATGCAAACTTGTGACCTTACTTTCTGAGGAAAGGTGTTTGAACTGAGAAGTGTAAGCCGTCATAGGGTAGTAGGTCACTGAGGAAAAGGAGATAAAGGTCACTTTGAAAACGCCTGTTTGATACGCTCTCGTCCCTGAAGACCTGAAGAGAGCACAACTCATTTAACAGAGACACGAACATATGCGATTGCATAATGAATATTATTATTTAGCTTGGAAAAGACTCAAACAGGTGACTAAGAGGAGAAAAAGTATGTCCCCTTAGTAACCTCCTGAGCCATCCAGTCAACCATGAAAGAGCTCTTCTAGCAGTTTTAAGAGTAGCAAACTGTTAGATATTATTAATTTGAGTATGCTGGCTAATTTTTTTTTTAATGGCACTAGAGAGGGAAAACTGACAGTAGCTCTCAGCAAGATGGAGAAGAAAATACTGCTTTGGATATGGGGAAAAAGAAACTCAACTGACCTCACCTTCCCTGAATGGCACTGTCAACAAACATAGAATACAAGGAGTCCACCCATCTACAGTGTCCTGTACAAAACTGCAGCAGGAATGGGGGCATTCCATGCCTTTGTAATATTTTCTTTCAAATTTTCAACAAAAATACTATTTGAAAGACTGAAAATGTAACAGCATTGTCTGTCAGGTCATGTAGTGCCATACAATACAGACCTGCCTGGTCCAGAGCCTGCCCTCTGTCACAGAATCACTAAGGTCAGAAAAGACCTCCAAGATCATCAAGTCGAACCATCTACTCAGCATTATCATGACCACTAAAGCACGTCCTGAAGTGCCAAGTGTACCTGTCTTCTGAGCATCTGCAGGGATGGTGACTTCACCCCCTCCCTGAACAGCCTGTTCCAAGGCCTCACCACTAGACATCTTCCCTAATACCCAACCTAAACCTCCCCTGGTGCCTTAAGCCCATTTCCTCTCATCCTATCGCTGGTTACCTGGGAGAAGAGACCAACACCCACCTCACTACAGCCTCCTTTCAGGGAGATGTAGAGAGCAATATGGTCTCCCCTCAGCCTCCCCTCCTCTTCTTCAGAGTAAACAACCCCCGTTCCCTCAGCCACTCCTCATAAGCCGTGTTCTCCAGACCCCTCACCAGATCCATTGCCCTTCTCTGGACTTGCTCCAAGCCCCTCAGTGTCTTTCTTACCCATGTCACCCAAAACTCTACCCAGTGCTCAAGCTGCAGCCTCCCCAGTGCCCAGTACAGGGGCACGATCCCTTCTCTACTCCTGCTGGACAAGCTGTTTTTGATCCAGGCCAGGATGCCCTTGGCCTTTTTTGCCCCTGGGCACACTGCCAGGTGTCTACCGGCACCCCCAGGTCCTTTTCTGCCCAGCAGCTTTCCAGCCACTCCTCCCCAGACTGTAGCGTTGCCTGGGGTTGGTGTGACCCAAGTGCAGGACCCAGCACTTGGCCTTGTGAAACCTCATACAACTGACGTCAGCCCATCTGTCCCTGGACAATCCAGGCTGAGAAGATTTCAGATGAGAAACTCAGTCCTCATTTCGGTCCTCAGACATGCGACTGAAGAGGATGCTCCTTGGCAAACGCGTTGAGACATTGCTTGCGCTTCTCTGTATCATACCCAGCTCAACAACATCTAGTGTGTATTTTCATCAGCATATACCGAGAGCTTTTAACAAGGAGGACAGTATCATTAACCCCATTTTACAAATGAGGAAGCTGAGGCACAGAGCTGTGATTTACCCAAGAAGTAAACTGCCAAATGTCACATTCCATCACTTCAGCCATCAAAGGGCTCATCGCAGAGACCTCTGCTCTTGCAAGTGCTGATGGAAAGCCAGGTAAAGGTAGTGCTCAGAGTAAATCCTGACTCCCTCAGCCATGGAATTGTGTCACCTCTCTATTGTACAGTGCATGGGAACCCTGGACATGCCTGGAGACCTCAATACTGCCAGAAGATGGGCTAGTCAAGGATTTTGCTACATGTAGGTGCTGACTACATCTGCAGTACCACTGCAGGAGGACAGAGATGGCCCTCAGTGTGGCCCTGGCCCAAGATGGTATGGCCATACTATGCAGTGCTGTTAGCTGTATTTCCAGAAGCAGTGTATCTCTGTTGGTAGGACCTGCCCAAAGCCAATAAAAATCTTCACTATCATTAGCTCTGCCTCATGCCACCCTGACATGACTAGACTGCTTTGGGTTCTAGGGCCAGCCAGAGCTTCCACTACATGCTGCTCCTTTTACAAGTGACACATGCCCTGGGAGAGCCCCAGAAAGACATCAGAGCAAAGCTCATAAAATGTTGCACAGGGTTCTATAGTCAGGGCACACGACAAACACACGCTGTCTGCACTGACTCCCGTTTGCAGCTGAGGATGTCAGCCATACCAACACCCTGATAAGGGTTCAGCCTGGTCCAGTAAGAATGTAAGAAAGGAATGGAGAAAAAAACCCCACGGACATCACATAGAACAGTATTACAATTTGCTTTTCAAACTTTCATCAAGGGGGTGGCCAGTCCAGCCAAGCTCAGTTGAAAGACACAAAGCTAGGCCTGAAAAGGCCATAAGAATCTGAAGATGTCAGCCACAGAATGTCCAGTAGGCTCATCAGATACTGAAACCATCCTAAGAGTTGACAAGCAACAAGACATCATTTTGGTACCTCATATAGTTAAACCTTTTGCTGGCAAAGTTGGAAATGTAGCAACACTCTCTTCCTCCTGCATAAATATTGAACACTTGAGAAACAATAAAACACCTGATGACCAATTACTATCTGAAGTGTTTTATTAACACTCCTTTATGACCACTTCCACAGTCACTGAAGTTACAAGGCCATCCACCGTGTGATACTTTAAAACATGCACAGTCTGCTGGAAGAATCTATTCTTCCATCCATCCAATCCCCAGAAGGTCCTTGCACAGATGAAACAAACACTGAGGTTAAGGTAGTCACTTACCAGTACTCAGACCTCTGGCTCACAGTTGTTACAACAGCCATTAGGATTTAAAAGCAGTTTTGTCCAACGACCTCTTCCAGAAATATGAGTTTGTGACCAGCGTACCCATAAACATCAACCCACGTGGCACAGCCCTACCCCTTCCCTGCTGCCACTGAGGCAGCAATCACAGACAGCTCTTCTGTCCTATGACCTCAACAGGAAATTGTGGTTTCACTGCATTCAGGGTTTCCTTTACTCTTTTGGGCTGTAAGAATTGTGTTTGATTTGTACATAATGTGAATGCATACATAAAGTGAAACACTTCCAAGTATCAGTCTGACTGGTTAGCCAATAAAGGATCCAGAAAATTTCCCAGTGAAGAAGGTTATTACCAAATACCAGATTCAACCACATTAAAACTTCCCTTGGCTAATGGGGGAAAATCAATTCTATTCTAATACTTGATTAGCAGGACAGGAGTAGTAAGCGTAACAATGATTCTGCTGTCTCTGATAACTGAAGTGAGCAACCTGACTTAAGCTTAGTAGATTAATTTCTTTTTTGATAATGCAGTTAAATCAAACTCTCAGTACAGGCAACAAAAAAGGAAAAAGGTTAAAAAAAAAATCCTCCTAACCCTTAGCATAATAATTTCTGATAATGCAAACGAAAAAAAAGAAGGGTTTGCATTGAAATAAAAATAATTGATGGTAACAACCAAAGGAAAAATAAGATGTACAGGCAGTGACATATTTAAATAGGAGTCACAAATACCTCAGACTAAAACATCTTTTTTTCCAGCTCTGTGTTACTTTGCCAGATTTTAACGATTTGGGCTGCATGTTTCCATACTTGGTATCTGTCTCAGGGTACATTGGGAAGTTCAGCTGAAGTTAGCTCAAGTGTCTCTAAGAGAGAGGTCTGGAAAAAAAAGGACATCTTTTGCATGAAAAAAAAAGATCAAAAAAGAAAGGTCTTTAGACATTTAACAGATCATGGGCAGAACATCTCCTACTCATCTTACAGTTCCCACTGCCAGCACACAGGGAGGACAGAGGACAAGAAGGAAGGAGACTACTTCACCACAAAGCAAAGATGGAAGGGCTGAGATGTCATGAACATACGAAGTGCTAAAGAAGGACATGTGTTAAAAAAGCCCAGACCCTTAGTCTGAGCAGCATGCCTTTGATAAAGGTGACTCAGTTCCCCAGGGGTAAAATGGGCACCTCACTTCATGGGATAAAAAATATATTTGCAGATCACTCAACCACTGTCATGATGAATGCAACAGAAAAACCTATGAAGAAATGAATTAATGTGACTTAAGTGCCAGGCTTCAGTTCTAAGGAGTAAGTATGGCATAGGGCCACATACTGAACAAGGAAAATAAAAGATAAGCTGCTTGTTTTGTGGCACTTTTCATCCTCTCCAATTAAAGCAGAAAATAGTCCTGCAAGGGAGAGGGAAAACCCAACACACCCAAGCACACAGCCTAATAAGTGAGAGGTGTACCACGACACATAATGAACATGCTCTTTTGAGTTAGCCTTTTAATTACATAAATACAAGATTAAATTGTTGTAATACATTGTACATTTCCAATGGCAGAAGTGTTTGGACTTGGCAAATAAGAGTCTGTTTATGTTTGAGACTCCACCAACGTCATGTCAATATTCAATAGGACGTGGCACAACAGACAGATGGGAGGGCTGGAACTGTTCAATATATTGGTAGCATTTTAAAATCTAGTGTGGAACTTGCTGTTCATCCTCAAGATTCCTTCTTTTGTGCTGCATATTTAAGTCTGATATAGACTGAAATGTGTGTAAGGACATTAGTATCACTGCTCTTAACCAAGCCTTGGTATAATAAGACAAAGAAAGAAAGAGGAAGACAGAGGGGAACACAGCCTGAGAGAACGGTATAATGGATTCTACCTGAAACTAAACTCAATCTTTTGCCAGTAGAACAGCACCCAAGAAAAAGCCTTGCAATACTGAAGTCATTGAAGAGCTGAAAAATTCACAGTGACGTACAGAGCGAAGCATGTATTCTGAGTAACTGCTGTGCCCTACAGGGACAGTGTAAACAGGATGGACCTGAGAATGCTTCCTTCTGACCTTCGTGTGAAATTTTTGGAGTGCGCTTTTTGGGTTTCCTTACATACATTCATTGTGTAAAAGATTACAGGAATTTACACTTATAAAGATATTATTTTCCTTGTTTACTCTGGCCTAAGAGGGATTCTGCCATCGGGGCAACCACAAAAGTACCGCGCTAAATTCTATCCTCTTAAAATAATGAGACAACCAGCACTGGCAGATTAAAACTTCTGACCAGGCAGAAAGACACAAGACCAGAGCAGTAAATATTTAAGGTATTTTCCTGATCACCTGTTCTAGCGACAGTTCAGTCAGTGCTGATGCACACACGGCATCACACATGGGTACTGAAACATGCACACCGATGACATTACTCGTGGTACCTCTCAACCTGTGTGCATCTCCAAGTCTTGCACATCACCATTGCCAGTTCTGACCTCGACCTGATTTTGAAACGAAATTACTAAGGAGGAGAGGAGAGAGGGGAGAAGAGGAGGAGAGATGAAGAGGAGGAGAGATGAAGAGGAGGAGAGATGAAGAGGAGGAGAGATGAAGAGGAGAAGAGATGAAGAGGAGGGGGAGAGATGAAGAGGAGAGAGAGGAGGGAAAAAGGGGGGGGAAAGGGGGGGAACCCAGGTTTGATGCTACTCAGCTTGTGCTGCTGCCTACAAGGGTGAGGGGTCACAGGAATGTGTGAGGCTCACAGGGTTGGGTGACTGAAGGTCATGCTGTTGTGGAGCTTGGGAGCTGAGCCTCCACGAGCTCTCCTGCCACGCTGCCCTGCTCTTTGACATGCACCCCAAACACACAGCAATCCATGGAGGCAGAGCAAGTAGAAGGAAAGAAGGGTGAAGAACTGACAGCATCTGCTAAATGATGTCCAGAGAAACTGCCACTGTAGGTGTACAAAGGCCGGCACCCAGGCATAGGCTACCAGTGGAAGAAGAAATTCTTTTTGAGGCGATAAAATAAGAGTAAGAACATGTTTGGACTAGGGTGAATTTCCTCTTCGGTACCACGTCTGCACGTGTAGACTGTACTTCAATCTTTGTAATGCTCAGGAACAAAGCTGTACAGCAAGACACTTAATTACCTTGGAATCGGCAGCTCCTCACCCACGTCAATCACTTCATCCAACGCACACGTGCACACACACACATACAAAAATTCACACACACACACACACAAATTCACACACACTTCCTCTGCTCCACAGACAAGAAAAAAAAAAATACTAATTTATAGCATATCAAAACACATTTTTATAATGTATAAAGATAATACCCAATGGACTCCTGAGAGATCCATGAAATTAATCCCAGTTGTGAAGGTCTTGATATTAGCTCTTCACTCTGGGGATGAATTTAAAATCCCACAAAAGCCCATGATTTATTTCCTTCCAAACAACAGCAACAAACACTCACATAATTCTTAAGTAATGTAAAATATCACTTTAAAGCCATTCAGACACATGGGAAGGGAAGGGAAGGGGAGGGAAGGGAAGGGAAGGGTTTAGTTGAGAGGTGAGCACCTCAGGCTTCACTCTACCTGCATAATTAACACATTATGTTTATGAATTGAACAAACAAGGCGAAGAATTGTTGGCACAAAACCCGACTTTCCTCTATGTTTTAACACACAGTGATTCTCCCAATGGCTAGTTAAAGGTTTTTATAAAGTAATGCTGTTCTATTTCAAAGTTGTACATCGAGTAGATGTGATTATCAAGGTGCCTTTCTGGTTATAGGGTTTTAAGTCACTACCCAGCATGAAGCTTCTTCAGTGATGTTTGCAAAATACCTAAACCAAAGTTATCACGTTGGGTGGAGAGGGGGAACTCTCGTCAAAAACTATTAAACTTCCCCACATTTTCAGAAACTCTTCCCCTTAAAAAAGTAATCTTCATCTGATAACTCTTTGAATGGTTTGTCCTGGAGAGACAATGAAATCCTTACTCCATGAACAGCCTCTGGCAAATCTATTTAATTGATAGATTTAGGATAGCAACACAAAAATTTCTGGGCTACGTCTTAGCAGTTATACCTGTGCAACTCTGTGACATTCATGGTTCACTGGTCTGCTTGTGAGCTTGAGTTACCCCTCTGTATGACATCACAAGAGGTTGCCACAGCAGCAAATAATGTAAAAAAAAAAGGAAAAAGAAAAAAAGAAAACAAACAAACAAAACAAAAACTAAGTACTAAGCAAGCACAGTAGATAAAAGATTATGTTTCTAAGAAAATATATGCATTATTTCCTTTTCATAGTATTTTATTGCTCTACGAAAAGTATCATTAAAATTAATGGGAAAGAGATTTTTGTCTACCTTCTAAAACCTTGTTATAACATGGGATGAAGCTATGAAAATCAATCTTGGGTTGACACTACCTCCCTTTTAATTTGTTCTGAAAATTGTTCCAAAAAAAATATACTTACTTACCTCTGCAGTTTAGAAAATGATCTTGTTTAAATCAAGAAGTAATGTACACCTACAAATACAACAGCCATGGCAAAAATACACCCCGACACCGTAAGCAATAGAAATTTGTGCTAAAATGGATACAAGAGGCACCCTTGAAAACACACAAAGAAAATCATTTGAGCTTTTTTCTACCGTGAGGCTTTCTGCAGGGTCCTTAAAAGTTTCAGCCCTTCATCCATATTTTGGTATTTATGATGTTAGGTCACTGCCAAATGCCAAGATGATAGTTACACAAATAAAGAAAGAAATAAAAATAGGTAAAGCAAGTTATTGACCTGGAAAGTTCCACAGACAATGAAACCTCCACAAACATTTTCTTTTCAGCCTGTCCCTGCTGTAAGTTTGCAGGGATTGTCTGGCCAAGTCTCATCGCTGCCAACACGGATAACTGTGCGCGGTACTCCTCAAGTGCACAAACAGAGAGGAAAAATCCCTTCCATTTGTTTCAGTGACCCACCGAACCCAGCCGCAGTTGCAGTGAAATTCAACAGCATCTTGCAATTTCACCCCTTAACTGGGAGCCCCACATATGGCAGAAGTCCAGGTCCTAGCTCAGGCTGTTTATCTTCCAATACTTTCAAGTCACTCGGTAGCCAAAAATGAAATTACAGTGTGATTTAAAGGGAAACCAGTCAGCTTGCAGGTCTATTCTGTGCCTCCCTCCTCCCTCTCCTTTTTTATTACAATGGTTGTAACCATATCATAAGCCTGATCTGTTCGTCCCTGCAAACAACTTCCCCTCTGTGCTGCAAGAAAAACGTCTGTAAAACTTTTTGGTTTAGGTTTAACTACATCCTCTAAGTTCTCTCTCAAAAATTTCAATAAAAGTTTCACAAACGGTTTTCCATCTTGAAAAACATCTACTTTCTGTGTTATGATGGCTTAAGAATTTTGTCTATAGCATTGAGTGCTAAATCTCAGTCCCTCAGACCCCACTGTCTGCGTGTACTTCCCACCAGCAATCAACTCCTGCTCCAACTTGCCCAGTTGCAATGGGCCAAGGTCAAAAGAGATTCCCCTCAAATGACCTGTCACTGACCAAGTCCAGGATCTGATGTCTCCGATCCTTCACTCACACACCCCCTTTTCCTTTACCACGATTTAGTGGGAGAAGGCATAGAACCTCATCCAGCTCAAACTGGCATCCTGAGAAGAGGTGCCACTGCACGCCTGCAATGCAAAGCAGAGAGGCTCAGCTGCACTGGTGTTTCCTGTTCAAACTGGGACAACGCTCGGCTTTCAACACACTTGATGAAGAAGGCAACAAAACTGTTGCTCAGACATCAAACAAACCTGGTGAGCCAGACAGTGAGCTCATCCAAACCACACTACAAATAACTCTTCAAGTGAAGAATGTAAGTGAGGAGCTTTGCTGCTTTGTTTCTTTAGAAATAGAGCTCATGATTCTACACATAAAATCTGTTATTATTTTAATTCACCGGCACAAAGAACTTCTCCAAAAATGGATTGTTGATACTCTGTGTTTCCTAAACTATCATGAATATAACAGCAGTTCCAGAGCATTCTGAGTGTAAAATACTCAGTTTTCAAACACAAGGAAGACCTTAAGTCTATTTGACAATGCCCAATGAGAAAGATCTGGAATTTGTTCAGGAACAAATGAATTAGCTGCTTCTTCAATTGAAGCCTCACACAAAGCAAAGCTGGGAAAACTTTCTTCTAGATGTCTTGACCTTGTAATGCAAGCGCGTGATATCACAACCTAATACAAAGTCTTCCATGAGATGGTGAGTGCATGTGATGTCACCTCCTGCTCTGGAAATTGTGATGGATACAAATAACATTCCTGGATCATAAACTAGAATTCTATGAAACAGAAATTTCCCATTCTTGCATTATGGATAATACTAAAAACATTATATAATGCAATACAAGGAAATTCTGTCTTGGGGTTCTGATGACAAGCCACTTGAGCTACACTTTTTTCCTTTATAATGTCACCAGAACTCTCAGTGGAATTATATATAGAATAAATGATAGGCAATGGTGAATTATAAGGCCATAATACATACAGTAAGCACCTAATATAGTCTTATAAATTACAGACTTTTATAGCTTTATATTTTACAGTGTAATGTCACACACCACAGTGACACAATACTCCAATTCAAGACATGATATCACACTTAAGAAAAAAGAGAGGAAAAGCAGCAGCAGCCCTTACTATGGTAAAGTAAAATGAGTTTGGAAGCGTGCAGATTTGCTATTCTAAAAGGAGATGCAGAGAGCAAAATATGGGCCTCAAGGAAGAAGGTACGTGCCAGACAATGAATGACCAGCTCTGCTGTTCTTCTGTACCGTGGATAACAAACGTTAGTCCTTGCCTAACACTAGGCACTGCTGCATGAGAGATCCCAAGCTGGATTCTGCACTCGAGGGATCGGGCAAGGGGTGTTTCACATCATTGAGCAGTGACTTCTCCAGCTGATTAAGAAGCAGCACTGATGGGCTTCACTGGGATTCCCATCCAGAGCTCTTCAGCCTGACAGATAACACTGCATTTTAGGGGTCTAAAGGATAATAGTGAAGTGAGGGTTGGAGCTAAGGGAATATTCCATTCCTGGAGCTTTGGATTGGGACCACTTCTGAGGCAGGAAATTAAATAACTAAGAAGTTAAAATAAAGTATTTTCAGTCTGATTTCTGAAAGAAATGAAGCATATGCTACCGGAGAGCATCTATCTGCCTGTTACACCCCACTCAGTAAGTTCTGGATCCATTCGTTAATGGCAACTAAATCTGGTACAGGAAAAAGGGACTCTATGCTACCAAGTTCCTAAAATTTCTAAGAAGAAAGAGAGTCAGAAAATAATTATTCTCTTAATGCCTTCCTTAAGGATACAACTGCAGCCCTCCTTGATACGCCTCATTAGACTCTTAGAGAACCCACACCGTAAGGAGATGGAACAAGGAGGCAGGGAAGGACAGGATGAAGAATACAGTCTCCTAGTAGAGGACCCCAAGTGCAGTACAACATTTATTCCATGCTCCTACCACATTAAACACTCGAGGATTTTAAACACCATAAGAAACAAGGGCAAAAGAAACCAAAACCACAGACCTGTTTGTCATGAATAAAGATGACACCGGACAAGTAAACAAGTGAAAAAGGCACATCTGTACTTTTATCACCAGGTAAATTGCCATTTGCTTGCTGCTGTCTAAGGTGGCCAGAAAAGAAAAGATTACTTCTATGATTCTGTGATTCTACTCTATGATTCGATGACTTTTCTGTCACTAGAAAGATCAAGCCTTTAGCAGACTAGCAAGTTTCCTCAACAAACAAAAGGACTATATTGTGTACTTCACGTGAAGTGTATGTTGGGTTGCCAGCTCAGACAGCATCTTTTTATTTAATGATTTAAAAGTTTCTGTACTGCTCTACATTTTGCTTCCTTTTCGTGTGGAAACTGTCAATATTCAGAGATGCTGATGGTCGGTGATGCAGAGAGGGCTCTAACACAGGGGTGACAATCACTGATGACACTGTTCTCTGATGAGGCTGCTGAATGCTTAGCCATTCATACAATACACAGGCTTCATTGAGAAAAGAAATGCTACTATGGTCTGGCAGCACACTGTACAAACATAACACAGCCTTTGTTCAAAGAGTATTTCTCTTTTTCTTTTTTTTTTTCAGTCAAAATTTACTCTGCTGACAAAGCAAAGCAGTATACACATTTCACAGCCACTGTCAGGTGGGAAACGTGGCTAAGTCTTCCTGATAGCGTATCCAACCAACTAAACAGAAATCATCATTTAGCTTTGCTCCTCGAAGCACCTTCTTTGAGCCCAGGGATAGACACCAAATCAAGCACAGGGTTATGATATAGCAAATGTACCAAGATGAAAATAGAAACAAGCACCAAAAAAACCCAACCTAAGTAGTGGTTATTTGTTTGGGATACTAACGAATGAAAATAAAAAAGTGGTTTACATATCCTGTGTGTTGGTTTTCCACTTTGCTGCAACTGGACTGTTTGGGTTTTTTTTTTTCTTTCCTGCTAGAAGACAAGGAAAATGGCATTGCCTGCTCCTAGAGAAGCAATGCCTTGCTACATAAGCAATCTCTTTCCAGTGGGAACCTTGCCTATCTTACTCTGGTGGCTTCTAAACAGGCACTCTGGTTAGGAATACGGGGCTGCACAACTGCATATTCCTAGTGCAACTGAGATGCATTCAACTCCTCTGAATAATCCTGACCGCGTTCCTCCAGGGTGAAAATCTCAGAAAGGATAAGAAATGACATTACACTCATTCAGGAGGGAGGAAAATGCAACACTGACCTGCTAGGAGTGACGCATTGCATCATGCCACCAAGCCAGAGATCAGAGGTCAGACTGGCCTTTTAGTTTTGAGCCTTAGGGGAGACAGGGTATGGTTCAAAAATAACGTGTTGCCATGTCTGAGAGGGGAGAGCCAGTGCAGGAGCACTCCATCTGCCAGCCCAGCTTTGCTCTGAAGTTAACACAGAAAAAGAGGAGGACTTTGTGATCAGGGCTGGGAAAACAAGAAATGTGGCCTCCCCGGGAACTAAGTTTAGGATTATGCTTGATGCACTGTCTGAATCCTTCCTAAGGAGGCAATAGAAAATTTGAAAGTTAAATCGAGTTGTCCATGACATGCTCAACACCATTTAATGGGAAACTCCTGCTGACATTATTCATGAGAGACACATTTTGTACCAATACAACTAAAATAAATTTTAAAAGAAGAATTTTTTTTTTTTTTTTAAATCACTACATACAAAACCTTTCTCTATTTGATAATGGGTAGCGAAGAGGACAGATGCATTTTCATGAAAAGCACCACATGGAAGGAAAATTTCTCCTCTTTTATTTTTAAAAAGGGTGCCAGATGCAAATGTTTCACTGGACGCCTGTAAGTACTTAAAATACAAAACACCTTCTTCAAATGCATTAAGCACACTGTGAGGCACTTTAAATACACTTGCTTTGTCAGACAGGCAGCTGGCACCACTTTTGTAATGAACAGGGCAAACATTCTGTCCAGTCAAAGTGTTACCAAAATATAGCAGGAGGCTCAGCTTGACTTGCACTCAGGAATATCAAAAGGAGGTTCCTCTCGTTACTTAAGGATAAAAAATGCTGGCTGGCTCTCGTACTCCAGCAAGGCAAGAAAAGTTTAGGTTTCCTTTCCAAACAGGTATCTCTGCAGAAGGCAGCTCCTGCTTTCTCATCTCTGAATGTTACAAACCTCCCCTTCCTCACGTTTCCCAAACGTGCCCCATTTCTGCGGGGGATCAAAAGCCTCCCCTCATCTTCAATTTTTCTGCCACAGTAAAGGTAAAGACTTCAGAGGACGGGAGCCACATCAGCAAAAGCATTCGTTCAAACCACACGCGCTATCAAACTTCTCACGCCTGCGCTTGGCCCGATGAATTTCCTCACCTCGTACGTTTCCAAAGAGAAACAAGAAAGAAAATCACCCAGCAAACCAAGAGAGTTGTGCGTTTAAATGCACAACGTTTAGGGCCGCGGAACTAAACAGAGGGTAGAGTTTGCCTCATTTACTGAGAAGCACCAGAGGAAGGGGTTTTCTGTAGAACAAGGGAAAAATGATTTCTAGATTTCCCCCCCAACTCAGAGCACACTGCCAATTCCACCTGAAATCGTACCGCAGGCTTTCGAACGCCCTGACAATTTCCTGAGCCGAGACTCGCTCGCTGTTTAGATCCCTTTCCCCTTCTCGGAGGAAGTTGAAAGCAATGTTTAGAGTAAGTCCTGTGCATGTAGCCACACCTAAAACACAAGCCAATGCCTTCCTTCCCCCTCCTCCAGAGCCAGGAGCGGCCACAGCTGGAACTGGTTTACGGCGGGGCCGAGCTGTGCACGAGCGCTCGCTCCCTCGTCCCCTCCTCTTTGTCTGCCAAGCCAGGAGACGTTGGCCTCCATGGTCCGGCTGCGTCCCCCGAGGACGGTGGGTAAACACGAGCCCGGGCCAGGCTCCCTCCCGCTGGGGTCAGGTGATGCCGTGTCAAAAGCCAGCCGCAGAAAGATCTGGAAAAGCAGCTCGCGAGGAGAGAGGCTTTCGCCTTCCTGGAGATGACAAAAAAAGCACACGGTTGGGTTTCCAATTCCCCCGCTCTCTTGGAAGCTTAGCGAGAAGGCGGGCGGTGAAGGCTCCTACTGTAACAACAGGGTGCTTTCAGGAAGGATTTCTCCCTTGCTTCGCAGAGCACATTCGGGACGTGCGCGGGGCTGGCCAGGCTCCAGGCGTGGTGGGGCTGCCCCCGGGCTGGGGCACAGCAGGCAGGTGAGGCAGCGAGCACGGCTCCGGAGAAGGTCCCGCGGGGCTGGGAGGGAGGCAAAGCCTGCCCCCTGGAAAAGGCAAGTCAGTGACAGTGGGGAAAAAGGCAAGACAAGAGTATTTCTGAAGGCTGAAAGACAAAGGGAAGGTAAGAGCTCTCGGGAGTCGGAGCGAGAGCAACACAGGGGATACCGAGGATGCACAACAGAAAGAAAATCAACTTTTAAGATGCT
This sequence comes from Todiramphus chloris collaris, assembly GCA_025345505.1. Classification (NCBI taxonomy): domain Eukaryota; kingdom Metazoa; phylum Chordata; class Aves; order Coraciiformes; family Alcedinidae; genus Todiramphus; species Todiramphus chloris. The sequence goes on along the minus strand of JANVCC010000261.1, from coordinate 8,451,556 downwards.
GCGGAACCATTCTGGGGATGCAGGGATGGCTGCGCACAAACGCGCACACGTCCGTATCATCTGACTCTTTCAAAAGCCACATCTAAAATTTCATTTTAAAAAAGCCCAGCTGCTTCTTTACCCTGACTTTGTCTTTAAGGACTTAGCTAAGCCGAAGGAGTGGCCAGGAAAGAGGGGGGGGGAGGAAAAAAAAAACACAACAAAAAAAAAAAAAAAACCAAAAAACCACACTTCAACCCATCTCTCTCAAATTCTTTTATTTCAGCAATGCATTAAGCAATCTCCCTGCAGAGTTATTCTCTTCTTCCTGGTGTGGATAAAGCTCCCCCTGGGGAGCTCTGTAATTTCCAGCTTCTCCGAATTCAGGTATTAGTAAAGACCGCTTGGGGACACGCAACAATATAACTCTACATTTTCAGGCATTCGGAGAGAACCCCCTAAGGGTCCCAAGTTCAAATTTCTGAAATGTAGGCATTGTAAAAGGAACCTCGGGGGACTCCAGCAATAGAAATCTGCTGAATTCAAAGCATTTCCTAAGCCCTGGCAGGAGCCTTTGCTCCCACTGGAGGCTTTTTATAAAACATGTGTTGCTGACATGTTGACAGATTGCTCAGTGAAGTGTTAGGTGCATACACAGGCTGGCCATTTAGGGGGACATCAGTTTACCCTTCATCTCTACCTGAAGCACCATGTTTTATACATTACCCGAGGACAGGCAGAAAACAGACACTCTCCTACAAAGTACAGTATCACTCGGCAAGAGACCAAAAAATAAAAAAAAAAAAAAGAGTAAATAAATAAATTAAAAAAATAAAATACAAAGGCCCCCACCAAAGTGAAGCTGTTCCATATATACGATATATACAGACGCACATGCACACGAGGAGAGGGAGAGAGAGAGAGACAGGGAGGGAGTTGTACAGAATCTTCCAAATATCAAAAAGGTCAGAAAATAAATTAAGTGTACAATGCAAGGCCTAGGCTGGAAATTGCCTCCATGTATCAGGCCTGCCACCCCTTTTCTACACAGGCCAGAGCTCCGAGGGTATAATGAGCAAAGGAATTTTCTAATGACAGCTGACTGTTGGGAGGTAATCTGATCAAAGGCCGATATTAAATCCAACTTCTGCTCATATCAGGGTATTAGTGATGTACGACTTAATAACCCAGCAGCTCCAAAAGTGCTGCCGTGGCAACAGGATGGAAATTGGGATAATAATGTATTCATGGTGCTGGCGACCTGGGGCTGCAGTGCGTGCTCTCAGGGGAGGGCACTTCACCCTGAGCCAGACGTGTCTGGGCAAAATCACTTCACAAAGGACAGGAGTTGAATACTGAAGAGCTCTGGCACTGATGAGTGTGTCGATAAGGGGAAGAGTGGAATGAAGTGAAGGGAGGAAAGGAAAAACATTTTCAGCAGAAGAGCTTGAGTGGTGCTTCTCTGAAAAACTGATGGGGCTCAAGAAGCTCTCCCCGACAAGTACAACCAAAATGGATAATTATTAAATGAACATAAAACTACATTCTGTGCAAAGTGCTGAAGGATGGATAGCACCAGCTTACACAGAGTGACAAGATTTTCACATCAGGCTACATCTATCTTCCACCACTTCCACTGTGCATAAAAGGGCCACTGCCTGCTACCATCAATATCCAAAATTCCTTTAACATTAAACAGCTTCTCAACCTTTCCTGCCCTTAAATCTCTCAAGGAAGAAAAACCAAGGAAAGGTCACACATCAGCCACACCTTTCTGGGTCTTGTAGCTGCATTTCCTGCATAAATGGAAATCTCCTTCACATTATTTCCCCCCCCACGCTCTCTCTGTAATCGCTACAGCAATGCATAAAATATCAAAACCACACATTTCTTTTATTTCTGGTATGAAACCAGAAAGAAACTTGGCAACAGAATACAGCCATTTCAGCACAACCATACAAATTAATTTAACATCAGCTTCTTTGATTCTCTAAATCAGGAAACAAAGACGGATATATGTGTTATTTGAATTCCATTTATTTTCTAGATGATAGACAGTGGAGAGAGGGTCTTTCTCTCATTCAACTATAATTCAAAGCTACTTTAAAATACCAGAGTCATTTGTTGGGGAGGGGTTGCAGTGGCAAGAGTCTGCAGAACAAACTTTGGTTGACTGTATTAGGGGAGGGGACTGGGTGTCCATCTATCTGATGTCCTCCAGTGCCTCTCTTGCACAGTTTGCTGGACTATCCCCTCACATAAATTTACAGCCATTTGAATCACTCACAAAGTCCCAGCAGAACCCACTTCTACTGAGGAGGTGCTGAAGCACCAGCTTCAACAAGGGGTAAAAAAAAGCAACCTAAAATCCACTCGGTGCCACTGCATCAACCCCACAACACGGATCCCAGGGAAATCCAGCTCTATACCATGCCTCTGACATGTCGTGGAGGGGATAACTTAGAATATCCCTCTTTCCATCCTCATGCTGTACCTAGTGCCAACAAC
>JANVCC010000261.1:8399069-8446569 GCA_025345505.1 Todiramphus chloris collaris | reverse complement strand
AATAAAAGTGTAGCTCTGTGTGTTATAAAGTATTTATGATATTTTCAACGAATTTTTTCACCCAGGCAGAAAATATCCTTTTAATAAGCCCTTTTTACTGCAAGAAGCTATTATTGGTCTCTTCTTTATTGTTGTTTTCTTATTTTCAGCATAAACATAATGGAGGGAAAAGGGAAGAGAGAAGAAAGCAGTCAGAAGACAGATGCAGACAACAGAATTGTTATATAATCTGATAAAATGATGAATAAAATTAAAACTGGCTGTCAGGCAAAATGAAAAGCAATTTTGCTTACAATTTTCTGAGTGGCTATGGAAAAGCAGCCAAATCCATGTACAGCACTCTGTCTGTATTTTATGAGTACACACAATAACCAGAAAGGTGCTTTGATAAGAAAGAATGCAAGGATGAGGACAGCCTAAAATACTGAATAATGCACTGGATCCAACTTCTCCTCTGGAAGTCCAGAGAAAACGTTTGAAAGCCACATTAAAACAGAATAATGAACTAAGAGAAGAACCCATCGGTTACGTATTCGGGAAACGCAGAGAAATTCCTGCTAGAGACTCCGTTAATTAGAACAAATCCTAACTACTGCCTGAGGGCTGCCAGAAACAAGGCTGTACTCCCTACTCTTGCACGAACAGAAGTCTTATTGGGGTCAGAGGGACTCGTATGCAAACACTGAGGGTAACATTTAGCACTCTAAAGGTTGTTGTGCTGTTTGCTTTCAAGTTATGGTGTAAATCACAGCAAAAGCCAGGTAGCAAACGGCAAGTAAAGGGGAACGATGCCCCAGAAACAGGATTTTTCAAAGGAATTTGGTGAAGAGGTAGGTTCCATAACATAATGGAATTTTAGGGCAATTTGGTCCTATCCCCAATAAATGCCTAACACTAAAATCCCTCTCTTAGACCACGTTCACCCTGCTCATGTAGCTGGAATCCGTCTGGAGGAGAAGGGGATGGTGAAACCATGATCTTCTCTCATGGTTGGGCACAGGAGTTGAGATGGGGCTTGAAAAGAGAGACTTATACTTGTTTGTGTCTCCGTTCTTTTCCATGATTCAGGGAGTTAAGTGGTCACCTGGCAGAACCAAGCAGGATTTAATCCTTCTGTCTGATGCACAACTTCACTTACAAGATTTTTCCATCTTCGTACAGAGTAATGGAGACAACTTTCATAAATGTGGGTGGGAAGCTCTCCTCTCACCCAGGGTGGCTGGTGGTAGTGTTCCTCCACACCCAGAGGGTTACATCAATCACATGATAAGGAGATCAGGAACAGAACTTTTCCACCAAGTAGGAGAGACCTTTCCTCTGCAGTATGGCATCATCAGCTTCCCGTGATATTTTGGAAGATTTATTTTTAAAATCTCCTGCTCCTCCAAGGACATTCTGGTGGCAGCCTCAGTCTCTTCCTTGCTCTCCCCCTGGCACTGTACAGTTGTGGCTTTTTGTCTTTCAGCCCAGGCTTTACAGATTTTGGTGTAAGGGAGATACTCCAAAATTATGCTGTTGACAGGGTGTGAAAACTGGACATCAGTGGTATCATACTCTAAGACAGTTGGCCACCTCAAGATGCAGACCCTCTCCCGATCTTTATTCCTGCAACGATGCTGCAAGTACCTCAGAAGAGGAGACTTCCTCTCTGACAGCAGCATAATCAGCACGAAAGCCAGTAACAAACACACACTCTATGTTTATGGTTCACAAGGCTTCACATTGTTAATAAGCAGATAAAACAAGAAGAAAGGGCTGTTCTTTGTTTACATCACTCCCCTCATAAGCAACAGATGTCCTGATAGACTAGACTGCATTGGCTTTGTTAGTTGAGAACCTCCCGCTGGCCCTGGATGGGAACCAAGCATCCATACTGATTTTGTTACAATTGTCAGCTACTTCTGTTACTACAAACCATGAACGTTGCTGACTCATCTGTGGTCCCATGGGCACAGAGGAAATAATGTATGGAGTCATGCAGTGACTCCATGTATTGTTTTCCTCCTAAGATGACTACTGCTTGCTCACCCAAGAGAGTTTTTCTTGGAGGGTGTCACACAGTTTCCTGACATCACCCTTCCTGGGGATGGTGTACATAAGGAAGTGGCTGGCAGAATCACAGTCTGATGTCTTCTGTCAGTGCCACTGAATGACCTATGTGTGTTTTACCAGGACCAAGATGGAGGTAGAGATGAGCCATCCAATGCCCAGTCCTGCATACTGGAGTTGATTCACGGCTAGTTCAGAAAGACCACACAGACTCCTTCCAGAAGGGCAAACATGCCTGAATTCTGTGCCAATGTGCCGTGGTCCTGCTGGGTTTCCATGTTTTGGGCTATCCAGAAAAAGCCAATAGACAAACAGCCTTCTTATGTGATGACAGAGGTGGTTCAACATATAGACTGAAGCAGAGATTGCTATTGTATTCTCCTACAGCATTTCATCTCCAGGGCACTTAAACTTAGATGCAGAAACTCCATGACTGAACAGTTTCATACAAGGACCATCATTGCTCTATGTTTCATCAGCCACTCTGACCCCCGGTTTCCTTTCAGCCATAGCTTACAGTGCTGCTCTTATCTACTAGTCTTACTTAACCTGGGGCCTATACATGACAGAGGACAGACAGGAGAGATTTCCTAAGGTGCTTTACTCAAAGGACACTCTCTGGTTGGATCCTGAAAATCCTGCAGGTGCCTTCTCTAAAATCTCCAATTTCCATTTCCATTCTTTTATCACAGTTTGCATTTGTCAGCTTTGATGCTGCAGGGCCAATTTGGTGTGGGTTGTGTTTTGGCTGAAATGTGCTAGAGGAGGAAAGAAAGTGGGGAAGAAAGCTATAGTTGAGGTAGGGAATAATTGTGCAGAGAATGCTTAAATAGCATTTGCATACTGATCCTAATTACTGCTCCCATTTTTACGATCCCTGGCAAACACAGTTTTATAAACTGAAAAAAAACAAGCTCATGTATTTATTTGTTCTCACACGGGGCTTTTTGTCATGACAGTCTATATATGCCTAGGATGACGTGCCAGCAAGACTTCCTCCCTTTAAAATGTTTTTCTCAGACTCTTTGGTTGTGGAAGCTGCAGGTGTCAGACAGTGTGGCTTTGCAGGGGGGGGCATGGACTCCTCAGACGTTCAAAATCAAGCATCCATTATGGCATGTGCCATCGAGAATGACTTGGGTTTATATTCTGCTCAGTGAACCAAGGTTATCTACTTCACTGAGAACTATGCAGGAGAGCATCTCCTTTGTTTATTCTGTTCTCACAGACAAAAGGCCAGTTCAATGGATGACACATGGATGCCTCCAAAAGTTGTTAACTAGAACCATTCTCTGGTTTCCCACTCCAGAGCTTCAATCTGTCTCTGGTAACATGGCAATCCCCCCCACGCTTCCAAAGGCAAACTGCCTTACAATTTACCTAAAGCTCTTCCCCCTTAAAATACAGTGGCAAGGCTGATTTTCTTGTCACTGCAGGTTACAGCTTGTTGGTCCAGATCACATTTGCAGGGGGAAGTAATGTAATGCTCCCTTTTGATTTCTTCTGGCCAGCAATCACTTCATTTCTGAAACAGAGTGCTGTGTGAGCCTGCTCTCTAAAGCCCTGTCTCATGAGCACTGTAGATGTCCTTGAGGCATAAGCCTGATAGTAGTCCAGGTAACTGTGAACACTACCTGAGTGAGGCACAGGATAATAATAAAGGTGGCAGCAGTGCCTATACTTCACCAGGCTATTCTCCTTTGGTTTCATTTTCTATATTTAAAAAGCAGTTGGTGTGCTCCAGCTTAAAAATAATGATAGATAAATCAATGATTTGAATCTCCTCGAGAATTTTTTTTTCAGCCTTATCTTTAATGAGATCTTAGAAAAATACCTGTTAGCATTCTCAAGTTCCTACCACTCAGCAGCTGACCTAGCTGTCTGCAGCAGGGTCCTTTCCATGACACGTACACTTGAAGTTTGGGGCGACGATACTAATAGCACAGCCTTGAATTGTGTCTCCATTCCTCAACGTGACACTGAAAGTGGACTGTGCTGCTCTGGAGCATTTTGTCAGCTCACAGTGATTGAAAGATTCTCCCCGAGGCTCTTTTCTCCTTAATATTATGCAGAATTTCTGCCTTCTCTTTCAAAAGAAAATTCCTTGTTTAACTTCTCTAGGGTCACTGTATACTGGTGCAGAAAAACAGGTGCAAGACAGGTCTCTCTTTCATGTTAAATTTCTGTATGCTTCAATTCTCCATAGATGATTCACATCATTTCTGTATCAAATTACCTGGTTTTAACTACTGACAGGATCAAATTAACAAGAAAAAAATGGAATATCAAATGAAACACATTGTAATGAGGGTGTGACACGCAGCAGTACTGCTAACAGACTGAACTCTGTTCCCCTGTTCAGAAAGGTACCTGTACACTCCCCTAACTTACAGCAGGCTAATAGTGAACAAATGCAACAGGCTGAGCAATGCGTTTGAAGTTCAACTTCACCTCTGCCTTCAGCGACTGAAAGCCTCTGTCTCCTGGATTCAGTCACCTGCCGAGTTCAGAGGACACAGGTGTGAAACTCCTGTTTTCTACAGAAATCCCTCTTTCAAAGAGTTGACTCTGTGAAAGAACTGTCGCGTCACGCGGCCAACGTACAATATCAACAACCAGGTTGAGTGGAGGCCAGCACATTTCTGTCCTTTGCAAATCAATTACCCAGACTTGGCACATCCACGCTGTGCATTAAGGCAAATGTAAAATACCCAAGTTACTGGGGATCTTGCCAGCCCTGGAACTGAAGCAGCATCCTGAGGAAGAGAAGTTGTTTGCTCACAAGTTAATACAACTCTCTTTCTTAGAGAGCTAAGCTATCTCTGCATGGCATTATTCCATACGACACAGAAATAACACAGTTACTGCTCACCCCTGCAAGGGGCTTTGCACCCAGATCTATTCTACTCCAGCCTATGCAATAAGCTTTCCTTCATCATCATCCACTTCCCTTTTGACACCCAGACCCAAATGGAAAATTCTGAGTAACATCAACAACACAGGGGTCTGAATGTCCATTATCTGCTTGTGCTCAGCCTTCCTGTACTTCAGTAGACGAGAATATTATGAATGAAGAGTTTCCGAACAGATTCAGCTTATGTTACCAAATTAATCTGATTATTACACTGAGCACAAGGTCCTTTCCCCAGGTATTTTCTTCTTCACTTGCTATAGTAAACAGCAGTAAGTAATAGCAAATAAAAGTCCAAAGCAGGCTGCCACAGTAGTGCCCAGATACTGCTTTTAGAGAAAAGATTAATTATTGTGCATGTTGAAGTGACTTCATTGAAATGTAGAGTCCTGTTCCCTCATTTTGGATGCTTTCAGAATCACTTAAAAGCACAGAGGTACAGTCTGTTTACTGGTTTGTCTGGTCCCATATATTCATGTGAATGTTTAAATCTTTTTAAGTTTTATAAATTAACATGAGGGTGGAGGAAGAGAGGACTGTTTTGTTAGCTTTCAGCACAAAGTGACCTGGGTTTCAGGCACCTCCATATCCTTTCAGCTATTAAGGTATTTATTCAGCAACTAAAGATTGTGGCAAACACGTTCTCCACTTAACCTTACTTAGATGATTTGCCATCATTTTGTTTCTTCCACAAAAGATATTTTTACAGATCTACAAGATGGAACTTAGACTACAGATCCATTTGCAAGCCAGAATCTCATTTCAATGAGTAGCACATTATGGTTAGTAAATTAAATGTTGGGTATACGTTTATGCATACCTACTTTCAAATCATTTGAACAAATTTATATGGTGTGTAGATATGGAAAACAGCCAGAGTTAACAGATGTTGCCCTCTAATCTTTAAAGCCTCATCCTGTATAGTTGCAAAGGCAGGTATTTGAGGTCTCAAATAAAACATACAGTTCTGAATACAATTTTATAAATAGTCATAATTTGAAGGAGTTGCTGCACTTTTCATAAAGAAAGATTCCCAGAAAAATGTTTTCTGAAATAGAACTTTGATGGCTAGAACCCAGTAATTTAAACCAATATATAACCTCACAGCAAAGCGCTGTCGGTGCAAGTTTTATACCTCCAGATCTTACTTTCCAGTCAGGTTCCACAAAACCTAAGTTTGGAATCAGAAGAATTCACTTTGTATCCTCAATACAATTGTATGATATGGCAGGGAAAAAGGACAACATGGAAACCAGTTCCCTACTATTACAGCTGTATGGAAATCCCTTGTGGGAGGGATTGGTAGTATATGTACGCACCATGACTTGCTTCTCTGTAACAGTATTAACTGGCACAACTGGTATAAGGAATAGGCTAGATTACAACTCTAATTAAATGAATGCACTGCTTTGTACCAGTAATTTCATCCTGGGATACCATATATTCCTATTTCCCATTTAAGCCAAGGGAAAAGAGCAAAGAATAGTGAGAAATGCACCACGGCTGAACAAAGAAGCTGTTCCTCTTCACACTCTCCTGCACTTTAATCACATGATGCTATTTAAGAACAATCTAAACAGGCACGGTAGACTTATCATTATGTCTTCTGCATGTGGTACTTTTTCTTTTAAAATAACCTGTGCATCTTAATGCCCCGGATTTGGAAACAGAGCATTCCTGAATAACAATTTCCTGGTGTAACATTTCACCTCATACGCAAGTTTCCTTCAGTAATGTCTTGGAAGAAGTAGTGGAAAGCGTTAGATTGTGGGCTGGTCAAAAGAACAAAGCAACGTGGAGAATGTTAACATTCAGTGAAATCACTTACCTTTTGCTTGCAAAGTTAAATTCTTGCCTGAAGTTTACTGCTTTTCAGTCTGGGAATAATTTTTCTATGCTTCCTCAACTTAAGAGAGAACAGTGGTACTTCTGGGCTCACGTCGAGACAAGATGCCATTAAATGAGCCAGAACGGTGTCTTTTAGGGGAAGTAACAAATGATGAGAGTGTTTCAGGATCACAACTTCAGATGCAAGCACATATATCTCACCTTAAGTGATTAAGTTCATTTTTTGATTTGATTTTTAAGTACCCTTAGATCTTCCGAACCCTTCTGAGACACTGCGAGGATAAATACATCAAAGGCCCAAGGCAAAAAGGTACTGTCACACTGGGAGTTAAACCCCAGACAGGCAGGATTTAAGAGAGACACACTCAGTATTTCTTCACCAATCATTGCAAAGTGGAAGTTCAAAATTATTTAAAGAAAAAAAGGAAGAAGAAAAAAAAAAAGAAAAAAAAAAGGACCTGTATGCCTTTCTCTGGATGAAAACACTGAAGTTACTAATTATCTACATGAGGCAGAGGATTCTGACTGTAAGTAATTACTTATGAAAAGTGATGGTAATTTGTCTAACTCATCTACTCTCACCTGGTCCCCTCTACATTCGACTCCACACTCTCTGAACCTCTTTGGTGTAGGTTGGCTTTTCAGGATCAGTAATTTTAAATAGCTTAAAATCTACTCATGGCTTAACAATGGAAGAAATGAGTGGACTTTAAATCTATTTTCTTCATGAGGGAGCACAGGCTTACATTAATTTTCTTGTCAGCAATCAAGTAGAATCATTTCCCCAGTTTCTTCCTCAAATCTGTATTGAATAATGATGTCTGTTCTTTCATTTATGAATCTTCTGAAAGAACAGGCAAATAAGCATAACACAGAAGTACTGAAAGTGAGAAACATTGGTCATTGATGTTCAGATTTTCCCTACTCGGAAGTTATTTTAAAAAACCAGCAGATCAAACACATTTGCCTTTCTACCAACACAAGAGTCTTCTGTATTCTCAGCAAACGTAATACAGAAAGGAAGAAAAGTGAGAAATTTAGAAAACAAATGAGAAGTTGGGAGGGGAGACGAGAAATTAGAAAGACATGGCCTTGAATAACGAAGCAATGTGGAGAAGGTTAATACTCTGTGAAATTACTTACCTTTATCTGTAAAGGTAAATTCTAGTCTGAAGTTTACTGGTTTTCAGTCTGGGCATCATTTCTTTATGCTTCCTCAGCTTAGACAAAAAGAGTGGTACTTCTGGCACGAAAGCAGGCTCAGCGAGTGCGCTCAATTTTAAATATCAGGGAGGAAACAAGTCAACAAGCAATGCTTTAGAACAGAAATGGGAACTGTATTCTCTCCCCCTTCCTGCTCTAGCTTGTAGAAAAAAAAAAAGTGCAGACTGGATACAGAAGAACTATGCCAAAGCAAATCTGAGGACTTACTTTATGAGCTCAGTTATGAAGCTGCAAATCTTAAGGTAAAGGAACTTTATTTAGATATCGGTCTTCAAATGATTAATCCACTCGCTGCATGAACTGCAAATGAACTACATAAATCTGAGCCAGGTCTATGTTACAAAAAAAGAAAAACAAAAAAAAAACCCCAACAAAACCAAAAGAAATAGGAAGAGAAGTATGACATCCTGCAGGCATTTTTCTCAGACAGGCTTAGTGTTTCTTAAAATATGGTACACCCAGTTATGCTCATAAGACCTGGAAAAGGGGACTGATATAGTCTTTATTTACACAATAATATAACATCACATGTGTTATTTAGAAGCAGTGTGGGCTAGCTATCCACATATAAAAACAGGTACTTTTTGGGTCCAGGAGATGATGCACAGTCTCTTGAGGGGGAAACTAAAAAAAAAAAAAAAAAAAAAGTAAAAAATAAAAAGAAGACTGCCCATGTTTCTCATAGATGAAATGCTAACAAAAATGCTAATTGCAAAGAGTGTTTTTAATTGAAACATAGAACAGAATTATATTGGAATTTTAACTCCCTACACCTTTACAAGCAAATACTATTATACAAAAGGCAACTAAAAGTGTTTTATATTGGAGCCGTGTCTCTAAAGCTAATATGCAATCTAATTAACTCACAAGGACTCTTCTTTCAATATGATTTAACTGCTTACTGAGAAACAGTAAGAAGGAAGAACCTTTTATCCAGCATTTTAAGCAATGTATAAGAAAGGAGAAAGAGGATACTATCATGGGAAACTTAGAGCTAGTCAAAAGCTGCAACATCTTTTCAAAGACAAAGATGCTGAAAAATATGTCTCTCTTCCACTCACAAAAAAAAAAAATCCATAGGAGAAAATGTTAAGAATCATTTTTACAGTCAAAGTAAAATTTCTACAGTTCCAGTGTCATCAAATGCACTTGCAGTTGCAAGGCGTAATCGAAACTGATTTTTAATCAATAACAAAATAATTTTCTCTTTCATTTATTTGTAAAATGTCACTCTCTGCTCTTCCCATTCCCTCTCCTCAGAAGCAGGCACATTGTTCTGATAAAACTACATACTTCACTGTTAAGAGAATAGCTGGCAAGCCTATAAACTATGCAAATAACATTTGGATTGCAAACCGCATTTACTACACTTGGCTGAATGAAGAATGATCATCCCGTGTCTCAATTCACTAAGAGCATACCGACCACCTAAATACACAACATTTCCCGTACCCCTAATAGCTCCTACTGTTTAGGAAACACATTTCATGTGTTACAGTAAAAGATTTCAAATCCAAACTTTCCTTCCACAGAGCGTCCTCTATTTATACATCCTAGAATGCTGTGAAAGGAAAGGGAGGAATGCTGCACCCAGTTTATGGCAATTGCACTGGGGTCTGTTACAACCCGTGCTTTGATTTTTAAGCTCTCTAATAAGAGGCAGAACCCCAAGCCTCAGCAAGTGTGTATTAGAAAGCATACATTATGCCCTCTATTGAAAATTATGCAATTTGACAGTAAAATGTATAAGTAAGCCCATAATTGCCTTAAGAGTCTGCCACATCGTCAGCCCTCCAGGCTCACAAGTCAAAATATTGTGCTAGAGCTCCCACAGAAGAGAAGTAGGGAGAAAAGGGAGGGCCAGGATACGACTGGAGGGCTAAACACTCCTCTTAGCCTCTTCCTCGCCCCTGTTATTCGGAACCGTGTGGCACTGACAACCTCTGCTCCAGGAACAGTTTCCACAGCTATGGCCAGGTCACCAGGACCAGCCTCCACCTGCGTATGGCAGAAGAGCTTGTGCCACCAGTTGCCTCTGAAACGAAGAGGCGTCAAACCATTTCAAAACCCAGAACTGCCATGAGCACTAAGCCACCTGATAAACAAGACCTCGGCCATTTTTTTGGCACGGCAGGCGTGGAATGGTCCACCCATTTGCATCTTGGAAGTCACGGTGCAATCTGCTTTGTGTGGGCAGCAGAGATCCTGTGGCATTTTTCACCAGAGCAGGAGGTTTGCCACGTTATTCTTGGCCAGAGTTTCCCCCTACTACGTCTCACGGGCCTTAGCTGTCGTCTTCTGCAAAGCTGCCTGCTTCGCGTGGTATTGTAGATAAACAATTATAAAAAAAAAAAGATTTGCAGCATAGAGAAGGAAAGGCATTGTGCAATTCTTACGGGCATATCAAATAGAAGGTTTGCCCCTGCGCGAAGAACAGGAGCATTGGCACGCCGGGCACGCGACGTCTGCCAGCCCCTTTCACCAGATCCACGGGCTGAGGTGCAGCTTTAAAACCAGCGTGTGAAAATACTCTGTGGGACTCACAGCGCACGCATATCCTCCTTGATTTCATATCCAAGCCCATGAATTTTGCAACAGGTAGAGTTCAGCCTTTCATTTCTATTGGGCCTTTTTCCATGCCTAGAGAGGGGAACTGCACAAGTAATTTTTAAGCGCTGTCCGGTAGCTGAAATGCACTAGAAAGGGCCTCTTCTGAAGCCAACTCAGTATACACAAACTCAACCTTCACAAGAAATCAGGGTCAGCTCTGCCTGTATTGAGATGACAGAAAAAAAAAACAAAAAAACCCAACACCTCTGTGGAATACCAAACCTTCTTTTGTCCCATGCTGCAAGGGGTAAATGTTCCTACCACCTGGGAACTTCTCGAGATACTTTCAGTGGTATCCACTATGGTACATCCCCCAAAGAAACATTACACAAAAGCTGGAGCATTTATAAAAGTGATGAAAAACATGATCAAATCAAGAATGAGACTGTTGCAGCGGATGACTGTGCAAACGGCAAGATGGGCTGTAGAGCTGAGATAGCATCTATGTTCTTGGTTCCTATACAAAGCATCATCAAGGCCAGCAGAGGCTGCAGAATAAAACTGAGTATATTGAGTAAGTTTCAGGCTTCTATTCTTTCTGAAGTACCCTACAGGAATAGTCACATTATTCTAGAGATCCTAGAGGCAAAAAGGGAACAGAGACAAACAGCTGAAAAGTGGAGAGTGAAAAGAGGAGGGAGAACAGACAAGAAGAAAAACAGTGGGATGCTCCAGCACTATTAAAAAAAAAAATATATCATCTCCACCCTTCTCAGCCAAAGGGAGAGCTGCAGGGATACCTGACCTGCTGATAGTGGAAAAGGCAACAGAAATAAAAGCATACCTCCAGAAACACTCAGTAAGAGACCAGAAAGTATAAAGATAACAAGGACAGAAAAGTAGCAAGAATAAGCATACCAAATAATGAGAAAATCAAAGGCTGTGACAGGGGGAGAGCATCACAAAAGAGGCAGAATCTAATTTTAATAAGAAAAACTGCACTCTTTCATTTTCTCAGCCTTTGCTTTCGAGAGCACCCGGTATCACAGCAGACAGGGGAAGCTTTTCTACCTTCAAACTCACCTGCCATGGGGAAACTGCTTGTAACTATAGGGTTAATACTACAGCCTGCCAGGTGTTTGGGAAGTGCTATTTGGAAATAAGTTTGTTAAGGGCTGATTATTTTGAAATGATAGGACTGAGTGCTAAGGAGAAGAAGCCTGAGAGCAGTAACAGAATCAAAGGAGAATTCCAACTCACTAGTAGAAATCCTGCCCTCAACAAACATAATAATGACATTTCCATTGGTTTCAGTGAAGCAAAGATTGCAGCCAATAGCTGATGGACATAAACTGGAAAACATTCTACATAGATGCCTAATGAAAGAAAGATTGTCCTGAAATGCAAGATACTCTAATCATAACGTGACAGAAAAAGCAAATATTAAAAGTATTTCAGAAGAATAATGAGAATCATGCAGAAACCTATGGTTATTGACATATTAAAATAGTTCAGGACAAAGGATGTGTTGCTTAGAAACTGAATTTACAGGGAAGATCAAACACGCTCAGTGTTTTGCAAAAATCCAAGCATCACTTTTGGCCACGAGTTCAGATGATAACAATACGAAATAAAGGCAGACATATAAAAAAAATATTGATGTTAATTAATGTGTTAACAGTAAAATTGATGTTATGCACTCACAACAAATCCTGCATTTGCCAGAGAGAGGTAAATGAGCGACTGCTGTTTCCTTTCCCTGGGCTTTGCTTTTACAGCTGGTAGAAGGTTTGCAAAGTACTTGAAAAACTTGACCCTTCTCCAGCCTCCCCCGCATGAGTCACCCAACCTTCTTTCAGTCATTAGACTGCACTTCCTGCTGGGATCCAGCAGTAAAACAAATGAGACACACCAGTTCTGGTCATGGTAAGGGAGATAATAAACCAGTGACAGGTATTTTTATGAAATTTAAAATTAATTCCCATATATTATACATATCGACCAAGTGCCAATCCACGGCACTACCTTATGTAGAATTCTGCTTCAAAAGCCATTTTGAAGCACTCCAGTTCATTCCCTGTCCTGAACTCATGCTTTCCTTGTAGGCAAAATAATTTACTTCATTTTATGTGCTTCAGAAATATTCAGACAAAATATTAAGTCACTTATACACGTATAAGCTTCACATTATGGTGATAACATTATTAAGAGGAAATTTAAAGCAAAATTTCACAGATAAAGGTCCAGCATTTCACATCATCATTAAACTGGTGTCAAATACTCTTTGTCAAGTTTGAGATTTTTAGAAGTCAACTGCCAGTTCACCTTTGGTAGCTGGATTCAATTCACCATGGTAACACTCAGTTCTACCATGCCATTAATATTTCCACATTTCTGGGAAAAATCCCACTTTCCTTCCCTGTCCCCCAAATAAATCCCAAATGAAGCATCCATTGAGCGAAGCGATTGTGCTTAGTCAGGCAAATTTCATATCAAATTTACCCGTTTCTGTCCACAGACCCTCCTGGTATTTTAGTTCCAAACTTGCCTACTATTACACTGTGCTAAGAGAACTGCTGTCCCCATCAACTCTTTAGGTTCGTTCCACACTGCACACAGGAGACGCAACCCCTTTAAACTTCAAGGAGTTCCCATTGCAGTGGAGAGAGAGGAAAAAAATAAAAACTTTCAGAGATTATGGAATAATCATCTCCAAATCGATCAATTTCCCCCTGAAGGTAAAAAACTGAAAGAAAGAAAAAAGTTGAACAGTTCCAGCTTGTCTTCTTGAAGGGAAAGTACCCCCAGGGCATGTTGTAGAATGATCCCCATCTCTTTCTCCTGATGCTTATTAAGAGGTCATAGATCTCAGTTATACTACAGCATTCCCAAATGATATCCCCAGCTAAGGACTATGACCTCTTAGTACAAGCACAGGGATATAAAATTAGGAATATTGAGGGCTCACATTAAGAAAGTTTGCCTCAACTATCCGTCACTTTGGAAGAAGAGTTGGAATTAACAGCCTATCCAGTGTCTTGTGACAAACAGAGGAGCTTTAGTACCAGGACTGCAGGTTCCAGTGTTTTCCATAGGTGCAGCATCCTGAGCAAGGGCTACATTTCCATCGGAACATCACAGGGGATTTCCACAACAGAGTATTCAATGCAATAGGTCTCTGATTTGAAAAGCACAAAGATATAGCTCAGAACACCCTGGGTGAATTAAGATGTGCTTTCTCTTTGTCTTACCCCTACTCCCTCTAACTAACAGAGTCACCGTATGGAAGCAGAAGTGATTTTACAAGCATGTCAGACAGGTTATTATGCCAAAACCAGGCAGGGACCCGAATGTCTTTAAGGACCTTTCTCCTCCTCCAACATTTTAATTTTTTTTTCTATAAAAAGTGGGTTTTTACACCCTCCAGAAGATTTTTTGAGAGAATAGACTGAGCCCACATAGGTGGTGTGTTAGTATAACTACCACATCACCCGGAAGCCTTAACAGTCTACAGCTGATTGTATAAACATGAATTAAGGTTCTTCTACAACTGTATTAAGCGAAGTGTTAAAGAGCTGTGGGGCATTTTGTTACATTTGGCTTTCAAGCTATGAATTTAACTGCTGAACATGTAAGTAATGATAATCTGTTGTACCTCTCATTCTGTTCATTTCAAAATGGTAATTAAAGCAAGCACTAATAATAAAAACAGCAAGTATTTCAACAAAATTATTTTAGAAGGTGCAGGAAAATCACCACTTAAAAAGCTTAATTTGTCATGGCAACAAGACCCATTTTGTAATACACTGACAATATATTATAGATACTCCAGTAAAACAGAAGCGTAGAATAAACAACAGGTATTTTCTCTACCGTAATTGATTCTCTGAAACGCTGCAGTCAACCCGGGCTGTAGGTGTATATATGTGCATACATGCAAGACAATCATTATTTTATTTTTAATAGTGTGTCTATTACACTTATACACACGAATTCCCATTGTAGTAGGTAAAGGTCAGGGTAGCTATGACCCTGTATCAGCAGCAGCTTTACAATTCAAAGCCTGTATTACTGAGGGCTGTGAAAAGCAAGACAAGCTTGGCCACAGGATCCATATTGATTACAACAGTAATTGGAAGCAGCATAGTTATCATAGGGTAAGTAATGACTATTTTTTCTTCTTCACATATGTGCCAGTGTTGATGATTCCCCCTGCCCCCCTCCCTTCTCTCCCCTGCAGGCAACCATCTTCCTTGGACAATAAGAATCAGAAATTTCAGCCGCATAGATCAAATAGTGATTATAGTACTGCTCTCCCAAGACTGGAATGAGCTCTGGCAGTTGCGTCCTCCACACAATGCCTGATAAAGGTCAGTGGATTACCTCATGTCATCACCTGGCAGATCTCAGAAATTGGACCCTCTTCTGAAACAGGCGGGAGATGTCACTCGAGCGCTGGGAGAGCAAAATTAATATTCAATGGGAAAGACACAGTAGCCAAACAGTAACACAGAGAGATACCCTGTACTGCCCATTTGGAAATGCTCTGTGAGGAAACGGCTTGACCTTTAGAACACTCGGCAGCGGCTATAAATAAATGGAGCAACTGCCTGTCAATGTAATACAGCAAATTCTGGATCTAGCTAGGGCAGATTTTCAACGGAGTGCCAGGGAGGCACTTGAACCAAGTCTGAAAAAGCTAAGGAGCTGGGCAACTCAGAGCTTGGAGACAGGGACGATGACGTAGGGCTAGCCTGGTAACCACAAAATGCCAAAGCCAGAAGAGGAGCTATTTATAATGTTATCATGGCCCCTCCCAGAGCCTAATGCTATTGCACTCACCCACAATGGCATGTCTCATGTACCTAATTGGTGCTTTCACGGTCCTATGGCAAGAAAAACCACCTTGTAGACATGTCCTTCGGTACAGCTTCGGACTGTGACCATAAATCCTACTGCTGACCACATCTCGGGAAGAAGTCACTGAAGCAAGGTATTCTGTTTATGTGAACTTCCAAGTACATGCTGAAAACCAGACTCTGGGTGACAGGCACACAGGGTCTTTTACCCTGCAAAACTGTCTATTGTTGTCCTCGATAGTCACTCCTTATCTTCAGTGAAAGGGTATTTGCTGAGAAGCTTGGAGCAAAAGCGATCAAAAGCATGGTTCAAACGTGCAGTGCCCAAGTCCCAGGATGACTGGATTCATGTACCAGACAGGAACAGGTACTTTGGGTATGTTTGGCACTTTGGCCAAACTCTGCTGCCATACCTGACTTGCCCGGTAAGGCATGGCGTGCTACAAGATGCGCCCTAAGAGCCCCATACACACTGCTAGATTATTTTAAAGTAAAAGACAGTTGAGAGAGAATTGTACCAAGAACTAGACCTGCACACCCCTGCACTGGGGCTGCCTGCACCAAACCACTTTGCCAATGAGAGAACGAGTGTCTCTGGTTCAGCAGTTTCTGCTGCAGACCAGGACTTCTGGGATAGCAAGGAGGTGTCTCTGTCCATGGTACCCAGTTAGACAATGATTTCCTCGCTGGTGCAGGGACTGATCCAGTATCTTCCAGTTATGGGGGGAGTTCACGTTCACGAGGTGTAAAGTCCACAGTGGACACATACAGTAGGTGAGTCAAACAAAGCTAGCCTTGCCAGTATGTGCTAAAAGAATCACCTGCCTTTTTTAGTGGTGGAGAGTCTGGCTAGAGTAAGAGGAAAATAGGAAGCAAAATTGAGGAACAAAAAGTAAAAATCTATCAGTGAAAGATATACAGGAGGCACTCAAAGCTCCTTAGAAGACACGACCCCTGGCTTCCTCTCTCACTCACCTCCAAATAGAACAACATTTCTGGCATTTACAATTAATGCTCATGAACAGGTTTATTACAGGGGTTCCCCGAGTCAAGAATAACAGTTCCATGGTACAGACATCAGCTGCTTTCATTTACAAGAGGTCACTGACAGACAACTCAGGAAGTGCAACAGGCTGCTTTTAAAACACCCAGGAGGTGAAGATCTACTGGTTTTATGACTGATTAACAATCTCAAGAGCAGAGATTAATCGTTTCCAAGCAAAAGGGGGAGGAGTTTATGCCTCCTTGCCCATGTTGCCTGTTCATCATTGATCTACTGTCTCTCAAGGTAAGCACAGGGGGTTTGAAAAACAGCCAGAAGGCTATGCAGCCTACTATCACAGCTTTCAGCTCCAGCATGTACAGGTTCCCTCCACATCTAAGCAGTACCAAGCTACCTACAGAAGTATTTATACAGAATTTTGATATGAAACTCTAAGAATGCAATTATCAAGACCTTCATCTCTCCTCCCCAAGAGCATGCAGTTTTATGTGTGAAGTTCTGTATGGCAGGTTCTCCCGATTGCTATGATTTTAGCAAGCCTTGGCCATTCTGCAATGCAAATAGATCTTCTATCCATGTTCAGTGACAGGCTCTACACTGCTCTCTGAATTAAAAACAATGATCTTTAGAGAGAGGCGCTGTTGTTACCACTCTATTCCCCTTTTTTGCCAAGTATCAAGGAATTGGAGTTGCAGATGTGTGTCCTGGGCCACACAATTCTGAAAGGATGAGTCCACAACTTGTAAACTCAAGGAAGCGCATTGAACTACCATGTATGTTGGCTGGGATAGGAAACTGGAATAGAGGGTCTGCTTTCCATTCAGTCAAACAGGATGTCATTACATGGAGGAGACAACAGAAGTTTGTGGCCCAAAGCAAATGGAAAAGTAGAAGCATGTCTCTGTAGTACAGCAACTGGGAAGCCCTCTAAAGAAAATGTGAGCCCTAAAGCTCAGGTCCCCAGGCCAAGCACTGTTTGTCTTTCATTCAATAACTGTTTAATGTAAAATCCATATGCAGTCCTTGGTGCAGGAATTCTCAAGAGAAACAGGGTGACTCTCTCAAGTGAAGTAACTGTACTTGGCAAGCCGTGCTTGGCAGTGTGCCACTAACTGCAATGAGGTAGATGAATATGCTGGTGGTGCATCGCAGATTTAACTTCTTAGGGTCCTTGTCCTCAGAAGCACTTCCAACAAGCTCAGGTTTTCCTCTCTACTGCAGAAATGACCAAGGACCCTTCCCATGTATCGACTGAAACTGAAAAAAGCAATGGCAAGATTTGCAATGTATTTGGCCAGCTCCAAGATCCTTTTGCTAAGAAAAAGTGTGTTCCTAGCTAGGAAATCAAAGTATGACAACACCAAGTGCTCACAAGATTTACTATCTTGTAGTCTCGCTGTGCACAGCAAATGTCCTCTGGGAGAAAATCAAGTCTTCTAGTGAAGGAGATGGTTCTGGAATTACCAACTCACTCAGAAAAATGAAAGATTCCTGGGCATTAGGAAGAAGAGAAGAGAGGCAAGAGAAGGAAACCATTTACAGTGGAATCTCTATTACCTCCCATTTGGTAAGTCCATGGCCACTCGTGGTGCTGTCCCTGAAACTGTTAGGTAGCACAACTCTTATTTCTAGACATGCAAGAAGGTGTTTCTCAACCACACAGGAGGATGATATCTATGAAAACTGGTCATAACTGGGGAAGTACACAGAAATACTGAACTATCCAGAAGTTCCCAGCTTAGTGATACTCCAGCGCTGATGGAGAGCAGCACTCAAGAACAAGTGGTCCCCAGTGTACCTGCTGGAATTATTTTTAGATGGCATTTGAGAGGACTTTCTGGAGCAAGACTAGAGAGCAAGACTGCACCTCCTCATTGGCAGGGGACACACAGCTATAGCCAGTAACCTTTTCATCATCAGAAACAACTTCAGGGATAACAGGAACGGCTCTCAGCTCTGACATACTTACTCAACCTGTCAAAGCTCTAGCACCAGGGCAGAGCCCAAAGCATAAAACTAAGTCTGCCTAATCACCTAAAGGTAAAATAAATATCCCCAACAGAGAAATACCTCATGTCTTACACCTCAGAACACCCTCAGCCTTGAAGCTAGGGCTGCATGTGATTCAGTAGCCTGCTTTCAGACAAGTTTTACAGCCTGTGATTCCAACAGGACTAGTAGGGAAGTCCTGTAAGATGCAGCAGGTCTACTGACATTCAAGTGGAGGATGACAGTCTTGTCTACCAGCACATCCACTGCTGCTTCAACAACTCAGCCAACTAGACTGTCATGTTCACTGCATGTTTTGACTACAAGCAAGGCAGCACCATGGGATGCTCCTTTATCCAGTATTACTCTGGTCATGACTGAGATTTCTGATGCCAAAGTGAGCTCCAGGATCTTCAAGAGAAGCAAACTTGAGCTGAATGTCTCTGAACACAGAGTTGGTCAAGTGGAGAGGAAGTTCTCACATATACAGGGGAAACTTCACAGACTACAATCCCTGAGGACTGAAAGGTGAAACAAACAGCACAAAGCACTATGCAGGGAGATTATAAATCAAAGGAGAAGATGGCACAAATTGTGCCCCACCAACAGCAGGTATGACAGCACTGCAAAAGGTTGGGGTTCTTTCCCTGTTGACAGAAGGAGAGAAGGTGCAGTGGAGGGTTTAGCAGTAGTGCACCACATTTGATCCTGCATGCATGTTCCTACAGTGAAATCCAAACTGACATGTACTAGGAGGACACCAGGTTCATAGCCATGTTAATTGGATCCTTTACTTATATACACGACTTAGAGGATGACAACGTGCAAGTGGCTCATGAGTTATTAAATGGAAATGCTGCAGGAAGGAGAGAGTGAGAAAAGCATTAACATCAGAGAGAAACCCTATTAAATCCATATTTTTATTGCCAATCTTTATAATGACTGAACTACTATAGTCGGTATCTTATCTGCCCATGGTTACAAGTATGGCAAAAGAAATTTTTTAGATCTTTTACCCCCATTTATCCATTATCTGTATTCCACAAACATCACAGAAATTGTCAGCAATTAACATAAATAAATCATCGCCTTTTCAGAGAAAGCTTCAGTACAAGAATTTCAGATGATAGCAAAAAAACATTACCAAATAGCTCATGAAGGGCCTGTTCCATCCCCTATTGAAGTCAATGGGAACCTTTTCATTGACTTCAATGGATACTGGATTAGACCCAAATTGAAAAGATCAATAGCACACACATTAGGATAAAAGAGCAGCTATGTCCTCCCCTAGAAAAAGAATATGAGTTCAAATCAAAGAACAGATTACAGGAAGGAACCAGTTGGGGAGAACTTTTTTCTTCTCCTTTGAAAAAAAATCTGCAAGAGAACAGCAATTCAAGATCCTGAGAGCTGAATCTCACAGAGTTGTAAGTAACTCTCATCTTCTACTATCCTCAGAATAGGTGGGGGTGACTGGCACTTTGAGAGATTGGGACCACTGTTTAATAAACCAGCTCCCTTCTCCCCATTCCTGTCTTTGGTTGAGAGTGTAGAATGAAGATTCAATAAAGCAATTTTACTCCTTTCACTGAAGTGTCAAAGCTTCAAAAGAACACATCTAACATCTAGCACTTTGAAATGTAAAAAATAGAAGCCCCAGTATCAATCTGAGGAGCCTACAGTGGCAAGCCCCATGCTCAAACATGTTCCAAGGTTGGTAGAATTAGGGGCAGTCAAGACACTAGGACACTCAACTTTCATGTTTCATAATGCCGGTTTTACTAAAGGGTTGTTTTCCCCTCCCGTTTGTTCCATCAGTATAATTGTTGATTTTACCCAGTATAACTGTATGGAAAATGACCCCACAACTGGATCAGCATGTGCAGGTTGTAAATTCTTGCAGTGCAGCTCTCTATGCTCACATAGCACCTCCAAAGCTCAGTAAAATATGTTAAAAAAAAGCTGCAGCTGACTCAGCCATCTGAAAAATCAGGGTTTGGAAGCCTTCAGAACTCAAATGTGAACTTCAGAGGCTGAGAGATGTGGTCTTTCTACATAAGGGACAACTTAGGTAACTCTTCTGTACTCAAGATGAGGCCCAGATTGTTATCTTGTTTGTCTCCAATTAACTAAATATAATCTAAATTGATGAGGTTTACATAAATATTGTATCCTTAGTGTTAGGCCACACCTGCAGCTCAGGACCCTGCACTGAATTCATAGAATCATAGAATGGCAGGGGTTGGAAGGGACCTCTGGAGATCATCAAGTCCAACCCCCCTGCCAGAGCACGGTCACCCAGGGCAGCCCACACAGGAACAGATCCAGGGGGTCTTGAAAGTCTCCAGAGAAGGAGACTCCACAGCCTCTCTGGGCAGCCTGGTTCAGGCTCTGACACCCTCATGGGAAAAAAGTTTCTCCTCATGTTGAGATGGAATTTCCTGTGTTACAGTTTGTGCCCACTGCCCCTTGTCCTTTCACTGGCAACCACTGAAGAGAGACAGTCAATTCACCTCACTAACCACCTGCTTAGTGCTTTTTTTTTACTGGGGAAAGAAGAAATCCTCAACTCTGGCCATTCCATCCAGGCCTCTCCCTCAAGAATGCATTTTGGTCACTTGTATTTAGAAACAGAAGACAGTTGGCTTTTTGCCAACTTGGTAGTCGAGAAGGATACACAGTTTGGGTTTGTGCTCACTTCATTAGCTCTCAAACAGTCCAGTCCCTACACGTGCACTACCACGCGTTTCCTTGAAAGCGAGGCAAAGATATTTTTAGGAAGTTAAATGATTTCCTTCGAGATTCATTTTCATCCCCCCCATCCTCTGACATCAGACACATATCGCTGCCTTTGCACGTGCACCCCAAACTGACTAAGCCAGGGGACTTGTTTTCACCCTCCTTTAGTGACACAGCTCTCAGCAAGAGCTGCTGTGTTCGGGAGCATCACTCCAGGACTGTTCCTCTTTGCTGCTCCCCCCACACGCTTTGCTTTAGTTTCTCAACCCCACTGTGCAAGTGCTGCCTGCTGCACTCTGCTTGTGCCTTTCATGCAGAGAAACCACTTGGTAGAAGTGGGGAAGGAGGGGCAGAAACTAACTAACCAAAAAGGAGAAACAGCCATATCAGGTGAAAAAAAACAGGAATAAATAAATGGGATCTGAGGCAGTAAAGGGGAGATCCAGAGGATCAGCACTGGGGGAATGTTTTCTGGGAGAGGGAAGGAAGGGACAAGCTGAAGTCACTGATTTTTCAACAGCAAAAGAAAGAAGAGATGTATGAAGAAAAGCAGGGAAAAAACATTAGGTTTTTTGAAGTCAAGAGAAAATACCCATACTGACAGAAACCATAAGCAATATAGGCAAACACATTCTAGAGGTTTGTAGGAGTTATCAGGGAATGGCAGAACTGACTGTAACTCAAGTTAGAGAAACATTTCACAGGCAAGAAAATGCAAAGCAATTTATTAATAAAAGTAAACATTCCTTACTGCAGCAGATTTTCAACTTCCATAATTTGAAGTTGGGATTACAACCATTTGACAAATTCACATTACTTCCTCAATTTCCCTTCTGCTCCTATCCAATTACTCCTCATCTGCTCACCTTCTTTTCACACTTTGTCCTCAAGAGCAGTACTGCTGCTTGACTTTTAGGTCATCCTGCCAGGACTTAGCCTACGGATCTTCTGGAACCAAAAATAACTCAGCTCTCCAAATGTGAGCACACATACACTTGCTAAAAGCATTCCCAAATGGGAAGGATGGCTTTCCTTGTTTACAAAGTCATAACAAAGAAAGGTTTTTAACATAACTGCACTGCACACTAAATATATTTCATACAGCAGAGGCTAAAACTAAAGTACCACATAAAAAAACAGGAAAAAAAAAAGCCTTTCTGTTGATACTGAGTCTGTTCAGCCCTATAGTTTGTACCATCAAAAGACCTACTAAATCTAAAGGGCAAAACTAAAGCAGATTCCATGTGGTTTCCTCAGTCAGGGGGTTGTCTACAACCATTTGAAAGAACCACCCAGGTTGGCTACAGGTCCGTTCACCCAGCAGTACATGACCAGCACTCAGTTCTGCCCCTTCCCTAAAGCTGGGATTTTTTTCCCCTCTAACAATTTGCTTCATTCCTCTCAACTTTCAGCTACTGATTACTGGATAGTCATTTGTAGCTAACAGATCAAACCAATGCAACACCCAGGCCAGGTCTGCAACGTGCCATTGTGCCAATTCATTCAGTATGCAGCTGAACTTAAACCCCACTTAGAAACACCTTCTGCGCTCACAAGTGACTGAAAAATCTGTGTAAAAGCAAAGGACAGAAACTGTACGGTATGAATCTAGGAAACACGTGCAGCACTCAGGCACAGAGAGCTAACAAACTCTAAACACAGTGACAATGCAGTAATTATCCATCCACCCTTCAGTAGGATGCAAATTTATAGTGTCCCATTTACAGCGCAATCCTCTCCCCGAATCTGTTTATAAAGGTCTCACCCAAGCATTCCAGTGCAGGACTAAAATCATTGAGCAAGGAGGAGAGAGATAAGCAGCAAAGAATGGGACTCAGAAATAGAACAGTGCAAGAAGCCACAAAGCGATAAGTATTGTTTACCTGTCAGTTGACATTGATTAATCTTGTGTTCTGTGATATCACTCAGCGACTCAAACACCTGGAGACAGCTGTCACAGCTGTGCACAGCTTCTTCTTCCAACTCCTCCCCTTCATCCGGCCTTTTCTTACAGTCTAGCACTTCTCCATCTTCTGCCTTGTCTTCTAGTTTACAGTTAGGGTCTGAAAGAAAATCAAGACCGTGACGTCAGGCATCTAAGAAGAGAACCTTTAAAAAAGAAAGAAAAAAAAATTAAATAAATAAAATAAATATCAAGATACTTTCTTGTGGTAATGATGCGAAGAAACATATTTGGCGTGAGCCTGCAGCACAGTGTAGATTTTATTGCTAAATAAGCAAAGAAGGCTTTTTTTTTTTTCCTTAATTTTTTTTCTAATCTGGATGAAAGGAGGATTTTGCTTCTTCTCCCACAAAATGCAGCTCCATTTCTCACTCCAGCAATTCTTCTATCCTTCAATGTTAGGTTTGTCAATTTTATCACAGCTATTGAAGCTGCTTTGATCATTGTAAGAAAGGATAAACCACCTATGCAATTAGTTTTCAGTCAAAAGGAAAAAAAAAAAATTCAAATCAATGAGTGTGCAGGAACTTCTTGACACTGTTAACTACAGCGTTTCACAGGAAATTACCAGAATGAAGAGACTAACAAAGCTGATTTACATAAACATGAAATTAATCTTGATTTTACAACCCACTCCAACAGTCCATCACCACACTATTTGACACAAAGCAAGCCCTGGCAAGATTATACCCTGGGTCAAAATGCCACACGTGCTCTGAACTTGTGCATTACTTCACGTGAACCTGATAGAAGTTTCTGTATTTTCCAGATCATGGAGAACTGGAAACCAACTGTTGTAAAATCTAAATAGTGCTCAAGGAGAGCTTTGTCTGTTTGACACGTTAACAAGCATTTGGGGGACAATAGGACAGCTCTAGCCTCAGAACAGCATTCCTGAGCCAAGCTGAAGCTTCTAAACTGGAAGAGATGTGGGGTCTCGCCACCATCCCTATGCCCAGAGAAGGCACAGAGCTCGCTGCGCTACCTCGGTTCTGCAGATGACCCACGCAGAGCGAGGTAATGGCAAGTCTAGAACTTTTCCTCCCACCCTGAGCAGCTTTAACTGCTCCTGACTTTTTGCCCACTTTACTAAAAGCTTCCTTCAGAAGACAGAAATAAAACATCCTGTCTTCCCTAATAAAGCAAGCTGGCACTTAACTTTGTTTTTCCTTGGGAACCACAGTACAACAAGTGAAACGCAAAAGAAAAAATGGTTGTGTACATTCCAGCCAAAGGAATGCAAGCATTTCACTGTTTTTCCCTTCTCTGCTCCGGCTGTCTCAGCTTTCCTTTCAGATCTTTGAGAGAGCTAAGAGCGAAACAAGTCATTTTAGAAAACAAGGACAGGCTCACGTGGCACCAGGAGATTGTGCAAGTACATTTGAAGGTGTTAACGCTCTTCAGGCAAGTGGGTGGCTAACCCAGAGGACCCTTCTTGTGCACAGCAACGGAGATGGCACCTCTGAAACCACTTCACGTGGCGTTGCAATCAGTCAGGATTGTGCACAACGACTCCAAAGAAGAGAGACTGCAACACGCTGACGCGAACGTCCCATCAGAACGGGGAAGGGGTTGGTCCACTTTAAACCACTCTTACATCCTCTCTCAGCACCCTACAGTGATGTGGGCACAGCCACTGCTGGATTTGCCACTGTGCGCAAAGCGCGGGCGTTCTGGCTGCCCACAACAAAGGTCAGGCCTCTCATCATCTCTCTGCATCCTTTGGTCCGTGCTGCTGCACCCTGCCCTCCGACTGATCAAACACAGACGGACCCACAAGCAGAAACTGGAAATGACCCACGTCAGGAAGTCTTCCTCATGCTATGTGGCTCGTGATCAAAACCGAGGAATTTCTTTGACAGGAGTAAAGGGCAGAATTTATTTTTAAGGGAATTATATTTCAGAGGGAAAGCAGATTAATTTTGCAAAATAAAAAACACATTCTGAAGACCAAAAAAAAAAAAGAAAATATTTGCTGCACAAAAGCCCTGCCTATACACTGAGTGCAAGCCTCAGATGACAAAGTACATTCAGAAAGTTCTTCTGCTTGGGCAGTTACTTCCAAATAGAGGAGCAGGTTGCAAATCTACACACCCAAAAAGGGATGCTAATTAAATAAAAGGACTTTATGGCATTTTAGCCATAGTTGAATGCTCTGAATCTAATAGCTTCCATTGCTGCTCCATTTTCCGAGGTATTTTGCAAGATTAAGAAAAGTAGTTGGGGGATCACCAAGTTCAGAGAAAGAAATAACTGCCTTAACTGTTGCAAACTGACCCCAACATCATTAAACACTTGTTGGAAGGCAGCATGTGCACATTGCATACTATTAGCTGTTCAGCTCAAGCTCCTGGTTTCATCTCATGAACCTGACAGCACTCGGGGAAATGTGGGCACTGGGTTTGAATTTTAACATGAGTATTTAAATGCTGCACATAAAGTTTACAGACCTGTTTGTTTTTAAAAAAAGGGTAGCGTCTGACTCTGCTCTAAGTACAATGCTGAAGGAAAGAAAAGGGAGGGGAGGGAATTCTCAGGACTTATTATTCAGAAACACTTGCACTGCACAGGAATTCAGCAGTACACACACACATAGGCACACATGCACCCCTTAGTGCACAAAAGCCTAAAGAATCGCTCAGTTTAAAGCCTCCTACTTAGAGACCAGTTATTAAAATTAGAATCATTTTAAGACTAATAAATGTTTTGCTTCTCCTTCTGCATTTGCAGATATAAACTCTACAGGGACAGAAGTCAGTCAAGCTTATTCCCTTCTGCTGCAACTTTAGAATACGTGCTCTAGCCAACTGGCACATTTGTTTTTAGGTCAACACTTAAGTGGGACCCTCTGGGACCTAGGTTTGAGTTTAGCCTACGACAGCTTTGTGAAATGAGTTCTGGCAGTCTCAGCCCCTCTCAGTGAGCACATTTCCACTGTGATCCACTCCTGTGAGGAGATATCACCACCAAAATAAAAAGATGTTCAAGAGAGAAAATATCATTTGGATGCTTTGTGAAGAGATAACTTTTCTGTTCTGACAACAATCTCCCATCAAGAGCTGGTCTACCCTTAACTAGTTACTTAAACTGAGGATAAGCTGCCTTATTTGAGCTGCTCTTTTGAAAGACTAGAATAAAAGGTATTTTATAAATGCAATATGCATTCATCTCTACTTTCTCCTTAACCTCCTGCTCAAAGCTTAGGCTCGCATACAGACTTCAGGGCAAGCGTCAGTCATCTCCCACATTTCTTTCTCCCCGTATCTGCAATAATCACAGCCCCAATTCCCTCAGCCAAGATTGTCTTCATAGGAAGGTTTACCTTTCCCAACATCTGCAAATGCCACTGTCACTTCCAAAGCTTCCCTGCCCTACTTCAGATGCTGCCATGCACCAACTGAAATTTCTCAATATGCATAGGCTCCATCTGCAGATATCACTGAAAATTATCTAGTATAGAAAGGAGGGTTACTATTTTGTAAGAGAAATCAATTCAGCTTGCTAAGGCTCTTGAAAAAAAAAGAAAGAAAGAAAAGAAAGAACAGTTGTCTTCTGTTACTGGTTATGTTAACATTATTTATAAATGGAAATTAAAAGAAGCATGATTTTCTCATTACTCTGTTCCCTGGCAGGTGGTTCTCCCCTTCCCCTCTACCTCCTCCTCATAAGGGATGTTATTGCTGTAACTTGGTCTAATAAAACTGCAACTTTGGGGAAAATGAAAAATTGCATTGGCTTAAAAGTGTTGGAGGCAATAAAGCCACGGACTTCAATTAATTCCAAGTATGGGAGCGGTTTAAGGCCAACCAGCAGAAATTGTATTCTGCCCATGTAAAAATGAGGTTTCACCACATTTACTTTTTATAACCCATATAAAAGTCAAGTAAAAGTAATGAATATCTAAAAGCCATCTCAGCGGACTGGCAAAGACTATCTGTATTCTTGAAACTCATCTTAAATATTTCTGCCTATGCTACAAGGATCCATAGCTAATCACAACTAAAACATCAAACTACCAAGAAAACAGTCTCCTTTCCAAACCGTTTCACTGCCTTGCAGTAGACCTCCTTCCAAGCCACTTCTGCATGGAAAAGTGCTGGCAAAAGAAAGGAAAACTTAGATCATGTGGTTATAATTATTACCAGGCAAGGAATATTTCTTCAGCTCAGTGGTAAAGTAAAACTCTGTCGCTCTCTGCTCCCAATAGTGTCCATCGCAAAACAACTGCCTCATTAAATCTCTGCAGTAAGATTAATATGCCGTAGCTGCACTACATTTATAACTTGGTACTCTATAAAAAGCACATTTAATGGTTAGAGCCAGAGCTTAGATACAAAGTATTACTATAAAAACTTCTGGCAGTGTGTACACAGTGTGGGCCTTCTGCACTGCCTGCTCTATCAGAAGGGGTTTTGTTTTTAATATCGGCACTGCGTTCTTGTTACGGAGAAAACCAGAACGTTACATCTTGCCTAGAAACAGACAGAGAACACCATGCGACACGATGGGAAACCACTAACTAGCAAGACAACCATTGAGAATTATTTTAAGGAAAAGAAAAAAATAATAATTAAAAAAAAAATAGCAGAAAAGCAACCATTCCTTGTCATATTGATCTCCAGTCCTCTATTTTTCAACTTCATGTGACTAGAGTAGTACAAGTTTGCCTTTTTTTTTCAAGTTTTCAGGTAGCTAAATGCAGAGATAAGTACATTCAGAAAAGTTTGAGCAATTTCCCTCTTAAAAAAAACCAACAAAATCTCTCACTTGTTTCCTCTTTTCAGACAATACAATTTATGCACAAAGCCACTGGAACCTATAAAAGGCACCAGACCCAAACCCACAGGACACACACACAAGAGAAATACAAAGTCTAGATGAAGAAAAAATTAACTGCGTTCTTCACCTTTGTAAGAGGGATAACTCCAGCTGTTCTCAAACAAGTTACCTACAGGTATTCTGGGATGACCAGCCTTCTAGGAATACTCTGAAGGAGTCCTTACTCCCAAAGGTGACCTCAGTTAAATAAATGAGTATTTAGATAAGTCAGTCCTGCTCTTCAGATAAAATTCTATGGACTTGGTACCAGAGACAGAAGTGAAGTACTTCTTCCTTCCTCAGAACTGTATGAGCATCGCAGATTCATTCAAGAATAAAAGAGCCCTTGTTGTTATTGGGAATTAACAGTTATTTTTTTCGTTATTATTAACAATACATATCCCTGTGATCCTGACTCCAACAAAAAGCTTTGTCCACCCAATCTCATTGATTTAAAATTAAGGAGCCCTTAATTTTTCCCCTGATTGCTAAGAAATTATACAAGCAATCCTAAAAGAAATCACCCTTCTCCACATATTTTACAAATATGGAAATCGTTTAAGTGGAATGAATTTTAAAGTTTATCTGAAATGGTATAGGGTGGGCTTTTAAGTG
The DNA here is from genome assembly GCA_025345505.1 of Todiramphus chloris collaris. NCBI lineage: Eukaryota > Metazoa > Chordata > Aves > Coraciiformes > Alcedinidae > Todiramphus > Todiramphus chloris. The sequence goes on along the minus strand of JANVCC010000261.1, from coordinate 8,418,001 downwards.
GGGGGATGCAGAGAAAGATTATGTTTTAACAACAAAAAAAAAGGAAAACAAAAAAAAAAAAAGAAAAAAAAAAACATGCTGCACTTCAAAAAAAAAAAAAAAAAAAAAAAAAAAAAAAAAGGAAAAAGAAAAGCATGCTGCACTTCAGAAGCATCTCACTTTCAGTTGGCTGACCTACAAAAGGCAGAATTTCTAATTCTCCGGAATTGAAAGGTGAGGGGAAAGGAATGTTATTTTCCATTGCAAGCCCCAAGAATGAATTCTAAGCTGAAACAGAGAAAGAAGAGTGCAAGCTTTGCAAAAACACCCCGATGCAAAGAATCCCTCACACTGTTGTCAAATGGCAAGCAAGCACTAAGGAAGGAATTCGGCATTACCAGTCTGTGCGGCTGTGTGTCCCACACCTGCCTGCTGGTCCTCTGTTTCATTTTCTTCTACTGTCAGAAAAAGGTAAACAAAACGAAAACAAAACAACAACAACAACAAAAAAAAGATGTTAGGTAGGTAGCTGAAGTGTTCCAAGCATCTTTACGCTAGCTTCAGATCCGAAAGCCAGTAATGCTTGCACAACACGGGCAAGAAAAGCTGCACTGCGAAGTGCGAAAGTATAGAGCAGACCAAAACAGACTATGCTGCTGTGTGGAAGCTACAGATCTGAGAGCAGAGTGACCAAATTGGTTTTGTAGCATAAAAAACAAATCAAATTTCCTCTGGCATATTTGTCTTCAATGCACTCTACTGTATTTGATTACGAAACTAAATGAGAGAATAATTCTGGGCTTTAAGATTCTCCTCGTTCCACATGGATAGCAGAAAGCCTTCTCCCTTCCAACGGGAGAGGTGTGCGTGCTAATTCATACATCAGCTTTAAAAAAAAATACTACTAATAATCCTATATTCAATAGCAAACATCTCAGCAGTGCAGACAGCCTTGCAAAGGAGAACTAACCCCATGCTGCTTTACTGTATACACCATGCCAGCATCTTTCCCTTGGCTCGCAGCTTTCGAGAGCAGTAGAACTCAAAATGATCCAACTCTTGTCAGATTCACTATTCAAGGACTTGTTGGGTGAGAGTGAACCAAACAAGAGCCATTCTGCTGCTACTTGGAAAAATTAGAGCGCGCTGTTCTCGTAAGCTCTGATACGATGCCTGAGTAAGATTGACTCTCCCAAAGTAAAAGTTAAGGGAAGAGCTAAAAGGCAGAACCATTTCCTTTTTATTCTCCCAAAGACAGAGTTCTTTGAGTTAGAGAACAGCGGAGAGAAAAGAATTCATTCTGCCTCCACAGAGGAAAAAGCTGAAAGGGGAAAGACTGCACTTCTACAGCATTTCCACTCGCAAGAGTGGAACATAACCATGCAACTGAGTTAAAATCCAAAGAGTTGGGGCATTTTTCGTGGTTCTTGGGACAAGAAAGTGCAACACGCAGGGTCACATATAAATCTAGACATATATTCAAAAGAAGTGATACATATACACACTCCACAGGTACCTCTTTTCCTCCTCCGCCAACCCCAAGGCTTCATACAACTGGTTGTTTCTAGAATCTGAGTTTCTAGAAAAAAAACACCAGTTTTCATAAGGACACTCTTAGGACACCAGAAACTTGAAACACAGTGCATATATTAGAAAGTACAATCTCTGGAGGACTCTTAAACAATCTCTATCTCTGTCCCAGAGCTGTGGCTAGCGAGCACGCTCATCAACAGAGATCTGATGAAGTTTCCCCAGCCCTGGAGTAAGTCAAGTATTTCACAGAATAAGATTTTATGAGCTGTTTCAGTTGAACTTGTATTTTGCAGCCCCTTCAGCTGTGATAACACCGTATGATTTTCTTTGTTACGCTGAAGCGGCCATCCCAGCAGTCCTCACAGCTAAAGGAAACTGGTCAGACAAAAAAGCTACAGGAAAAGCTCATGAACAGCTGAGTTTCAAGGAACATGTGACCAAACACAAACCAAGCTAAAGAGATTTTTCGCCAGGGCAGCGCAGATCAGTAAGACATGGTAATAAAGCAAGAAAAATAATGAATACAACTAGTACACAGGAGGAAAAAAAAAAACAACCCACCTTTTGTGATCCCCTCAAAGCCCCCAGTGAAACCTCTCTAGCAGCCCAGCCTGACACTGTTCACCTGACACCATCAGCTCTTGAGCTACTCAATAAAAAATTTTTCTCAAGAACAAGCTCTAAAACTGATAAATGAGTCCACCGTTCCATTCCTCAAGAGGAAACTCACCTTGGTCATCAGTACCTACTAACCAACCTTATTAAAGGCTGTAGATGGATCCTGTTGCCTACCAGTGAAATCCTCAATCACGACACATGTCGCAGCTCAGTCAGAAATGGAGTTTGAAACCTGTATCCCCTTTTAAGTTTCAAGATGGAATTAAGGTGGCCAAACATGAACTTTTCAGGAACATATTCCCAGGTGGGAAACTTTCAAATAAAGCAGCTACCTGCCAAGAAGTAACCGAGATCTGCTTGCCTGAAGTAGATCTCCATCTGTAAGTGCATGCAAGCTAAAAATGGGAGCTTTCATCTTTTCTGCTGTTCAGTACCAAATGTCTTCTGCCAGCAGCTGCAGCACCAGAACCTCTCAGTGCTCGTGAGAGGTGACTGTGCACCGATGTGTTCAGCTTCTCACAGCTGACTGAGAGGCACCCTGAATGTTTTTAGGTCTTAAAAAGGAAAAAAAAAGAAACATGGGTACTGCCTAAGAGATTGGTTTCAGGTATGCCATATTGTAATGTGAAAATGTGATGGTGTACGCCCGGTTTAAACCAAGCATTTAAAATTTCTCTGCTCTTCAGGGATCTGAAAATGGAGTGAGAGCTGAGGTTTGTTTGCAACAAAGGCTGACCACTATGTCTTTATTGCACTAAAGAAAAAAGGAAGGAAGTATCAGAGCAGGTAGCTTTGTGGTTAGTATCTTTCTAAAGCATTGTTCAAGCCATTGAAGGATTCTCAGTCACAACAGACCCAAGTAGGTCACGACAGACCACAGCACAAAGACTCAGAATCACAGAATGGTTTGGGTTGGAAGAGACCTTAAAGACCATCCAATTCCAACCCCCCTGGCATGGGCAGGGACAACTTCCACTAGATCAGGTTGCTCAAAGACCCATCCAACCTGGCCTTGAGCACTTGCTAACAAAATTCTCCAGACTGACATATCTGGAAGTAAAATTGAAATTATATTTGAGGGGAAATATGGTAAAACGTGTGAGAAAACTACCCCACGTCCCCTAACATTAGCACAAATCACCTACAGAACAGCACCTCATTTTACTTTGCATTAAGATCATTCCTCCAACTACCACATGTATTCATTACATTAGATAAGCTACAGTTGGTAGCACCAGATAAGGTCTTGATTAGAGCTTTATGCCTTTCCACAACCAGGATCTGGAAACTTCAGTGCTATTTCAGTTCTCAGGCCACTGGTAAACTCATCCGACTACAAAAGTGCAGCCAACATTAACTTTCCTCAAACATTAAAAATACCTTTTTCTTTCAGGAGAGGAAGGCAACTTTAAACAGAGATGCTTTTAATGTTGCTAAGCAAAACCATTTTTCTAGACCTAGCATGAAATGTAACTCAAAAAAGCTAGAGGGATGATGTGCAGATAAAACAGCAACCTGTATGTGCTATTATTAATTCAAACCTGAAAATTACCAGTACTCTAGGACAGTAATTGTGCAAAGGGATGTCACTTCATCACAGCATATACCACATCCTAGCAGAAGGGAAAACAAGTTATAGGTAACAAAGTTACAGAATATTAGTGAAAGGAGAGGCCTGAGGAACCAGAGCAATAGCTTTTGAATCCAGGCTGTGAATAAGCGATGTTACTGCTGAACTTGTAGACACATTTGAAATGATGTTGCCATGAAAGCAACAATATTCCTGGTCCCTGCAATTCTGTGTCTATGACCACAGGTCACCTGTCCCATTGGCTGTAGAAATTTCTTAACTGACTTATCTGTTCCTTAAACCAACAAACCATCAAGTCCCTACGATAGATTTTCTCAGCGTAACTTTTGGAAAACAAAACAAACTGGGATGGCAAATAATAACATTTCAAAGAAAGGCCAGCTCACCACAACAACTGTGGCACCACGATTTCTGGAGGACAATTTAAAAATATATAAATAAATAAATCTCAGTAAAGGAAAACAGAATTCCAGCATGTCAGTTCTATCTCCCATTCTAAAAGCTTGTGGGTTGGACAGATACCAGTTTTTAAAATGTCACTAAAAAAAAAAAACAACACAAAAACAAAACACACACACAAAAAAAAAAAATCAGCAAATGAAACAAAACAAGTCCCCAACACATCTCTAAACTGAAACTGCATCTATGAGAAAGGTTAGGATGCTTCAGGTTTGGTACAGCCACAGTCCAAGGCAAAGCCCGGGTTCCGTTCAGAACTCTTCTCATGCTCAGGCTGCTGGATGTCAACATCCAGACCAACTATTCCTTTCCAGAGAAAAACAAAACAGACAAACCTCAGCAAACAAACAAAGAAACACAAAACCCCGACAAATCAAGGAGTACCATCAAGGAAGCCAAGGGAGAAAACCGAAGAGAATTTTGATATAGAGGTCCTAAAAATAGAATTAATTTCCTGACTGCTCTACAGCAACACCTGCTGATCAATGAGGATTTCACCCCTTTTGCTCAGAGCCTCTTCACAGGACACATGGCTAGCCTAGAAAGGAGGGAGATTATTTTATACAGTTAGTACAAAATTGATACAGATTTTCTAGCTTGCAAAAGCTCATTCATATTCTACTGACTAAACAGGATTGCCATTCACTGAAAAGTTAATCTGTAGATTTAGCACCCTATGGAAGAGCACAAGTCATTTCTGGTGGAGGCCTGGGGAAAACCTTGTATGGAAAAGAAACGGAGAAAATTAGAAATGTGAAAAAGGACATTTTCACTGAAAGAGAAGCCTTTTGGAGAATGCTGCCTAAGATTTATGGCTTCTGAGCTATTACAAACCATAATAAAATAAAAGCAAAAGATAATTGAAAAAAGTCTATTTTCTTCTAGTCTAGGTGGGTTAATAAATTTTTTAAAAAGAAAAAAAAAAAAAAAAAAGAGAGAGAGAACTGCCCCAAATGCCTGAGCTTCTTTTCAGCTTGTTAAACAAAGCAGGAGAAGCCACACATCCCAAAATACACTATAAAAATAGATTGCTATTGATTTATCCCTTCCTAAAACATATTCCTTGAGAGATGTGAAAATAAACCTAATATAGCAACTACGACTGTCAGGATAGAAAGTTCAGAATATATATTTTTAGCTTGCACTTTGCATTTCCTATAATTCAATACATAATCTATACATTTCCATTAGCATATGATTAGTAATTCAATTTAAAGCCACATTTGCACAAAAGCCTTTTTCTTTGGATGGTAACTTTGCTAAGTGTATCTTCAATCTACATGTTTGAATAATTTCTGCAGAAAAATAATAGAGACACTAGCTGGATTAGCATAATCAATACACAATTTACTGAGTTACCCAGACAGAACAGAAATAAAACGTGTGTGCCATTATTTCAGTACCTACAAGTGACTGTGATTTCTGGAAAACTCTCTCTACTTTCCTTTCCCCTCGTCCTCACAGACACATAAAAAACAAGAGGATGTTCATACTGCCACCATCCACAGGTAGATATTAAGTATGATTAGACAGATTAATCACATAGCAGAAGGCAAATTTAAGAGCCAGTAGCAGGAGGTGCTGAGCATCCTCTAACTCTATTAAAGTCAGTGGATTTTGAAGATGCTTCACACCTGGCTGTGGAAATACATCTCCATGTGGGTTCAGTCAGGATAGAAACCTGAAATTAAAGAAGTTACAGGGTAGTATTAACTGCAGGATCACGTGCCAATGCATCACCTGCTAGGGCTACACCTTCCTACGCTTTCTTTCCTTAGGTGCCACCAGTGACTGCCTTTCAAACTCTTCTGGCTGATACGTGCGAGCAGAGAATTTCTCACCTGGCCACACCACACAAGGAAGCAGCATTCAGTGGGTGACTCCTGGAAGCCAACAACCTGATTTCAGGCTGCTTCAGAATGTCCTTTATAACTGGCAGTCATAATAGTTCAAAACTACAAAGAAAGCATCGTTTTCTAAAGAGCTTTCCCTAGTGCCAACACACTTCTATCAGCTACTCGCCAGAAACCTGGTTACCATCTTGACTCCCAAATGTAGACACACACAAATGACTTCAGTTTGAGAAGTCAGAAAAAGAAATGCATGTGTATAACTTTTCAAATGTCTACGTCCCAGAACTCTATTGAAAATCAGTTCTATGTGTAGTCACAACTGTACAAAAATCCAGTTAATCATAAGGATGAGTATTTGTAATTCTGATTTGTTTTCCTTTGTGCTGTGACATACCCCTTTTCTGGCCCCTCCCCACCCCTCCAGCACTGTAACACTATTCTCTTGATATTGGAAATTACCATTTTCCTTAAAAAAAAACCCTATTATGTAAAACATTTTTCTTATTCCATTTGTTTTTTTTCCAGAAGACAAAGGCCCTCATAGCATTTGTGTTTTTTTACTCCTCTCTTTAGTCCATCCCAACACTGAGCTTGGGGTGGTTTTCTCCCCCCTAATGTTCTTAGTGTAGAAAGATTGAATTAGGAGTTCCCAATTAGACTGCAGTGGTTGGAAAATATTATTCTTATGCTAAAATGAAGCATTTTCCTAGGCAGCACATAAACATAAAAGTAATAAATACACTTAAGTGGAAAGAAATTATGCTTAAGAAATCCTTTGGACATCCTTCCAACCCTTGATCTCAAGGAAGACAGTATCCAAATGTGACAGTCTAAAGACGTGCAGTTTTACATAACCTTGGGTACAGAAAAGGCAGAAGATTCTCCTTCCTGCTGCAGAGGGAGAATTCTACAGAATCCCCAAAACTAGGGGTAGGGGGGATATCTTTTTCTGGATAGCTGATGTAATAATTATTTAATCCTGCCTGGAGTGTTAACTCTGCCTCTCTAATTATGCAACTTTTAACAAGGTTAAGCCACATTTAGATATACTGATCTTTTTATTGTTTAAAGTAAAATAATAGCAACATGATATATTTTTAAAGTATTTTTCTCCAAAGATTAAAGCTCTTTTTAAACATCAAGGTAATTCCAGACATCCCTGAGTCTCTCTATCAAGCAGTGTAACCATCTGTAAAGGATCTCCAATCAAACTGAGGACCATGGTGAGAATTAGCCAAAGCAAGAAGGAGTCTCTCTGGGAGTCAATTCTTAGTACCAGGGTCAGGACTATTTGCACTTCTACAGTCCTGTATTTTCAACTGTGCTTAGAAAACAGGAAATTCATTAAACACTGTCTACAAAAGCCTAAACTCAGCAAGAGAGAGCAATTTGAATCAAACTGCTGCATGGATCACACGACCTCCAAGCAACCAACATTACATAAGCCTGAAGACAGGTGACGTAAGGAAGGACTATGAGGACCTACAGTAAGGATAACTTTCAAAGGCAATGATCATCTACAGTTAAGTCATTTATTTATGTGCCTAAAATGAGGCACTTCAACTGAGGAGTCTGGGTTGTCTGACACCATTCCAACAACAAACAAAAATACAGCTGCATGCTTTAGCTCTATTACCTGAAGACATATATTTATCTGAGTCAAACAACCCACCTCCTTTCAACTGAGATTATCCCTGGTTTACCAGAGATCTCCATCTATTGTGTGCCAGAGTTTTACAAGTTTCTTTCTGATCCTCTAAACTCTCTGCTCTGTTCTAGATGACTTTCTATCATGTAGGACAGCAGGCTGGTGTATATACACAAAGGAGCTTAGAAGCCCAGACGCTAGTGAGGGAATGCTACCTCTAAACTGCCAGAAGTGCTGCTCAGATGCCACTCGGATCAAGCAGTGCCTGTGGTTTTATCATCCAGGCTTTCTCAGTGCTGTGCAGCCCAATGCTGAAATCAAACCAAAGCCCCACCACAGCCGGCTAGAGGAAGATTAAATATTCCCCTGCCTGCCCTGGTTTTGGACACGGTCTTACGGGCTGGTTCTTCAGAGCTTACATACCCTTCCCAGTTGTCAAAACACACTGGCAGAAAATGTGTGGGTTGAAATACCTCTTCCTTTCCCCCTCTTGCCCACACCCACCGGTTAGATCACTCACCCAGGATGTGGGTGGCACCAGCTCAACCTTCCTCTCTATCACAAGGATTTGTACTCGTATCATGATCTTCCTAAGAAAGAGCACTTAACCCTCAGACTCCAGATGCTCTCATTCATTGTTGTTGAAGCTGCCATACCTCATCTACACTACTCACTAAACTGGAAAGGAAAATTAGCACAATACCTTATCCTTGGGGTTAGGGTCCCCCCGTGGGTAGTGGGACACATGAACTCCAGTTCTAGTTTCACCAAAGTAATTAATCAGAAATAATATTATAATAAGTACCTGGAAGAAGAAGCCTCAGGTCTTCTCTTCCTCCACTGGTACTCAAACCACTAGAGCCGTGACTCTTGTGTCTGAGCTCTCTTTCTCACCCCCTTGTCCAACAAATACTGAATTACAGTTTTGAAAAGGGAACCATCACTAACAAAAACAAAAGGGCAACTCGCACTCATAGCACAACATACTGCTGTGTAATGAGTGATGTGCTCCCTGTGAGATACAGGTTCAAACACTCTTAGATTAAGCACAGAACAGAACCCCTGCCTCTCACCTCCTAGCAGAGCAAGTAACTTTCTGTCTTCAGTAAAGGGGAGAGGAAGAGCAGCAGCACAACCCCTCAAGTCCTTCTAATCTGGGAGGAAAGGAACCACCTGTCCCCCGTCTCCAAAAAGCTGGAGCAGGTAAGTGACTACCAGGAGACACCCTATTGCCCTAAGTAAGACACACAAATCTAGAACAGGGGAGGAGCTAAGACACACTATTCTTTCCAAGTTTTTCATACTGTCTCCTTAAGGTAGCTCCTACTCAACAGCATTGGCAAACCCCTAACCTACGAACTATGTACAGAATCGAAGCCCCTGGTGCAAGATGACTCTTCCCCTAGGCAACCAGGCACCTGTAAAATCAGCCCTGCAGCACTAGAACCTTGCAGCATGCAAGCCCCTTTTTTTTTTGACCTAGCCTTAGAGCTTTCTGACCTTTCTTCACTGATTTACATCTGCATCTGGCCAGCAAGTCTTCTGCTCAAGAGATGCACCAGAAATCACAAAACAAATGTTTTCTATGCTCCAGCTCTTTCTGAGCCAGGTAATGCAATCCCTCCCCAGCGGCTGCACGCACAGACCAATAGCGACCCATTTCCTCCTCCCATCTTCAGAGTGAAAACCTTACATCAGGCATGGATCTTGACATCCTGTTGTCCTGGAACCAGTGAATCAGAAAGTTCCTTCCTCACAATTGTATTCTTTGGAGGTGGAAAATAATTAACTTCCCCACCCCCTCCTCCTTCCTACTGCCACTATCAAAGTTAGAAATTCACTTGACTCTGTCTGGAAAAAAAACAAAACAGCCATCATAATTCAGTGCCAGAGAAAGTTCTGTTGATCAAAGCACAGCCTAGCCTTCCCAAGGACACTGCCTCACTACATCACATCATCCAGTCCAGCAGCACAGCAGGTATTTTATTTTTGTTTTTAAAGTTCCCTTCAAGAAGTTAATGAGTCAATAATGGAAGCTGAACTTGATAGTTGTCAAAAGAAGTGGAAAAAACCCAAAACAAAAACAACAAAAAAAAACCAGCAACCACAAAACAACAACACAAAACCAACCAACTAAAAAAACAATTATCACGGGATTTGTTATTTGAAATCTATTTTCCCAACAAAACTCAACCTAATAATAGTAAGAACACAACAAGTTTCAAGGGCTGTGTACAAAAGCCACCTCTTGTTAACCGGGACATTTAGACTTAAAAGTGCTCTATCTTTTCCAGGCTCATGTGTAACAGCGAGTGCCTGTATGAGAAACTAGGAGAGCTTTTACACTTCCAGTTTCGGAAGGACAAAATTCCTGTTCCAGGTTATCACTTTCCATGAGAATAAGCTCTCCAAAAATGGGGTTTGGGAAGAGCGGAAAACACCAATCCTCTCACAATCAATATCCTGTCAATTTGTCCTCGGGGGGAAAGATGTTCTGCTTCAGCTAAGAGGCTGATTAACTACTGACTAGTCCTTGTAAGAAGGCTAACTAGTTACTGATACTAAAGAACCACAGGAAGCCCCTATCACGTTAAAGAAGAAGAAAGGATGGCCAGGAGGAAGTCACTATACCAACAGATATATAAATGACTTCAAGACATCTTGAAGGAGTAAGAATCTTAAGAAGAAAAATTGAACCTAATTGCACCTATGTTTAAAAGTGAAACTATCCAATGAATCACTTACAAAACACCCCTCTGTCTTGCTCCCATGACTAAAAAAAAAAAGTGTGTGAAAAAACCCACAATAAAAACATATCTACCAAAAATCTAGAATTTCATTTGTGCAGAATTGGTAACAACCCTCCAACGCTTCCGAGTACCCATCACAAGGGTTCAACTGCACAAAAGGAAGTTGCAGTATAGCACACACAGCATCGCTCTAGCTAAAGGAAGAATCTGAAGGGCTCAAACGTGCACCCACCAGAAAAACATGGGTAACGGAGACCAAATCCTGAAAAATGAGGGGGGAAAAAAAATCCTCTACATCTTTTTCTCAATAATTATGTGGAATAGAGGAAGGAAAAAGTGCTGGAATGTGAAGCAGGGATTAAAAAAAAAAGTGTGACCAGTGTTAACTACTGTTGTAAATACAGAGGACAATGGTCCTGCTTCAAAAATCCATTAGGAGAGGGCAATCTTCTGCACTCTTACTAATGTGTGCACAGAAAAACATAAAGCAGATCTGCTTGGAAAGTAGGAGGGCTGAATGGAAATGTTAATTATCACATGTTGTAATAAGGATACCCCCCAGATCAGCCCTATCTTTTTTGCTACAGCATAGTCCCTAGGCATACAGCTAACTACTCCTTGATCATTATCCTGGCTAAAACTAAAGCTACTGAAGTTTAGGAGACTCATATCTAACAGAATTTCTTTCATCTCTAATAATTGCTAAACTAGCATAATTACTCATACTTGAGGTGGAATAGAACCCAAGTTGTCTAAAATTAAAACAAAAACAAACCTCCCTACCTCTTCTGGTTTTTGCACACTCATCTTTTGTCAGAATCCCGTGCCAAGTGTTGCATTATGACTTAAAAGTATTTAAAAGCTTTCTCTTGTGCTATCTGACTTTCGTAAAGAGAGAAACCGAAAAACTTTAATGCTTTGTAGTAACACGCTGCAAAATAGGTTTGAAAACAGACATGTGCATTTTCACAGCACAAAATAAAACAGGCCTAATTCTTCATAGATCTATATGCTTTCACTCCAGGGTAATGTGTGTGTGTGTGTGTGTATATATATTCATATATATACACATGTCTATATGCCAGGGTTCTGATTTAAGTGACATAGCGCATTTTCCCTACCACCAGCTAGGACTGATTTTGAGCTCAAGTAGCCCTACAAGAACCAATGAAAAGTGTAAAATATGGATGGGAAAAGATGCTAAAATGTCTGTCTTATACCGTAAGTATTTATACTATATTTTAATCAGGCTAAAAAAAAAAACACTCCACAAAAAAAAAAAAAAAAAAACAACCAAACAAAAAAAACCCTAAAACAAAACCCAAAACCAAACAATTCCAAATATCTTATTTTCAGTGTTTTACACATGAAAAAAACCAACCCAGTGAATCCATATGGTCTACATAAAATGTTAAAATTCTTCTAGATCCTTTCCTCATGTACAATTATTCAGAAGGAAAGACTTTTTTTTTTTTTTTAAATGTGCAACTTTGAGAAATACTGAATCATGTTTCAGACCAAAGAAATGGGAGCTATTAAACCGGTTGTGAATTAGACAGAATGAATTAGGGAGCAACATAAAGCTTTTCAAGACATCGTAGATCGTGACGGATAACGGTATCCTACATGTTAGGTAAGTGCCTCCATACTGACAGCTTCCCTTGTTACACAAGTTAACAGCAACTCGGGAAAATAAAATTAAACCAAATATGCAGCACTTCTAAGCCTCTTAAGATTATCTTTACCACAAGATAACATAGCAGTACAACCAGTAGCTGTTTAGATGTAGCTGTGTAGATGTTCACGCAATAACAGTACCTGCTCCTAAGAACTAGATGGTGATGGTCAATGTAACTCCTGCTGGCCCCAAAAATGACTGGGTAGCATTCCTGTAATCCTACAGCTAATCAAGACCATCGATACCACTATTCATTGCCAAAGTCAATGAATATTACTAAAGGTTAGGGATGGTTTTGTTGTTACAGATTTTTTTAATATATAAAGGAGTCGGGGCATGCTTTGGCAAGGCAAAAAGAGAACACTATAAATAGCCTGCATTATAAAAAGATGCTAATCTTAAATCCACTTTGTAATTTATTTATTTTTTTCATGTACTCTTTTATGTTCGGTATCTTAAATTTTGTCCTTTTTTGGATGGCCAAATAGAAGCCAGCAATCCACTCATGCATCAAACAGATGTTTTTGCTTTTCAGGCCAAATGGAATCTTACGAATTTTTTGTTCCCTCCCTATAAAATGACGATGCCAAAATAACAGAGTTCCTAAAAACGGCCCGTTCAGAAAAAGTTCTCTGGACCGGTAACGCTAAAACTTTTTAAGTTGCCAGAAATCATGCCATTACTAATTGCTGGTTCTGCTTATGCTGGATTGATTATAGCCTAATCAGCAGACAATCTAATGACTTTCAAGTCTAGTCCATGTAATTTAAAAGCTGGGGAGGGTTGAAGTTGAGAATAAACATTGGAACAGTGAACAGATGCACAGCAATGTAAAGGCTACTGTTGGAAGGGAATCCGAATGTCAAATTCTCTCCAAACTATTGCTGAAATTATGCAAGATTTTCGTTTTAACCCGCTACTGTTCTACCTTCCTTGGTACTACAGCACCCCATCTGCACCTCTGCATGAGAGACATCCCTTTGCTTCTCATTTATCAAAGGAAAACAAGTCGCATGAAAACACAGGTACATTCACTCAGTCCATCAACACTCTGCGTGAACTACATTGCAGTTGGAGATTCAGTCAGGGTGGAAAGAGCACCTAGGTTTCCTCAGAAAGAGGCAGCAACTCTAACAGACACCCTGGGCTTGTCAAAATATTTCAAGATACAAGCCTTCTTTAAGCAGAAAGTAGGTATGTAAAACACAGACAGTATTTTTTTTTTCCTGCTCACCTTTCTAGGAACTAACATTCAGTAATTTTGTTTCTGCAGCCAAATGTGAGATACAAAATTGCAATGACTAAAAATTTACTTTGAAGTAATAACAAAATATTTGTATGTAGTTTGTTTGGGCTTCCCCCCCCAAACAAATCACTTTCAGAGATCAGCGCTTCCATTAACTGTGTGTGGCTGTTCTAGTCTCCCTGTGATGGCTTATCTAACACCTCCAAATCTCAGTGATTTTTCACGGGTGACTTCAGCATAACGATTACTACCCGACTTTAGCTCAGAGAAACCCGAGTTTAACATTTAGTAGGACTACATTTTCATTCAGGTTCGTATAAAGGATACCTGGCTATCTCTGCATGTGACTGCATTTTCCTAACTTTGTTTCTAAACAAAGTTTCTCATCAAAAGCCGGTAGTAAAGGCAAAAGAATAACCTCAAGCCCTATCAAAACTAAAAGCCCATAAAACAGAAAAGGGAGCAAGGGGGGTAGGCTGTCGGTAACCTAAGTGTGATATCTACAAAGCATGCCAAGTCACAAAAAAAAAGGTTTACCATTCGAAAGGCCAGGTTAAACAAGATACAAGCGAGCTGTGCTCGCCCCCCTTCCCCTGCTTCCTCACCTCAGAGGGTCTCCAGCGTGGTTTTTACTTCGGGAATGGCATTGCCTTTAGGTGTGAGGAGTTTAAGGAGTCACACCAATTGCCCTTCATCAACACCCTTCATTTGCACGGTGGCTCTTTTAGGGCTTATACGTGGGTATCGTATCCGCGACTGAGCTTTCCCCACCTGCTTTTCATCTGCTTTTCCCTCTCTCCCCCCAAATGCATTAGGTGATTTGAGCAGGTCAATGATACCCAATGGATTTTTTTGATTTTTTTTTTTCCTCTCTCCCCTCTCCTCCAGAAACTAGCCAAGGAAATGGGATAAATTAATCAGTAGAATGAAATATAGGTCAGGACTGATGAGTTTGATGCAACTGATCCTTCCTCTGCCTAAATGAACCCGGCAGTTGAACTTTAATTCCTCCTTCCTAAAGGAAAATAAGACATTCAAATTACAGTTTTTCAGGAAGTTAAATAATTTACTCTCCTTTTGAGAGGTTGGTTTTGGGTTTTTTTGTTTTTTTTTTTTTTTACCACAACCCTGTAGTATATTTGTAAGAGACAGTGCCTTTCACAGAAAATAATCACAATCTTATTTTTCCTGGGAAAGATGTTTTTATTATTCTTAAATCATAAGGGGCTTATCTAATGTTAGCCATGTCTTTTTTCTTCCCTTGGTCCAAACCTGAGGTGCAATCCTCACCAAGAGCTGGGTGACAGTCAGACCAAAGTTGGCAAGAAACCAAAACGGGGGGGGGGGGGGGAAAAAAAAAAAAAAAAAACACACACAAAAAAAACCTCAACAAACAAGAGGGTGAAAAATAAATAGGAAAGGAATGCAAAGAGAAAACAAGGTAATTTAAAATTGTCTTTTCAAGAAACAGAAGAAATTTAGTCATTAGCAAGTCCTTAACACCCACTATTTCAGACAACTGTTAGTTTCATGCATTCAATAGAAAACTCCTAAATTGTCATTTTGTTTTAATGTATTTACCTGCCTTGTATCAGTATTCCCCTAAGATATAAGTTTCAAATTAAGTTATCAAAAGTGACAGATGTATCAAAAATATCGCTTATATCTTCCCCCCAGAAAGGGTTGCTAAGTACATGACAAATTGGAAATGTAATGTGTAACTCTGTAGTTAGATGTAAAACAGCACTCATGAGTTTAAGTAACTCATCTGCATAGATTCAAAGAATAGTTTTTCAGAGAAGCTATTTAAAATGCTGTTCATTTTTAAACTGTGAAACTATATTTTGTACTGACTAAATTCAGTAATGCTTAAGAAATAAGGGATTTAAATAAACACTGCATAGGAGGTACAACTGAAATTCTGCTTGCAACAGTACTTACAGCTTTTGTTTGCTCGCTAAAAAAAAGATGTAAAGATGTAATAATTGATGGGGAAACTCTTATCAGGGAATGTAAATGCTACGTCTATGCAAGCATCCTTCAACTTTTCAGGTGATTTGCATTATTAGCCCTTCCGGAAATCTTACAGCCGGACTGCTTTCAGAATGTTATGAATCGACTCCAAAAATTGACAGGATTCAAGAAAAATAAAACACTGGAAAATGAGAAAGATATTTGAACAAAGGCCACCAAGAATGATAACCTACTCCCCAAAGGTAATTACTACAGCGCTAATTACAGATGATGACTGATTTACTGCCTGGTTTTAGTTGAAAAAAATAGTAAATAAGAGACTGTACAGAATCTCTATCATCTCTAACCTGAGCATTAAGCAGTTTTCTTCAGTCAGTGGTTTATTGTCAGCAAACCCAAGCCACTCCATCTGACTCGTACAGTGTTGCTATTTTCTCGGTTTAGGGACTCTCAGGCTACTGGCACATCAGGGAAGGCGAAGCCCACACCTCCACAGAAAATGGAAGCTCTATCTTTTGGTTTAAATTAAGTGTGATGTTTACAGGAAGAGATTGGAAACAAACCTCTCCTCTCTGTAACGCACCTAACAAATAACCACAACTAAAACATGTCCAGTGCCTAACAGGAGATACAAATTCCTCTATCTGCCAATTAATTCTGAACGCTTATCCTTTCGCACTTGAATACTTGGAGGTCTAAGTCTACCCCTCAGTTAAAGTTTCCCCAGCATCTTTTTGCAAATATGGCTAATTGGTTACGCTTCTGCTGGCTCCAAAACTCTTATGTGCACGTAAATAAATCCTCCCTGGGAAGCTCGGAACGTAAGTGCGCGCCCAAGCAACAGAACTTTCATTGTGGTATCGTTTTTAAAAGGTAAGGGAAGAGCGGCTCGTTTGTTCTTCACAAGATGCCAAACAAAAGCACCACTGAACCGCACAAACTTCGATACACTCTATACAGACGGCAGCAGCAGGTAAAGCAGTAAATTCAAGGCATCTTTTATTCCCTTTATAAAATATCTGGAGAGTTTGGCTAAAAAAAAAAAAAAAAAAAAGAAAAAGAAGAGAGGAAAAAAAGAAAGAATTAAAGCCTGCTCTAAAGCTCACTGAAGTCAACAGGAGGACTTTGAAAAGGGAACTCCTGGAAAGAGTTGTTTCAAGCGAAGGAAGAGCACTTTTTTTGCCAGGTCCTCCTGTGCAAGTCCATAAAAGCAGACCCCGCTCCTGCTTTCTAGCTATGAGATCGCGCTGGTTTCTAGGCACTTCGCTCCTGGTGCACGCCAGCCCAGCCGAGAAGAAAACAAGGCCTGCCGCCCGCCTCGGAGCGGCTCGGGATCACATCCCCGAGCGGGGACTCGCCGGGCTCCGCGCTGCCAGCGCGGGCAGCTCTCCCCCCGCATCCCCGGGACCGCACGAGGTCCCCGCAGCTCCCCAGGCCTCTCTCCCTCACCCCCCTTCCTGCCCCTACCCACCCAAAAAAAAGTAGACAACTTATAGATGTTCTGACCTGACGCAACCCAGGCTTTATTCAACTTCACTGCAATGTACAGACCAACCCGGGAGGAACGCGCCCATCCAGACCGAGACGTTTATTTGAGGTGACAGCCACCCTCAGCCTCCTTCCCCGCTCGCAGGCGGCGAGAAGCCCCTGCCCGCCCGGCCGCCGAGGCCAACGGCTCCCGGCTCCTCGGGGCGGGGGGGGGGGGGGGGGCGGCCAACGGCTCCCGGCTTCTGAGGGAGGTGGGGGGCGGCCAACGGCCGCCCGTTCCTCCGGGGGAGCGCCAGGCGCGGGCGGGCTGAGCCGAGCCGAGCCGAGCCCCGCACCGCGGAGGGCTGAGGGGCGGCGGCGAGGGGCCCGGCGGGGGGCGGCCGCGCCAGGCCTCGCGGGGTTGGAGGAGGAGGGGGCGTCCGGGCCGGGACGCCGCCGGCCCCGCCACAGCCGCACAAGCCACCCTTTGTCCTCCTGCGGGTCCCGGGCTTTCCCCACACATCCTCCCTCCCCCCGCCGCCTCCTCCTCCGGGGGGGGGGGGGGGTGTCCGGGATGGGTCCCTGCAATCTGGGGCTCCCTCCCCTCGGTACCACACCCGCACCCCCTTGCTCCCATCATTTATATATTTACGCGCGTGTTTATTTATTTATTGAACACACGCGCACACACACATACACACACACCCCACACATGCCCCCTCGGCGGCGAGGGGCCGCTTCACGTGACAGCCGGCGCCACATTCCTCCACAGCCCCAACTCCGGCCCCGCGCGGGGAACTTCGGCCCGGCCCCACCCCCACCCCGCGCTCGCCCCGAAACTTCCCTCGCCCGCCGGGACCGCGGGCACCGGGACCGCGCCGGGAACAAGGGGAGGCGGGCGGGAAGGGGGGGATTTGTGGGGGGGGGGGGATAAGACCCACAACTTTTTTTTTTGTTGTGGTTTTTTTTTTTTTTAATCGTTTGTTTTCAAAGCGCAGCTGCTGGCGGGCGGCTGCGGCGCCGCGCTGCTACCCGCACCCGCGGAGGGAGGCGGCCCGGGCCGGGCCCCGGGGCTGCCGCAGCGGGGGCTGTCACCGCGTCTCTCCCGGCGGCAACTTTCCCAGCGCGGCGAGTTTTGGGTCGCAGCGGCCGTTCTGGGTTGGGGTGGGGAGGAAGGGGGGGGGGGGGGGGGATCTCTCCCTCACCCATCTTTATTTTGGGGTTGTTAGCGGCGAGAGCCGTTAGTTGAGGTGCCGCCGCCGGGAGAAGGCGCGGAGGGAGCCGCGGAGCCGGGCTGGGGCTGCCCACCGCGGCGTTCACGGGAGAGGCGGCTGGGGGGAGGGGGCAGGGGGAAGGAAAGAGAGGGGGGTAGTACTTACCTTTGAGTGATCTTGGTTTAGCTTGCTTGCGGCGAGACATCCTAAAAGCAAACAGCTGAAGTTGTTTCAATTTCAGCCCTATAAGAAACTACACTTCCTTATAGCCGAGGAGACCCTGCAAGACTTGCGCTGCTCCGGCGGCTCCCTCGCTCCTTGCCCTCCCTTCCCTGCCTCCGCCGGCGGCTGGCTGGGGGGCTCAGCGCCTTGTCCAGGCAGCTGCCACCAAAACTTTCCAAGCTTTCAGCACAACCACCCCCCCCCCCACCCCCCCCCCCACCCCCCCCCCCAAAAAAAAAAAAAAAAAGAAAAATCACCAAATCAGGCAGAATACTTTCAAATCCTCAGCAAAAAAAAAAAAGAGAGAAAAAAAGCTTTCCCCCCCCTCCTCCCCCCCCAAATGCCGTAAGGTAGGGGAAAGGAGTCCGATCGTTAGTATAATAATTTCTTTTTACTCAAGAATCTACATATTCGATTAAAAGCGTAAAAAAAAAGAAAAAGAAAAACCCTGCTGAAAATAATCTGCTCTTCCAGGAAAAAAAAAAGAAAAAGAAGAAAATTAAAAAGTGTTACAAATCCTCTTGATTTGTTTACAAACCGATTCTTTGTGCAGTTGGCAAAAAAAAAGAAAAAAAACCGAAGAAAACCCAAAAATTATTAAGGTCTTGCACAAAAATATGTATCCCTCTATAGAATCACCCCCCCTTAAATCGCCCGCCGGAGTGAAGACAGTTGTAAATGCGAGGGGGGGGTGGGGGGG
>JANVCC010000261.1:8270727-8393524 GCA_025345505.1 Todiramphus chloris collaris | reverse complement strand
TCCCCCTATCCCCCCCCCGCTCCTCCGAAGCGTTGTCCCACCGATGCTGGACCCGGTTTTATTTGTAAAACAACTGACCTACCAAGTCTCACTCATTACGGATTTAACTTTAAAGGCAGTTTTGGTTTGTTTTCAAGAGTGGGGAAAGCTCTCTGAGCCTGCTGTCGAAGGATTTCCCACTATGATTTTCAAACGAGTGTTTTTACAACTCGCTCATCTTTTATTTTAAAATGTTAAGCCGCTTAAACTACCACGGGCTGGCAACCCCCGAGATAACTTTTCTTTTTTAAAGCTCTTTGTGAGAGGTAAGAAAACGTGCTACTCTCGGTAACTAAATAATGTATTACCAGGAGAATTGTTTCTAAAATTGATTGCACTCTTTTCCAGATACAGTTTTGTTTACTAAGGCTCCCCTCCTCCCAACAAGACCCAGCTCTGTGATTCACTCTGCGAAGCAAGGGTATTTATTTATTTACTAATTGATTGGAGGGAATATACATGACATACAGTACATCAGAAGCTATGAACAGAGGACCTTAAAAACTGCTGGGACCTACATTTTGCTGTATAGAGGTTTAATATAAATTAAGCGGGATGATTAACTGTGTCAGTATCTGAAGCGTGGTGAGGAGAAAGCATTGCTCTGCACTTGGAAATCAAGGCAGTCTCACTCGGCTTGGAAAGGGAGAGGGACGTACACATGCAGGCGTTAACACACAGCATCACTAACCCAACCAAGTCCTTTCACTCAGTTAACTCATTTCCATGCTGAAATCTGATATTCAAAAGTAGCTGTATCATGCAAAAGCCCATGAATTTTTTTTATTATTATTATTATTTTTTAGTTGTTCCTTCTGATGTTCTTATTTTTATTAACTGAGCTTCACCAGTTTCAAAGTTACAGGTGGTATTTACCAAGGTTTACATTCGTGCTGTCAGTCAAACAAGTGTCGCTGTATATCACCATGTGTTGAGAAAACATACTTTGTGATTGTGGAATGGAGTTGTGTTTGGACGTGTATTTTACAAGTAACAAAATCCATTTAATTGACATAAAAAACACGGCTGCTGCTAGTAACTTTTGGGCAGAGTCCTGCTCATAGTCATAAAAATAACTCCAAAGAGAACAAAGCGCTTCAGTCCGCAGGACCGGCTGTTTAGGTAGCCGTGTGGGTGCCATGCTTTCACATAATGATTGTGTTTATACATGACAGGAAGCATCTGTAATCCACAGCTGCGGGTGCTCCAGCCCAAAGTCCTGATAAAATCTACACCTATGCTTCTGCATGAATGAAAACAGACTTCTTGAGCAGACCAGAAAAGCTGCCTGCGTTTCAAAAGTTTTTTAGCACTTGGTGCTCACCGTCGGTCTTCTCCCTCGTTTTCAGCACTCCAATCTGTGCTCTGCCTACATCGCTAACAACTCAGACTGTGCTCGTTCCTGTTACACTTTTTCCTCAAATGCTGGCTTCTCCCCCCGCTTGCTTTGGCCAATAGAAATGCATTTATATTGTCTTCTTTCCCCCTCTCCGTCTCTCTCCCCTGCACCCCTCCCCATCGCAGACAGGCACAAAACAACCAAGAGCTTGCATTCTTTTTTTTATCCCCCCACTAGTTCAGCGCTCAGCGTTGACTCTGTTGCCAAAGTGAGAAGCAGCCTTTCCCTGAAATTACCTTATTTCACAAAGAGCCCAGATGCAACAACACCAAAGCTGTATCAAGCTGTCTCAGACCAGTCTCATTGAGAACTCCCCTTTATTTCCATTGCTGTGGCACACATAAAAACCAAGCCAGAGCAACGTATACACTGACTTCTTATAATATTCTTAGTCTACTTAAGCTATCCTTTCTCACTCCCTCTGTGGAAGTAGTGTGCAACAGTTTAAAGTTGGAACTGGGCAAAAAGAAGTAGCAGTTGAACAGGACGCGTAATGTCTTTGCAAAGATGACCCAGAACACAAAGTCTACGTTTCAGTTAGACCAGCACAAATAACAACCTGAGGTTTCCAGGCACTAATGGCATCTGATTTCTGTGAATCTATTCCTCAGCGATACAGCCAGCTGTTGAGAAATCATAGTCCAGCTTCTAATTTATGTATCCTGATTTTCTTTCCTGCTGCTGCGTCTGAATGCTCCGACAAAGATGACAGCTAAATAGGAATTGTGTAAATATGATTATATGATTTTTTTTTTAATTTCTTTGTTCTTTTGAGAAGACTGGGTTAGAATACTGGTAAAGGACAACCACTGTCTTAAATTAATTACTGTCCTAATTTGAAAAATACTCTTCCTTTTCCCAGTGATTAATTTCAGTTCAAGAATTCATAAAGTCAGCTGCAGTGAAGTTTAATCCACCTCTCTAAAAATGCACAAGAATGGGAAAACATGCAGGTCTTTCTAGGTTTCTAGCAATGCACAGAAACGCATGCATAAATTTCCAAAAAGTCAATTAAAAAAACCCTGCATACATGAGAAGCAAAGAATCTTGAATTAAAACTCTCCATTTCTTACTGGTGCATGAGTTATATAGTATCAGATGTCACTCACTTTCACTTGCTCCAGCCTAATAGCATACACAAGTGGGAAATATTAGGTACCTAGTGAAAATGTTACGTGATGCAACTCAACAGCAATTTCATAATGGGAGTGTCTTCATAATGAATAAAATGATTTCCCTACTTATATTTTTCAAACGCTCTAACAATACAAAATCTTGCTACAGTAGATTAAACAGAAAAATAACAGTTTGTGAAATATGACTTTTAAAAATCTGATTGCAGAAGAAATATTCATTCCCAGTCCAATAAGTCCTTAATTTTAAATGTCAGCTGCAAAACATAAATCCCTGTAATAGATTTCAAACTGTGGTGACAAAGTTGTAATTGCAGGGTCCAGCCTACTCAAAATCAGTCCAATGCTCTCGCTTCGCATTAGCCAGTCTTCTGCTTATTTTCCTGTTGTATTTTAACCTCACCTCCCATCTTTTAGGAATTTTCCATTGCATTCCTGAGCCTGGTTCTGGACTGCTTTTGTCTCAGATGGAACTGAATCTTACTGCTGTTCCTCAATAGATATCTGCAGTGCAACATCTACCTGACCATAACTTTCTGTGTGCTTTACGCCAGGATTGCATGCCCATAAAGACTCTCAAGTCCTGTGAAATAGGAGCCTTGACCTCAAGACACAATGAAGTTGGTTAGTTCAGTCATAGCTCAAGAGGTCACTTTTTTTCTGGGACTGCCTCTGAGGGCTGTTTTAAAGTCATTATTACCTTTGATTTTAAATAATAATTTGTTTTAAAAAAATATATTAAATTAACACCACACCCCCTACACCCCCCTTAGTTGTTATTATAATTCCAACACTTCGACTGTCATGTGTATAACATTATGGCTATATGAAAAGACAGGGTCCATACCTGAGGAGCTTACAGTGTAAATTAGACAGAGACCACTGTGAATAATAAAAGCAGAGGGAGGAGAGATTTGTGCAAGTATGTGGTAAGAGTGGGGAGGTGCATAGGAGTTGAGAAATATCCTACCAATTGACACTGATTTTGATAATCTTCTCTCTTGCTCTATTTTCATGGAAGTATGATAACACTTTTGTTTTTCTCTGTTTGCTCACTTGCCAGTGTAATTCCATTGTGGAAGCTTGCCTTCTAATTTCCTTTTTCTGTTCTAGATTCTAGTACTACAGGTAACGTAAGTACATCTTTATTCTTCTGCTCAGCCATAGCAAATAACACTGAAATCCTCCAAAATGTTACAGGTACTTCCCTTGGCAGTTTTTCCACAGCAGTCCACTGAAAAGTACAATTCACTACTAGTAGACAATGTAAGTGAAAAAATCTGGGCTTCTGACACTATCATCCCCTAACAAATCTCTGACATATCTTTAGGGTTTGTGTTTTTCTTTTACAATAAAATGTTTATAAACACGCACAAAGAAAACAAAAACGCACTTGCTGACAATTTCTTTTTCCTTATGCTTAGCTACATTAAACAATCAAAAATAGAAAAAGACAAAAAAGAGCCAAACAGCTTCTTCCCGCTGTTCCTTAACAAAGAGAATGCAATGCTACACAGGTTTTATTCCTTTTTAGGTGTTGAGAGTGAGATGCTATCAGAAACAGGAATATCAGAAAAGATGATGGATCAACCTGAGAAATTAAACTGCAATCAATCAGTAGGACCAGATGGTATTCATCTGAGAGCTCTAAAGAAACCAAAGACCAATGCAAGTGAGCTGCTAAGAAAAATATGTAATTTATCATTAAAAACAGCTACTGTACCAGAGGACTGGAGAGTGGCCAAGGTTGTACCCATCTCTTAAAAAAGTGCTAATGATGATTCTGGGAATTATAAACCAGTTAAGTCTTACTTTAGTACTAGGAAACTATTTGGAGAATCAGTAAAAACAATTTGCTTAGGCTCACAGATAACAAGGAAAAGCTGCAATGCTTCTACCTATGTTCTCTCAACCCTCTTAGAACTACAGGAAAGAGTTAAGTAGTTGATAAAGTAGAACCAGAAGATACAAATTATTTAGTGTTTCCAAAAGCTTATGGTAAGGTCTCTATCAAGAATGCAGCTCCAGAATCAAAGTCCATCTGTGGTGTAAAAAACAGGATAAAAGATGGAAAATAAACCCTGAAATGTCAGAACAATCAGAATTTTGCCCCCAAAAGCATTTCATAAACACTGGCTGATTACCACAACTTCCTAATGAGCTGGTTATATCAGAGGTGAAGTAACTTACCTATAATTGTAAAAGGAAGCTGTGTCAGCACTGGGACTTCACGGGCACCCAGGTTCCAGAGCCGTGTCTAGATGACTAGCCAGCATCCCTTTCTCTAGGTACTGCAGAAGAATCGGTGGTCAGTTGAAGCAGAGATAGAGGTTAACTCTGAATTGCCCCTGGGATCAATAGCCACAATAAAGACAGTTTTGTTACTTACTCATTAGGAAACTTAAAAAACCCCCGCTTCTGAAAGAAAGATGGTAACATTTGTTTTCACTCCAGCAGTCACAGCCTGCTTTCTGGTATTTAAACCCAATGCCCATTGCTCTAAACAGGAATATTCATGGGAGTATTTGGCCTTTTAAGTTAAGAGTATTTAGGCAAAACTTGAAGAAATTTCAGAGCAAGCCAGGGAACTAGGATAAAATGGTGACAAGGTGGCATGTAAATTTAAAACAACTAATGCCAAGGAGTGCATGGTGGAAAATACTTTCAGGAACTGATGGCTATTAATTAGCACAGGAAAATCTAGGCATCTTTCACTGCAAATGCTATCCAGCGTATTGCAGGAGCTTAGAAAGCATACAAAAGCAGAGAGCACACTCAGATATACTAAGAACAAAAAAAAAAGATGGTTAAACATAAAATATTACTATGGGATTTCATGAGTAAAAGCTGCATTTCTGGACGTTCTGTTGTATTTTAGTCTGTGGATTACAGGCAAGAGACAGCAAACCAAGGAAATGAATGCAGTAAACATGATTAACGGGGGATGGGACCGAGTTAGAAAGCAGATTTAAAAGAAGGGATCATTTAATTTAGAAACATGAAGAGGATGAGGAGTTTTAGGACCGCATAAAATTTCAGTTGATACAGAAGAGCTCAGGTGTTCTGCCTGTTCTCTTGCATTTCACAAAAAAAAAAGAAAAGAAAAGAAAAAAAAGTGGGAAGCACATTTAAATTAATATATGGAGATGCTTTTTTTCATCAGAATATGCAGTTAAATTGTGGGATTTATTGCTGCTGCATAGGACTGAGGAAAACAGCTTTGGGGCAATTGCTACCAAAAAAAATAAAAAAAAAAAAAAGGGGAAAGGAAGAAAAGGGAGGGAATAAAAGATTAGAAAAGAAAAACAAAGCAAATGAAACGAAGGGGACTAACTCTTTGTCATGTCCTCCCACTCCCTGAGACTCTTCAGCTGCTCCTTCACACAGGAGCACATGGCCAGGGACATGCAGGTTTGGTGAAAAGGCATCTCAGGTTGCAAAGGAAGACCTGAGAAACAGCCGTCCTACACCACACAGTTTCCCCTCTAAAAGCATTGCTTTTTCAGGCAGAAATCCAAACAACTGCTGCTATAGGTCTCCCGAACTCCCACTCCTCAGCTTCAACAGACCTCTCAGTTCGGGTGAGGGGACGGAAGGAGGGAGCAGGAAAGAGCAGCCGAATTTGGAGCCTGACTCCCCTCCAAAGCCTTAGGACTGTGCTGCTTGACATCCTTTCCAGCCCTGCCAGCCTCTCCACAAGCATGCAAACTGTACTCCCCTGAGAGGGGAGAAAGCAGTGGGAACTTGATGTGATTCTCCTTGTGGAATTTCTCAGCACTTTTTCCTTCCTTGGGATTTTTCCCAAGAGATGCGAGTATTTAGCCCTTACTTAGCTTTACCAAAGTATTAGACATTTATTTGATTAAGTATAGCATCTGCAGCCACACTAGCTAGAATAAAAAATTATAAGGGCTATCAATCCTCATACTTCAGGGCATAAGCTGATCACCAGCTGGGGTCGAAAAGAAATTTCCCTCTGTGGTATAGTATTGCAATTAGGTGCGTTAGAGGGGGTTATGCCTTCCTCAGTAGCCTCAGGCATTGGCCAGTATTAGAGGCAGAGAGATACCAGGCTAGATGGACCACTGGTCTGCTCCAATATGGCAATTCCTTTGTTCTTAAGGCTGAATGTTTCTGCTGCTTGAGCTGCCCTACTTTGTCATAATGTCAAAATCCAGCATTAATTATAATTCTGAAAATGAAGGAATATTCATGAATTATTATGTTGGCAATAACCGTGTGTAATACAATACAGACAAAAACAGTGTCTGCTGCAGAGCAAAAGGAAGTTGACAGCTTCGAGCACAAGGCAGTTTCTGTTTCCAGTTACCCTCCAGAACTCCTTGCCCCACAGAGTCAACACCTTTGAGAATAATAAAGTAATTACAATTTTATTTTACAGTATTCTGACAACAAATTTGATTCAATAGTGTCTGCACAGTTCAGACAAAGCAAAACACTCCAACAGTTTGACTGTGCAGTGCTGATATTTTTTATGAGCTCAAATTTAATCCCCCAAATGGCATGATGGTCTTGGTGAATGCATTTTAAATAAAATTTCCTTCTGTAGTACTCTGGTTCCATCAGCATTTGATAGAACTAAAAAAAAAAATTATTTTTTTTTTTAAATAATAATAATAAAAAAAATCCAATAGCTGTTTTATTCCTGTCATGTTCTTTTTCTAAAGCAACTCTCAGAGATGATTGCAAGAGTACATTAGAGGCATGCATTTTCAAAGTTAGTCAGTTGTCAAAGTGATTCTGAGGGTTGACAATCACATTTAAGACAAATATAGAAATCTGAAAGAAATGCTTACAAGCATCTCCGTATTCTGGGCAATGATTTCGTTTGGAAATGCATCCAGTTCAAGGGTTAAATGAAAGCAAAAGCAATCACTTCAACCATGTTTTTGAAGAAAATAAAACAGCTTGATATAAGCTAAATGAAGGGGGTCTGTGACTTAAAAGGAATGGACAGATAGAGAAAAAGGTCAGAAGATTAAATTTTCCCTAAGGGAAAAGTCATTCTTTGGAATCATTAACCTCCTTCTAGGTCACTACTGAAAAAAACAGCAGGAAATCCTACTGCTCCTAGAAAGATGGGTGCATTGTATACCACCCACTGACCTAGCAACTCTATGGCAAGCATAATTGTACTTACAAATTCTCCTCCAGGCGTGCTTGGTTTTACTATGCCCATTTTAAAGCAATATGATCTTTTAGCTGAAGTGTATCCATAAAGACAACATTCCAGGGGCTTGGGATGTTAAAAATAAGAATCACTTGATTAAATGTCTTTTCTTTTTGGAGAGAGAAATCTAGAAGTGGAGTTTGTGAATTCAAAAGTTGACCAGTGATAGCTGCTATCCATTAACCATTTCTCTTTAGGACTGAAATTCATCATCATCATCATTATTTTGATGCTTTTTAGCGGCTTTTTACAACCTAAAACACACGTTCAGGATGCCAACATCAATTGTATATTTCAAAATAACTTTTTTTTTTGCTCAAAGAACCTGTTTCAGAGTGTGTTTTCCAGATTTTATGTTGAGCTAATCCTGCTCCCTCCTAGAGAAGCCACTACACCAAAGAGAAGGGTTGGGCCCTTATATAAGAAATACAATTTTTCTGTAAAGCTTTTGGAGGATGTTCTGTAGCATTTATTAGACCATATTCAGATGAACAGTCTTACCAATATCAAAGGAAACAAGTCTTTTATTATGGTCAAGCCCCCAAATAAGTGAGAGAAACTACCTGCGGTCATTTTGTACCACATGATACCATGTGGAAGCTCTCACACCTTCATCAAAATGTGACCTTTTCTCTTCCCCTCTTGCAGGAGAAATAAAACTCTCCATCAACATAAATGTGAACTCATATGTGCTTTTGATAGAAGCCCCACTCCAGCAAGAGTAGGCAGGACAGTTGGATGCCTGTAGCTCTGCAAAGCTCCTCATCTACTTGTAGCACTTTGTAGGCAAAGCCTTTATCCTACTGCAGAATCAAGGACTTAATCTGAAGAATTTTTGTCACTGGGAAATATTCTGGCAACTATCTTAAAATCTTTTGTCTCTAGTCAGCAATTTACTTTTTTTTAAGGCGTATTCAGAAGAGAATTTTAACATGGAAATAAGACTTCAACATCTTAAAAGGATGTTACACAGTAAAAAACATGAGAATCTTGGGTCATCTATAAAAATGTTTCAAGTCTCAGGCCTGCTGAATGAAGACTGAGCAACGTTTTTTCTAAATTTGTTGTTGTCTCCTTATTTTTAGATATAAGAAATTAAAAAGGGAGAAAAATACACAGAAATTATCACAACCAATTTACTGCCCTGGAAGAAGAAGGTGCCTTGATTAGCTTTAATTTCTGAAATCGTACATTTCATTAAAAGGCACTTTTCACATGTAAGCAAGATCTTTCAAGATTTCAGAAGACAATGACATGACCCCTAGAGACTAAAGGCATTGAAAGAAGTAGCGAAGAGAAAGACAAATAAAGCATAGTTTGTGGAAATTAGCACCCTTTAGAAAACCTCCGTGAGGACAGAATCACACAGAGTTCACATTCTTCAGAAAAATCATCATTTTTACTCATGTTCACACGACTGAATAGCCAATAAGCAAGAACCTCTCAGCAGCCCAGTTACCTAATGTGAGCAGGGTGCATGGGTAACACTTTCCTGAGATGTGTACACCAAGAAAGGGAATCGAAGACCTTGTTTTCTAGCCAAAGTGCATTTCTGAGGCAGGAAATCCAAAACACATCACAAACCTTGCAAGGAGACCACGCGCATTCACTCTGCTGATAGTGGTTACTGCCGAGAGGCTGTCAGACCCTGGGGAGTCACAGCCACCCAAAGCAGCACTTCCCCAGCATCTCCTCCCCAAAAGTGTGGGGTTAGACCATGCTTTGCCAGGAAACAGCAAGGAAATCTTGCAGTGTTGTTTCAGCTGCTTAGAGAGCTCCCCAAATTCAATGCAAACCACTCCCGAAACAAAGCGACCAAGGAATGTTGCAGCAGAGCCCTCAGCTCAGCAGAAGATGCAAGATTTATTATGACACAGTGCGGGGGATATCTGAAAGGGAAGTCAAAGCATTAATGTGTCTTTTCCTCCTTTTTTCCCCCCATCTCCTTTTTTCTTTGTAATTCATATATATATATATAAAATTGATTCTCTTCTCAAGTGAAATAACATCTAAAACGAACCATAATTTTAGGAGGTGAGGGTTTCCTAAGATCTTTTCTACTTGTTTTTCCTGTGTTCTGGTGTTCTCTACCCACAGGACTCTGAAGTACTGAAATTTCAGCAGTTCATATGTCTGCCTGCCCACCTCTTTTATTAAAGGGTTGTGTTTCTTTTCTGTCAACACCTATTCTTTAGCACACATCTCTGCTATCATTCAGGAAAATGTTGGCACAGCCTTTTTTTTTTTTTTCCCCTTCTTCTTTTAAATTCATTTCTATGGCTTGTTTTTTTTCTTTTAAGTCTCTTTAATTTCTGTCATCAGTTTCAACCCCAAAGTTCTCACTTTCACAAGACAACAAGCTATTTTCACACACATAAAATGCCCCACAAAGTGGAATCGCAGTCACATTTACATTTTGATGTTTTCAGTTTCTTTCTTTTTTTTTTTTTTTCAGTCTGTTACTCTGTCCAGCTCTCCAATTCCTATGTATATCTGTGGAGCTGAGAGACTCTCTGCCAGATCTCTAGCTTTACAAAATAATCAGGTATCTTGAAATACGTGGCAGCTTCAGTTCCAAGGATAAAAGCAACCGCTGTGAAATCCAACAATGACCCCGTGCACAAACGTTCACAGCCTCTCACACACGTGACCCATAAACCACTGCCGTCAATTTTCCATATGGTCTTGTCCCTTTCTATGTGGAAGAGAAAAAAAAGAAAGAAGAAAAAAAAGCCTGTGAAAGGTGAGTTTTGAGGAAGAAATCCTTCTGAGGCTCCTCTTGCCGAGATTCCCTGCCAGGATTGCAGGGGGCAAGAGAAGACCTGCTTTTGGCTCAGCACGGCAGAGGCCGTGGGATCTGCCCCCAAATCTGGCAGCTCGGTGGGATGCTGTGACCTCTCACCCTGGCGCCTAGGCGGCTTGGCCCCATTGTTCCCGGGGGCAGGCGGGCTGGCGAGGCTGGGAGGGGGGTGAGCATCACTGCAACTTTTGTGGCGCTCAGAAGGGAGATCACCTCTACATGGAGAGTTGGAAGATGCAAGATGGCCCGTATTTATTGATCGTATTAAAGATTTCCAGGGTGCTCAGGTTATACAAAAAAAAAGAAAAGAACAGTGAAAGTAAAAAGATGCACTCACTGGAAGTGGCACGGCAAATTTAACTTGCCTCCTCCAAGCATTCTTGTCTGTGTGTACATGAGCTCATGGTATTCTCCCTTCAGCTTAGGGAAGCAGAGACTCCAAGAGAGAAACACTCTACCTTGAGCCCTGGTTACTTGCCCCACACTAACATAGCTAGCTACCTCCTTCTCAGATGTTTCACGTGCTTCTAATTTGGCCAGATCAGGGTCTTTCTTTTTCACAAGAACAAAAAAAGGCTCATTGCTGTCACCAAAAATGTCACCCTCCCTGTACATCTCCCTCCCCCTCCTGCACATCCAATTATCAAGTCTCTTTTCCAAAGTATGAGATCTCTAGAGCTTCTCAATGAAGGGTTTGTAATAATTCTTTTAACATGGCAAAACACCACATTATTCCCTAAACATTAATGTTGCATGAATGCGAGACTTCTTTTCCCCATGAAATTTCCTTTTTGATTTTACAAAACAGAAAGTGCAATTTAAAACAATGCTAATGGAGTGCCTATATTCCATAATCTAAAATTATTTGGGGTGATGCCAATAACTAGCTTGCTAAAACGCTTGTCTGAGGAACCTGCCTGACCTTGAGCAAGTGCGTGCGAGCCCTTTCTTTTGTGACGGTGTCCTTCTGAGTGCCCACTGAAATATATTGCATCGTACGTGGACACGTGTGTGCTGAAAGACCAGAGGTCCATATTGCAGACCTGGTTAACACCTTATATAAATACCACC
Source organism: Todiramphus chloris collaris (assembly GCA_025345505.1). NCBI lineage: Eukaryota > Metazoa > Chordata > Aves > Coraciiformes > Alcedinidae > Todiramphus > Todiramphus chloris. Next base: position 8,381,891 of record JANVCC010000261.1, on the reverse strand, counting down.
CAGCCACTTGGCACTAGCTAAATACTCAACTGTTAAAATGATTACATCTTACCCGTGGTGTCTTTCAGTTACTGCTTAGGACAGGCACATTTTGCTTTCTGTGATGCTTCATTCAAGCACAAACCTTGAAACTCTCGAACAACCTGAGGTGCTAAAGCATCTTCTGGAGAAGAAGACTATGCTACACTCAGGAAGGCAGATAAAGACAAAAAAAAAAGCTGTAGAAGCTTTCATACTTTTGCACCCTCTTGGAGATGTGAAACCAAGGAGTGGCTGCTTGAGGGCTGTCCCATAAAGCAGATAACCAAAGGAGGATTTGCAATGTAAGCGCAACATGGATATATGTACAATCAACTACAATCAAAATACATGATCTGAGAAACTATATTCTTTTTTTGTCAAAGCCAGCATCTTACTGTTTGTGTCTTTGGAGTTAATATTTAATGCTGAGGGTTGTAATACACTCCAAGACACTTTCTTATTTCCTTTCATGGGGTCACTTTGCCATATTTTCTTGTTTATATAAGTTGTAAATGATGAATCTGATACATCCACTTTGAAAAATGAGTTTTTAACCAGTTCATGTCGTTATTCAATTCTAGCACTACCTTCCACACTGACATCTCATAAAAACATCTCCATGCCTTTTTGCTTGGGTGTCATCACTCAGTGACCATGAAAGCATGAAACCAAATATTGTTCCAGCAGGTCGGTGTAACTAGGATTTGGCTCAACAAAAATAAAATAGCTTTTCATGCTTATTTATTTTGATTTTTTTTTTTTTTTTTTGGCCTTTTTTTTTACCTCATTGACTATAAGCTCAGTGAGGATGTGTTTTGCAAAAGGAACTGAAGTTTCTCCTGGTGGATTAGACATTTTGCATTTTAGTGACTGCTGCTAATGTTTCCATTTCCCCCCCCTCCCAAAAGCAGTCCTTCCAATGACTTAAAAAGAAGAAAAAAAAAAAAGGTTGATCTTTAAGTAATACATATGATATTAGGTTTTCCGTTTTAAAATAATCACATTATTGCAGACATTTTAATAGCTGTAGAGGTTGCTATGTATTAACATGATTCATGGTCCTTGACAGCAGTGTCTCTGAAAATCCCACAGGAATGCAAAATACAAAACTCCACACACGTTCAAATTTTACTGCCTGCAGCTAAAAGAGGGGAAAAAAACTTAAAAATGTTGAAACCCTTCAACTTTAAAAGCATTAATAGATGGTCCCAGGGGATTAAATCTAAATCTTAATGTGTAAAAATCAAGTTAATAACCACAGAGATTAATATGGTTGCATTTGATTATTGTGATAATGCAAACAATTAGTACTGCTAAAGTGAGATATATTAGCCTCCTACTTGCCCCACACACATCTGCAAAGCACTGGAAATAAATGGAAATAAAACATTTTGCTCTAAAAGGTTTATCTTTTTTCTTTTTGCCTTTGTCTTATTTTCACCGTAGCTGACTCATTGTAAAATTATAATTGTTAACATTTTCTTTTTGTAAGACTGTCATAAAATTGGTTGCCATAATCATCTATTCCATATTGTCAGCAAATTATACATTCCTTGCCAATACCAATAAATAAATAAAACTTCTAGATAAACAACTTGGCTTTTTTTTTTTTCCCCCCTTTCTTTCTTTTAAGAACAAAAATGCTAAACAAATGTAAAAACATAAAAAAAAAAAAAAAAAAAGAACTTCTTCCTAGTCCACTGTAATTGTGTTGGTTTAATCCAGAATGTCCTGGGAGCAGAACCAGGCATCTATTCCAATCTATATTATAGGCGGAGTTGGAAGTGCCACCTATACTTAATGCTTGACACTTCCCATTATAAAACCCTTTTTTCAGATGCATATAACTGTGCCAGACTTTAAGTGTTCAACTAAAATTCCCCATGCTGGATGTCTGCCTCACTTTGATTTATTTGTTGTTCTAAAATTTTAGTGAAAATAGTTCAGCAATTTCCAGGAACAAGATTATAGAAAATACATTATTTTGCCTACATCAAAAAAAAAAAAAAAGGTCTTTCAACCGTTTAATCAATTAACTCTAATATATCCATCCCTTGGAGCATGGACATTACATTTGGCATAGAACAGGACCTGCTCTGATGTCAAGAATGTGAAAACAGACTAAGTTTGGCCAAATGCTTTGCCTTTGTTCAAGCGCAGTAGAACTTCTCAGGAATTTGGCAGCAGAGTCCTCCAAAGGGCTCTGTCTGTACCAAGCACGTGCCAGCCCCCAAGCTGCAGGCTCTGAGCAAAACTTGCCTGCCTCTTCCCGCTCCCTAATGCCGTGGTTACACGTGTTCAAGCATGGGATGCAGAACTGCAGGGGAGGGGAGGCAGAAACCTGAGATGAGATGTTAATGATTTGAGAGTGTGGGAGAAAGACTGTCATCCTGGCTTGGTGAGAAGCACGTATGTGGAAGGACAAGGAGCTTTGGAAAGGGTTTGGGGAACAGCTTTTTGACTGCATCGTGGGATAGGAGAAAGAGGGAAGCCAGAATGAGGAGCAAGGGGATTGGAAACTGGGACTGGAACCGAGGTGGGTAAAAAGAGGGCTGCATGTGAGAAAACCAGTTAGAACAACTTAAACAGACTGGTGAAACGGGACTGTGAAACCCTGGGCCAAGGTTGGAGCGTTAGAAGGGGCCACTGCATGCTTGTCTCCAGGACCTGGGATGGACCCCAGGTATCTGGGGTCATCCCTTATGCATGCATGAAACTATCCACAAAGCAAGTGTCTCGCTCCCCTTACTGGTGTTCTAATGTGCGTACAGGACAGCATTAGCTGGTTTCTCTTAGCTTGAGTGGCTGAGGTCAGCGCTGTGACGCTAAATATTGCAGTCCTGCTGCTGAGCCACCATGATGGGACTTCTGCAGGGTTTTCAGATTGCCTTTTTAGAGCAAGACATAGGATAGCATATGTAGGGCAAGTTTTAAAAGATAGGTATCACATGACAAGGCTTTCAAGGTGTAGGAACAATTAAAATTAGTTATGCAGCCCTAATTTGCCCTCCTCTTGTTTATCTTCAGTGTGATGTGGATGGAGTTGTCTGATGATGAGTGAGGAGAAGTAGCAGAGGAAGACCAGCACATGATGTGCTGCAAGGCTGGAGGATTAGGAAGAAGTATGCAAGAAGAGAAAGGCTGTTGATGTATTTGAATGTTGTCCTACACAGAGGGGTCTGTCCTTGCTTCTTCCTCATCTGCAATACTCTGGGAACATGAAGACCAGGCTGTTCTTTTATGGTCGTTTACTATTTTTTGAGAGCCTGTGCCTTGACACTTCAGCAGTCTGCCTTCTCAAGTGCCACTCATGCCTACGTGTAAACAGTGCCCTGACAGTACCCAGGGCTGTGCAGTGCTGAGTGCTCTGGCAAACCCATGTGGAACGACTCAGCTCGCCCATCTGCAACGCGTGCGAACACTGGCCTTAGGTAAAGCCTGCTTGTCTCAGTGCCCCTGCTGAAAAATGGGAGTAACACCAACCTACCTCTCGCATGAGTGTTGTGAAAATGAATGAACCACTATTTATGAAGTACTGTAATGATGAGTGCCCATGAGGAAGAGCCCATGAGGAAATTAATTATTCTATCTTTGGAACAGGGTTTGAATAGTGAGCAGTAAATAGGATGTAGGGCCATTACACTGAATAATGAGAATGAAGCAGACGAATAACATCCACTCTGTGCAGGGAATGAGGCAGGGGCTTGATGAAGAAAACAGTAGGAAATTGTGTGTTGAAAGACCACATCAAGGTGTACGGTAGGAGAAGGCTACTCTACTATATACTAGCCCTGGTCTGCTTGGGTCCGTGTCACGGACACCCCAAACCCTTCCCAGCTCTGACGATGGAGATGTGCCATACGGCCTAACACCCCCCCTAACATCTCGCCTTTGCTCTCCAACAGTTCCTAACCCACTTTCTGAGTCCCGCCAGTCCCAGTCTCCTCCCATCTGACTCATAGCTCTAGTTTCCTTGCTTGGCCAGGCCCTGATTCAAAACCCCATTCAGCTTCCCTCCCTTCATCCACAGCCATTAACCCCAGTTCCTATAAAAACAGGAAAAAGCACATTCCTAACACCCAGACACCTTCCTCTACCAAAACCCTAGAGCAGCTCAAAAGCCAAGGGATAGCAGAGCTTCAAAAAAAGACAGGCGATAAACAGAAAATGTGCACAAATGTGCACAACTAGGCACAAAATAGGCACAAATGGGCACAAAATAGGCATACATTCCCTAGCCTCAGAAGCAGCTATAGCTTTACAATGTCATCAGAAATTTTCCAGAATTAACTCAATATGATTTCAGTCCAATATTCGTCTGTAGTGAGACAGATTGGAAATTACACCTGAAAATAAGATTTTTCCCCTAAAATATATCATCAACCACAATCCCTGTCCTTGCATAATATTGTTAATATCAAGGTATATATGAAAGAGAATCCAAACACTAGTTTCCCGGGCTCTGTAGCTGGAGGACATGTACATCTACATGGTATGCTATGTTTTTTTCATCAAATTACCTCAGAAATTAGAACCAGTCAAAACGAAATCTGAACACAGCTCATCCTAATTTCAGGTATGCCAAACTTTAAAGAAGTCAATGAGGAAAAAGAAAATAATTATTAATACCTTTAAGCTAGCGAGTTCAGGTTTGAAAACACATGTTTTCAGATCAATTCCCCATTTGTTTCATTACCTTTTAAGCCATATGTCTCCGAAGATAATTAATGCCAAGGGGTAAACCAAGATTTCACGTTTTAGGTGCTGATTTGTAGCTCATCTCTGACTGAGATTCTTTCTCAAATTCGAGGTTTTATGAAGGTTAAGTTTGTCAACTTTAGAACTGGTTGCAAAGGATTAGTGGCTATTTTGTGCCATTGACATTAATGTCACTGTTGTGCTCAGTTAGAGAAAGAAACTTAAAAGAGAAATGTTTAGGAAGGAAAGTGTCTTCATGCTATGCATGGTGGGAGAGGGTGAAGGGAGGGATTGCAAGGGTATACATTATGGAATGGAGCCTGGCGTAGCACCAGAGGAGAAGATGCAGGGCTGTGAGTGAGCTCAGTGATGGTGGGCAGCGGTGGAGCGAACAAGCAGGAGCTGCAGGAGAGTTGCTGTCTCACCTTCACGTCCCTCTCTGGTGCCTGTGAGCCAGTGATGGGCAGCAAAGCAGCACGGCACCTTCCCTCGTCAACCAGCGAGGTCACTTGGAGCGATGCCTTATTGCCTCCCTGCTGCCCCACTGATGCCTGAGGTCCCTTCGAGCTGTGGGTGGAGGCCACAGAGTCTGAGAACAACGTGAGGTCAGTAAGGCTCAGGAACCTGATAAACCCCAGTGCTGGTGCCTGCAGAGCTTGACACTTCCCTTTCGTAGGCACCAAAGAAGAGAGGTGCCCGGATAACCTGGAAGGTGCTGTCTTTGTGGGAGAGCAGGGACGTTGCAAGAGGGGGTTTTGTCCCCAGCTGACAAAGAGGAAAACCTGTGGTGCAGAACCAGCTGGTTCCCAGTCAGGCCTCCGTGCAGGTTGGCTGCCAGAAACCAGGCATTAGGGATTTTACACCGGGGAATTTTGTCAGTGTCTGTGTATTTTGTCAGATTTTCCTGTAATAAAACTACATTTTAGGCACTCTGATTCTGATAACATGGGAACTGGCACATAATTTATGTTTCCAGAGCTGTTTTTCCTGATCCTGAAGGAGCTGCTTTCCGAATATTTTTCATGAACAAATCTCCTTCCTTTTGTCTTTCAGCACTTTTTTTTTTTTTTTCCCTTCATATTTTTCAACCACTGTTTCCAGTGCCCTTCTCCCTGGACTGTGCCTAGCCACAGTGGCCTGGGTTTGTAATTATGGCAAAAACTTGTCTCATGACTAGGCGATGACTAGAGATAATTCCCCAGAAGAAACACTTCCAGATGAATGCCATTTCTGCTCTTTTCCTCCCCTTTTGCTTGGATTTGTCAGGCTACCGCTCATCCACTGCTTATGATTTTTAACTCTTCAGCTATATCTTTTCTTTTGGAATGAAATAATTTCAAATATCAGAGTGCATTTGCAATAGGAGAACATTGCCATATTTACCACGATACTCCCTAAGGTCCCAGTGTGACTATAATTCACACATTAAACCCAGCCTACTTGTGTCCCTGAGTTTGCCAGGAACAACAGTGCGAGGCTCTGATTTATGCTGTACGAACAATGGGAACACGTGAACCTCTTCCAGGGTAATGGCAGGAGGGGTTGTGCCTTTGTGTGATTTTACGTGAAGTTGCATCTCCCTTTGGGAGGAAAGGCAAAGTCCTGAACCCAGCAGGGAAAATTGTTGGAGCTGTGTCTTCTCTTTTGGGGCAGTTTGCTCTGCAGCCCAGCGTCTCGGTGGCAAAACTGGGTGACGGTGGTTTTTTTTTTTTATGGTTGATATTTAAGATCTAGGGATTTAATTCTCAAATATTTGTAAAATAACCTGGTTATAATTAGAATAAGACTGATTCTATTTTTTTTTTCCCCACAATTATAATTACAGTATGCATTTTCACAAAAACACAGCATGCATTTTAATGCATTTCTCAGATTGTTTTTTTTTTCAGATGTCTGTGTCAGAGGAGGAAGGAACTAAATGAAAATAACTTATATATAGTGCGATCTGGGCTATGGTGCTCTCTGGCATGAGTCACACCTCTCCACAGGGTGAAAAGCTTCTCACAAGACACATGTTTGGCTGTGACTTCCCATTTCCAGGTTGGGGACGTGAGTTCCTCAACATGCTACGAAGCATTCAACATTGCAACCTGTGCTGCTCTTGCTTTTAAGATATTATTTTAGTGCTAGTGAATTTGACTTTGAGACTTCATCAAAGGAGGGACACGGCTTCCTTTAGCACGCCAAGCACTGTCGTTTGGTGTGCTATGCACAGTCACACGTGCAGTGACCTCACACCTCAGCGTGAATACAGAAGTTCCTCCAGCATACTGGTCTTTAGGTACTCGTGTGTCAGAAAACCTGGGCCAGAATAGCACGCCTGGCTTTGTGAGCATGAGCTAAAGGTGAAAAAAATGCTATTGCTTCAGTTGGGAAGTAGCAACCATAAGTCACCCTTAGGCATCCTCGTCTGGAGAGAAGGGAGAATGGCAGCGTAGCTGTGGAATGAACAATTCTCCATGAGCTGTAAGAGCAGAACTGCTAAGGTGTCCTCTGGGGACTCCTCAGCAAACTCAATGGGTACTTTCAGCTGGCTTTCAAGTGACTCTGTGTAACTGCTGAGCTCCTCTGTGGGACTGAGACCAGACTGTGTATGTGTGTGGGGGGGTGTAGTTTATATTTGCAGCAAAATTAGCTGTTCCATAAGATAAACAGGGATTAACATTTCACCTTTTTTTTTTTTAATTATTTATTCTTGGGAAAAAGCCAGCTTGACTTTTTTGGGGAAAAATAGAGAACAGCAGCAGAAGGATCCCATCTCTTCCATCTTCGCCTCTGCACAGGGCTCATGGGTGCAATCTCAAGCACAACGTTAGCGTTGCTGTTGTGAGTGTACCTCGAAGTGATGTGTGACTGAGATATTCCAAGATGCTTATTAATGTTTTGGGCTCTGAGTCAACATCAAAGGTCCACAGAGGAGAAGCGGGAGTCTTGAATATTTTGGTCATCTCACAGGGTTTAATGTAATGTGACATTTTTAATCATATAACCATAGAATGGTAGGGGTTGGAAAGGACCTCTGGAGGTCATCGAGTTCAACCCCTCTGTGAGAGCAGGGTCACCCAGGGCAGCCCACACAGGAACAGAGCCAGGGGGGTTGGAAAGTCTCCAGAGAAGGAGACTCCACAACCTCTCTGGGCAGCCTGGGACAGGCTCCGTCACCTTCACAGGAAAAGTTCTTCTTCAGGTTGAGGTCAAACTTCCTGTGTTTCCCCTGGCTACCATTACCTCTTGCCCTATCACAGGGCACCAGTGAAAAGAGCCTGGCCCCTTCTACTTGGCACCCAACCTTCAGATATTTGTAAACATTAATGAAGATCCCCTCTCAGTCTTCTCTTCTCCAGACTAAACAGCCCCAGGGCTCTCAGCCTTTCCTCATAACAGAGATGTTCCAGTCCCTTCATCATCTTTGTAGCCTCCACTGGACTCTCGCCAGTATTTCCCTGTCCCTCTTGAACTGGGGAGTGCAGAACTGGACACAGTGCTCCAGATGTGGTCTCACTAGTGCAGAGTAGAGGGGGAGGAGAACCTCCCTCGACCTGCTGGACACACTTCTCTCCATGCACTCCAGGATACCGTTGGCTTTCCTGGCCACAAGGGCACATTGCTGTCCCACGGATAACTTATTAATACTGGTATACATCTAAGTAGTGTCAGATATTACTTGTATCAAGTATTGCATCAGTGACCTTAATCCTAGTAACTAACAAAAGGTCTGCTTCCTTTGATGGTCGCACCCTCAATGCCAAGGTGTCCTGTACCTTGCAGGGGTGCCTGGAACAGCAAAATGTTGAGCCATGAGCAAGGAAGCAAGAAGTCAAGGGCTTGACCAACTACTAAGAGACAGCCTATTTATCCTGCTGAGATGCAGCAAAATGGCTGAAACCTGTGGTTGTCTTTTCCTTCAAGCTAGCAATGCTTCTTCTGCACCAGCTGCCACCTTTGGTATAAAGTGGAGCCACTGGGCACTCCAATGGTTATAATGATGCTTAGTCTCAGAGTGAGTCCAGGATCAGGCCAAGGCTACTTCAGGGACCCAGGAAGCGCAGCATCATTTCTGGCTCCCAAGCAGCCTTCACCTGCAAGGCACCGAGTGGAGTCCAAAATATATTTTGCATACAAATTAATGAGATACATTTATAGTACCCCTTAGACAGCTTTATTCTGTTAGTGCTTACCTTTATTACTGTGTAACATACTCAGCTCTTCTCATAAATTGTGCTCTACTTTTGAAGGGGGAAAATAATTCCATATAAAACATAAATAAATATGAAGAAGAAAATGTTGCCAATTCCTATGTGACTACCAAAAACATGGCAAAGTCATCCCATACATAAGTAAAACACCAGATCCTGACACTTTGTAATTAGAATCTGATTTTGACATACCCGAGCACGCACAGGAACATTCCTGTGTCTCTCCTACCTGTGCACGAGGTAGGAGGGCAGAGGATGCCCCACTGCATCTTAGAGGCTTCTGAGTCACACCCATTAGACATCAGGGCAACATCTGTGAGGAGATATTATTCAACGTGTGTGAAGGTGGCAAAACTGCCTTCTACTGTAGGAAGGTTTTTAAGCTATATTCACCTATGTCTGTGAAGTATTTCTGAAAAAATTTTACTTTCTTCCTTTAAAAAAAAAAATACTATCTGATTCAATTTTTTTACATATACACAGAAAATCTGAAGCACCCGGACTTTATAAGGTGTTCTCTGAACACATCATTTTTAGCACATGATCTCTCATTTTGGAGCAGGTCCAGAGAAGAGAAGAGCCACTAAGCTGGTGAAGGGCCTGGAGAACAAATCTTATGAGAAGCAGCTAAGGGAGCTGGGCTTGTTTAGTCTGAAGAAAAGAGGGCTGAGGGGAGGTCTTTTTGCTCTCTACAACTACCTGAAAGGACATTGTAGACAGGTAGGTGCTGGTCTCTACAACACAGGTAACTAGTGATAGAACAAGTAGGAATGGCCTCCAGCTGCACCAGGGGAGGTTTAAATTGGGCATTAGGAAAATTTTTTTCACTGAAAAGGGTTGTCAGGCATTGGAACAGGCTGTCCAGGGAGGTGGTTGAGTCCCCATCCCTGGGTGTGTTTAAAAGCCCTATGGATGTGGTACCCGGGGACATGGCTTCGTGGTGGACTTGTTAGAGTAGGGTTAGTGGTTGGACTGGATGATCTTAAAGGTCTTTTCCAGCCCAATTCTATGATTTTGTGGGAAGTTTCCCTGTACTTTGCAGCAGTACAAATTGTGGTGATGGACATGGGTGCTGGAGGTGCCCTACCTACCGTGGGGGACACCCACATCTTCTGGCCCATGTCATGGAGACTTCTGCTCGCTACAGGCGAAGCGGTTGTTGTTTGGCCACACTCTGTGGCTATTAGTGAATGCTTTTAAATAGCTCATTGAACTAAGTATATTTATTAGACAGTTAATCTTTTATTGTAGGCCTGCTCTGCTCAGTACAGGTTCTGCAGTCTATTCAGATATTACACCCTCCTCACCAGTCCTACAGAAGTATCACAGATGATACCCCAGTGCAGAAAAGGTAGACCTGTCTTTACAGGAAAATGACATTCTTGGGGCACATGGTAGCAAAAAAAAAAAAAAAAACAAGCCAAAAAAAAAACCAATAGATTTTTTTTTTTTCCTACATTTCCTTACAGACTCACTTCTGAAAAGGGTGCTATTGTCTATCCTTCACCATTCATAACTAACTGCATTTATGACTAATAGAATAATTCCTTACATGTGAGGATAAATGTACAGTATTATGGCATAATCAGCAAGGATGTATTTCAGCAGAGCTTTGAGTAAGTGAAACATTGCAATTCGGAGGTTATCTAGAAGATCAAATCCCCAGTCAAAAAGCTATATTGTTGCCTTCATTTTCCTTTCTCAACCCCATGAAGGCTTAATTGGCAGCTAGCTTACATTGTGATCTCCTAGCTTCTTAGAATTTTCTTTTTTTTTTTTTTTACATATTTTTTTTTAATGAGCATTTTCTCCAGGGAATTAATTATTACTTTGACTGATACACTCATATATTTCTATCAAGAAGTTTTATAAATTACGAAACTCTTGACACAGTGTGCAACCATAAAAATCACAAAGAGTATCTGTAGTTCTTTCTAATCCCATTAAATCTTTTTTTTTTCCCTTTTTTTTCATCCAAAGCTTATTCTCCTCTTTGTTAAATGACAACATTCAGATTCAATTGCAGCGAGTGTCTAATGTGCATGTGCTGCGACACTGCTATGGGTTTAGAGAAGCTGCACTGCAAGAAGAAATACGTGTCACGAAGTGAGACGAGCTCAAATGAATGAAGAGTTTCATCACTGCATGAGCATCATTTCTGCAGAGAAAATGCTCATTACAGACTAGACTTTTCTACCTTGTTTACATTTTATGCAGAGCTTTTAGGAACATGCTCACTGTGAGGCACTCTGTGGGAAAACATAGTTTCAGTATCAGTCACCATATTAACAGGGGGGCCATATCCTGGGGCCTCAACTCTGTCTTTAGACAAGGAAATTTCAGTCAGATTAAGGACTGAGACAAGCCCAAAAGCTTCGGCAGTGACTTAGCTGCAGACCCTTAAGAAAGAAAGTACTCTGTAGCTGTGTTGCTCAAGAGCCAAGAGGAGAAGCTGAACACAGCAGCCACAAGACTGTTTTAGGAGTCCACCCTTGATCCACAGGGAAGGTGCTCTGTGCTCTCCCTGAACCTAAAGAAACCTCTCCTTTGCCTCCAGATTCATCCCTTCTCTTGGTCTCCTTCCTGCTGTTGTCTGAAATTTGGAGCATGTTTTGTCTTGTGGCTTTTGGGGGTTTTTTTGGACTTTGGTTTTCAAGCGTGTTCATCGTTAGGTGCCTTCCACAGATGAGGGTCAGAGACAGCCCTGTATTTGCTTTGGTTTTGCTGGCAGTAAGCTCTCCATCTAGCTGAGCATCACGAGAAGGAGCGTGTGGTTGCAGGTCCCACTGACAGCCAGTGAGGAGGGTGGGCTCTCCCCGCTGTGCCCCTTCCACAAGAAGGACTGAAAGCTGCCAATGTGCACAAGCAAGGAGGCACCTTGTTCCCTCCTGCTTTCTCTCCTTTCTGCCTGAGCTGTCTGGCCAGAGTTAAAGTTGCCCTCGGTGTTCAAGTTACGGCTTTGTACCAAATGAAAACAGCAATTAAGGCTGCCACTTCATTCGTAAGTCACACCATTTTGTCTAATTGCAATATATATAATACATAAGGTCATGCTGTGCTGGGGTATATATATGCAATAACTGAACACAGTGGCATGATTTAGGACAGACTGGCTTTGAATTTCTATGTGTGAGCAGGTGGTGTTTCTACACTGCCTCAGATATATTCAACGTGACACTATAAGGTCAAACTTACCCCTTCTGAGGGCTTGCTTTTATTAGTAGCCCAAATAATAATTAACAAAACACAAACTTCAGCCAAAGCTCTTTTTCTAGAGTTTCCTGAAGGAACTCCCTGGGTCTGCTCTCAGCTTGTCCATCCAGTGAGTATTTATACCAGTCTCATGTTTTAAGGGACTTCCCAGGGCTACTTTAAAAAAATTGCAATAGGTAAACTAGTTCCTGCTGAAATGTTCCTGTCCATCAGCTGCGAGGGGGTAGCTCCTTGTGCTCCTTGCTTACACCGTCTGTCAAAGGAAGTATTAACTTACACCTTCATATGCCTTATGATGGAAGAAAGGCATATATAGTACCCTTAATACCCACTTAAAGAAAGGGGAGAAAGTGCTTGCAGCAACTATGTGCCCTATTTTAATATAATCTCAACAGTATACGGATCCTCTAGGACAAAGGCACTGAGGTAAATGAAAGATGGGACAGACTGCAGTGTACATTTGCCAAAGGCTGATTATGGCAGAGTAACTGGATAGCTTTCTTCCCCGAGATAACAGATTTTCTTGACTAGAGAAACGCAGTAGGTCTCATCTCTGTGGAGTTCTGAAAAGTAGGTAATAAGGTGCCACATGGGAAATTATTAGTTAAGCTAAAGAAGATGGGAATTAGTTCAAAAAGTGTAACGTGGATAAGGAACTAACTAAAGGGAGATGCCAACAGCTTGTGTGGAAGAGGGAGGTTCAGTCCTGGAATGAGGTTACCTGTTGCAAGGATATGGGCTTACAAGGTTACTAGGACCTAGCTTTTATCTGTGAGCTTCATTTTGAAGCTGTGATGCAAAAAGTAGGACAGTGCTAAAAAAAAAATAAACATAACATTTCTGGTCACAAGAAATCATCATGCAGACATCACAAATGTAGAAAGAGATAGAAAAACAGAACCACACCCACAGTGCTGAACAAAGTACCTGGAAGTCATTTTGCTCATCAGCTAGAAACAGCGTTGGGAAGAGGGAGAACTGAGAAGCTCTTGCTGGTCACTCTAAATAGGCAGACTGATGGAAATGGCAACTGTAATCCCACAGAGATGATAGTTCCTGGGGAGGCACAGCAGTGTCAGCAGCACTGCAAGGAGCCCTCCTTCCAGTTTCAGTGAGCAGCTCTGGGTGCCCGTGTCCAGGAGGGATGCTGGCCACCTGGGAGAGGGTCACTACGGGGCATGGGGGAAATGAGAACCTGTCTGACTTTGGGGCCACATGAAAACATCAACTCTGCAGTCTAGTAAAACGCAGGCTGAAAGGGAAGCTAATTGTTCCCTGTAAAAACATCAAGGGGGTAAATGCCAGGCAAGAAAAACAGCTATTTCACCTGAGGGACAATGTTGTCACGAGTACGAATGTATGCATACAAATGGAATAAATCTATGCTGAATATTAGAAGCAGATCCTAACAGTTAAAGAGCTTCTCAAACAGCCTTTTGCTTGAAGTTGTGAGTATTTATCTGAAGACTTCTTATACGAAACCTGGTAAATTTATGAAATGGGATTAAATGACAATAACCATCTATGTTCTAGCAGGGGGTAAAGGCTTGGTGACCAAAGGTGTGTTTTCTAGTTCTCTGCTCTTATAAACTGTTTCATTTTCCCATGTTAAAGATTTTATTTTTCTAGCTGAGACTGTCTGACAGACTCAATGCAGAGATTCTTTTAAGAATACATTGCATTAATAAAAAAAAAAAAACCCACCCTGTTAGAAATATATCTGATTTTACCTACATGCTTGTTTGGTGATGATTTGTTTCTTGCCATCTCTATGCAAAGTTACTCGTGTTGAGGGGATTCTTAGTCTTTTGCTTCTACCTTCAATGCAGCATTAAAAACGGAGGGCCCAAGGGGAATAATGTCATTCTACTATGAAAAATATACTAAATAAGGGTGGAAATATTCATGGAGATAACTCTCCTAAATGCAGATGCCATGGAAATATCTCCTTTTAAAATTTTGTGTCAAATGTTTCAAAGTTGGAGCAGTGCAACTTCATGACCATTTTTGTCATTTTCAATTATCACATTCTGTCGCTCGCTATATCTGTACTAATCTTTCCTCCCCAGGTTGTCTACCCCTGATCCAGATCCTGTCCCCACACGTTACTGGAACGAGCCAATCTCAAACCAGAATTTGCACAGGGGGAAAAAAAAAGAAGTGCAAAAATTGCTCAAATATGTGGGTTCAGCACAGGTTGATCGGTGGATGTTTTAATACAGGGATGGTAAATTCAGTCCAAAGGTTTTCAGTACGTGCAGTGTCACCAAGGCTGGCCTTTACAGAGCGGTGTGTGCTAATCAGTGATGGGGGAATAAGGAGGGAGGGGCTGGGAACAGATAACTGCAGAAAGCTCTGAAAAAATTCAAGCCCCCTTTCCATGTGTGATTTTTTTTCTAAATGACTTTGGCTTGCTCCTTCCTGAGGTGTGTTATGGGCGAAGGGTTTGAAGCTCTCTGAATTTGCATGTCTTTGCTGGTCAAAGTTTGAATTCTTTGTTTCCAGTACATTATGAGAGCAGATAAAGAAAATAAAACCCCTACCCACTCACACACAGAGAGAAAGTGGGCCTAGGGCGCTTAATATTTTATTCTCACGAAGAAGCTATATAAAAAACAAAAAGCCATCCTGTGATGTGAACCAGTCAGTTTGCCAGTTTGAGCTGAGAAGCTGAAGTGACTGAGGCAAATTGGTTTCCAGCAGTTGCAAGAGAAACCTCAGGAGATGGCTGGCTCTGCAGAAGCAAGCTAAGCTGTGCTTTACCGTTATGACATTAAAGTCCAAACCTCGCAGAAGTGAATGAGCATCTGAGGAAAGCTAATCAGAACTCCAGGTAAAGGACCTTAAATCTGCACTGCACAGACTTTGACCCAGACTTTTCTCTGAAGATTTACTAAGTCTTGAATGTCCACAATGTACAGCAGAGTAAAATTCATTATAAGGTGGTAAAGGTAATCAGCAGAGCATCTGGTTAAATTGTTCCAGGCAGAAGACTGAAGGTAAAATATAGCAAGGCACATTAGGGTTTTATTTCATATTGCTCTGTGTAGGCTGAACACAACTTAAACTGCTTTATCTTCTGCATGTTTTAATCTTAACTCCTTCAAAGCAGTGTGCGGTGACTACATCTCTTACAGAATGACACAGGCTGAAATAGGAATTCATCACTACTGATCCTACAGAATCATCATTAAATGAGTAAACCTATCAAATTTATAATCTATATGCATAGAAAAATCATTACATCACCACTTAGTCTGATAGCAAACATTTATTTGAAAGAGCACTGTTATTAGCAGCCTGCTTTCAATTAAGAATCTGTTCCTTTATGACTGTTTTTTGAAGACTTAACATCATGGCTGTTATGTAAGTCTCATCAGCTTTTTGGCATAAGCACTCCTAGACCAGATGCAAGAAGGTTTCATTTGGGTAAATTGTGCTTTTTGTAGAAGACACAGTTAAAAAAAAAAAAAAAAAAGAACTGGTTTGGGTTTCATCCCATCTTTCTCACTCTTACAAGAGACGGAAAAAATGTAAATTTAATAATGAAAACTAGTGGTGATATCTACAAAGATAATGCTAATTTGTGCTGTGTGCTTGAGTGGTGGGATGAGGTGAACATTTGTCTTTTATAACCGAAGCAGAACCATTAAACCCATTTCACACAGGCTGTCAGCCATCCATCCATCCATCCATCCATCCATCCATCGGCAATGCCTTTCAGTCACAAATAAGCAGGCTACTTTAGGCTTTGTCATTTGTTTCACTTAAAAAAAATCAAATGAAAAATAAAAAAAAATCAAACTTTGCTTGCTAAAGTGACTTTAAGGAGGAGAAATGTTTCAGTTCTTTTTTAGGTGATACATCAGCCTGTTTCAGCTGAGGAACATGGAGAGGTGAGACCAACCCATCTGGGGAGCAGCAGGAAAACCCAGTGCAGAAACACTCCTTCCACACAACCTCTTCCCCTCCTCCACACTCCCCAGCCCACAGCTGCATCCTCCAAAGCATCCTCCCACCACTGCTCCGCGACCTGCTGGGACTTCTGACCCGTACATCAGCTGTGCCTTCCTCCACACTTCCATACCATCAACACCAACCCCCCCGGGAGAAGGGACAGTGGCCAGAGGTATCAGGGTGCAATGAGTAATGGCAGAGAAATTCCCGTGTGCTTGAGCAAGGCATCTCTGCTCTGCCTGGCTTGCAGGCAACTGCTACGGGGAGAGGCGATGAGGGAAAGAGGAGGCAGAGGAATGACAGGGACTCAGGTGCCCAGACCAATGCAGGTGCTATTATTATCATGAATTTATTGACAGTCTATCAGGTTTGGATGAAAAACTCAAAGGTAATGCGAGTATCATGTTAATGGGAAGTTCTGTTGTATGCATTCCAGGCATTGTAAGGCTGCCAGAGCAAATCCTGTTTCAGTGGTGAATTGGGTAATCTGTTGCATTTTTAAAGGCCATTCGTCCTGAGAGATTATGAATTTATATTGCCTAAGGTTGTATTCCATCATTACAAAAGTGCTAGAATCCTCCTTAAAATTTGTTTTACCTGTAGCAGCACTGGGAATTTTGTCTCCTGCACTACATCCACTAACACTGGCATTTTGACATTTGAGAGTTATCTTTTGGTTTTACCTGCCACAGGAAAAAATTAGAGACACAACTTCTTTTAATAATGCAACCAGTGGTTCTACTTATTCAGTAGCCTCAAGCCAATGACACCTTTCTTTAGTTTCCATACAATCATCTTCACGTACAAAAGTCTCCTGTTAAATGATTAAATTGGTGATCAAACTGTGATCTGTTTAACTTAACTGAGACTTTTCTCGGCAAAAGGGAGATGTCACTTTACACTCTCTCCAGCTAAAATTTGTATATGCTATATTCCGTTAGTAGAAGGAAATGTAAAGATAAAGGGTAAATGCAATTACTCTGCAGTACTACTGTGCAGTAGTCTACTATTTCAGCCCCAAAATGCCACATATACCCAACGTATCTCTTTTCAGCACATAATCCCTTTTATTTACAGTCATTCTGAACCTGGGCTTGGCAACTAACTCACTATTGTTTGCGTGAATTCAATTTTGGAAGAATTTAAGAGCTGATGTAACGTTGCCTGTACGCCTGCCCATTTTTCTGTTACATTTCCCTCTGCTATTCTGAGGAATTCTTTTGTTGCCAGGAAAGTTTGTGGAAGAAAGTACCTTTTGACCAAATAGAAGAAAATACTGTAAGGAGTGAAGCTCAAACCCACTTCAGGTTTGGCTGAGAAAGGGCAGAAAGGACATGCCCCCAGGAAGGAACAAGCCCCAGCTGTGGTGACTCACCAGTAGACGTGATTTGCCACAAGGACCGATATTCTTGCGTGCTTATCAACAACCCACATTCTCTTCCTCAGCCTGGCTTCAGACAAAGGGTCATTTAACATTTCGGTATTAACTCTAAACAGCCTCAGCATTCCTGGATGTGCTGGACCTGCTAGGCCATCTTCTGTAGGATCTGAGGGTGTCTGTGGAAATACAGTACATAGACCTATTCAGAGACCATTTATCTAGACACAATCTTCCTAGGCACTAAGTAGTTAGTAAAATGCTCTTTTAAGTAGCATAGCAAAGTCACTCTGTGTGTGCTTGATCCTCCTAACTGTGCTTAGCTTTATTTTGTGCTTCCTTCCCCCTGGACTTCAGTTATTGATTTCTAGAAAATGATAGGCAATATATTCAATTTATTTTGTACTCGTCCCCATGATTTATGTTGAGATGGCAAAGGAAAATTCTAAGACATCCTTGTCTATTCAAATCTTACTGAAAAAAGGGGTTTCTTTGCTGTATGTCAGCTAGAAAACTTAAGAAGGTGTTCTTACACTGCTTTTTCAAAGGCCATACAGGAGGGATTTTCTAGTAAATCCTGACCAGATACGAAAGTTGAAACAAACTTGTGAGCTGAAGCTTTATATGGCTGGGAAGTGCTCACATCTGGAAGAGTCCTAGAAGATTTATACCTGAAAATTGTGGTGTGGTCCCACTAAAGAAGGCTATGAATGTGCTGACCCTTAAGTGCCACACCTGACCTATATGGGGATTGAAAATTCAGGGTAGACTTGGATTAGACATTAGGAAGAAGTTCTTTACTCTGAGGGTGGTGAGATACTGGAACAGGTTGCCCAGAGAAGTTCTGGATGCCTCATCCCTGGAAGTGTTTAAGACCAATCTGGATGGGGCTCTGAGCACCCTGCTCTAGTGGGAGGTGTCCCTGCCCATGGCAGGGGGGTTGGAACTGGATGAGCTTTAAGGTCCCTTCCAACCCATTCTATCTGTGAAAAATTGGTGTGTTCTGTGCAGGCTAAGCAAATACTCAGTGATAGAGATTTGATCTCCAGCATATCTCCAGTGCACCCCCAAATCACCCATTGATAAAATAATGTTTTACAATTAGGGCAAGAAAGAGTTGTTGTTGTTGGAATTAAAGAGGTTGATCAATGCCTCTGCACCCAAGAGACTGCTGTAAGTAGAGACACTAGGGAGTGGAGTTTTGCAGGGTCAGCACAGATGACATCCAATTAGAATCACAGGCTTGAATGAAGTTCGAGTGTAGTCTAAAACTGGGGACTGTGAAGGTCTTTTAGCTATTACTTGGCATTACTGAAGGTGGAAACCACAATGGTGGAAACACTTCAGATAATTTTGAATAGGATGTGAAATAGACGTTCATCTAGAGCAGGTGACAGGATAGAAGCAAAAGAAATGGCATTCAAGCAGCCTGAAAGTACA
Source organism: Todiramphus chloris collaris (assembly GCA_025345505.1). Lineage (NCBI taxonomy): Eukaryota > Metazoa > Chordata > Aves > Coraciiformes > Alcedinidae > Todiramphus > Todiramphus chloris. The sequence goes on along the minus strand of JANVCC010000261.1, from coordinate 8,362,988 downwards.
ATCTACCTGTGGCTCTGTTCTGCTCAGCCAGTTGGGAAGTAGGGTTTTGCTGAGGACATTAACCATCTTTGAGGTTTTTGTCCCTGTTGTATATTTTTTTGTTTGTAACATTCTCGGGTCTGGAGAACCTGGATGTTGTGACAATGGATGGACGTGATTTGTAAAATGCTGGCCCTTCCTAAAAGATGTGGTGCCTTTGCAAGAGAATATTTACCAGGAAGGGCTTGCAGAGCATCGTGCAGCACTTATGCTCGATAAGGCGTTAGAGGTGGGGAGACACATAAAACCCCAGCTCTGTGGGATGTTGTAACAGTCTTTCTGACGGTCAGAGAGTGTCAGTGACATGAGCCTGTTTCTCATCCTCTTAACACCAGATGGAAATGCCAGAAATAAAAAATATATTTCGGTTCTGTATAAAAGTCCTTGGGAAAGGCCAGGACAGATAAAATATTGGGGAGGGGGAAGAAGCACAATGGAGAATGAACCAAACAATAAACGTGACCATGTGCACTGTGAACCACCTGACTAAACCAGATGCCTCTGGAGAGGAAACAGCAAAATACCTTTATATCCCCTGGAGCCATCAAAGGAAGCCTGCAATGCAGGGCACCAGCGGTATCCTCTCAGGCTTAATATCTGATGTGCTTGCATCTGTGATGGGGGAGCAAGGCAGAATTCCTGTTCCAAGAACACAATAGTTACAGCTCTCCTATGGGCTACCACAGTGCAGGCCAGTAGTTATATGGGGCATATGTTGGAATCAGATGTGGCAGGAAAAGGCTTGGGATTTTTTTTTTCCCCGTGGCATTTGAAAAAGCAGGAAATGGTGCCAGACTGCTACTCTGTACCTGCTGCACCTTTAAAGGCAAGCTTCAGCCTTGTCTGGGACACGCTGCCTTTCATCACTAATGCTATTAGTTCAATTTCATTCTCTTTCTGCTTTGTTGTTATTTTTAATGAGTCTTTTCTTTGCAATATTATTTTAAGACAGCAAGATGGCCAGTAAATAACTTGACAGTACTCATCTAAGCTTTCTGGATGAAGAAAGGTTCTAATAACTCTACCGATGGGTCAGTTCATTCCCTACTCACAACAACTTGCAAAAAAGGACAGGAAACTCCCTCGAGGAATTTTCTACAGACAGTTCCATCAGGAAGACATTAAGTGTATATTTATCTCTTGCCTCCCCCTGTTCCTTTTGGAACGGGCAAAGCAGTTCAGATCTGGGAACCAGGATATCTCAAGGGGTCTGCCAGAGGTCAGGCATTTCTGCCTAGAAACCCAGAGCCTCTGTGCTACCCACACTCTCATCGGGTCTTACTCCTGGCAGTGCAGCTTCAAAACCAGCCAAGGCATGGAGAGAACTTCACACAATGTGTATTTACTTTTTGGGTAGATTCTTGATTGTTTCTAGATGAGAATTGCATGAGACACACCAAAGCTCCCGGCCTTTTAGAATGCAGTGGACACCTTCAGGCTCAGGACCAGGCTGGGGAGAGGGAATTCTGCAGCCTCCTGTCACAGTGTGATCCACACAGAAAATCACTCACGGTTTCTAAGGGGTGCATGAACAAAGCACGTGATACCTTTACAGCTCTCCAAAATTTTAAGGAAAAAATAGTGATGCAAATACGTGTTCTGATAAATTCAATAACATTGATTTGATTGGAAATTAGTCAGAACTTACTCATGTCATTTGTCATTGTCTCTTTGTTAGCATCACTGAATACATTTGCAAGTTGTTGACCCACTTAAATGTTGGTTTTCTATGCCTCACATCACTGGGAAGGAGTTCTTTTGAAAGAAGGAGGCTCTGGAGAGGAACAAATGATCCATAGTGTTCTGTAAACTGAGGGCATATGGAGAATTCAGTCAAAACAAAATAACACAACAGTTAAGGTAGCATAGCTGCCTGAAATGCCAAGAGTAATAGAGAATAGAGCTCTCCTATATGAATTGAAAGTGGTCACCTGAGTAAGGAGTACAAGATTTGTCCCTCGGTTGTGGCAAAGCTAGAGATTCCTCAGGATCCAGGAACATGTGGATAAAAGGCTATATCACCAGAGGAAAAGGGATACAGCAGAAGGTTGAGGTATTTTCTTCTTCTTCAAAGGCAGAGTTCTGTTTTCTTGAGGCCAGTCTGTCCCTCATTCAACTTCATTTTCTTTTCTCACAGTAAAAAGCTGTCACAGATAACAGGTATCTTAACATCATATAAAATGCAACAGAGAATAGGGGAAAAAAAAAGTTTGGGGATAAATAATTGATTGCTTGAGGAGATACTGACAAGGAACACGTATTTTTTCTGTAAACACAATATGTGTTATAAAGGAAGAAGGCACTGCTCTGGAAGGACAGGACAAGAGAGAGATCCCAGCAGAGGGTTGAGAAGAGCAGTTACCAGTATTTTGCCTCAGGAGCAAGAAGTTTCTTCCCATAGGTGTCTATAGGAAAAAGAGTATTTTTGCTTGCTCTGTGATCCCTGGTTATATCCTTGTTTAGCAGTTCTGGGATTGCCAGCCAGCAAATCACCATGGGAGCAGCGTCCAGCCTTCCAGGGCAAGGAGGAGATGGAGCAAACCCTTCCACCACATGTTTTCTCTCCCTTGCAGTTGGGTAGACAGACGTGTAGCTGGATGCTTCCCCACACCTTGCTGGCTGTCGGCTGAGGGATGGAGATAATCAGAGGGAAGGTCAGAGCCCAGGCAGCAGCACAGCCTCGTGGTGAGCACACCAGGGGCAGACCTGGGTGCCTGGGACTTCTTTGGCCATCAGCAACCTGGAGTTCAGATTTCAAAGTGGGACCTGGGGACAGGCAGTTCCTGGGGCTGGTCCAGTACCAGCAGTCAGTAATGGAACTCTTGTCTTGCATGCCCAGCTGAGCAGTACCCAGCAGTTGGGATGGATTCTTAGTATTGAATTCATAGAAAGGAAAGGTTTGGGGGCAAACTTGCATAGCTGTGGGGACATGGCAATCACAGGTTGCTACAATTCCTCTCTCCTAATCTGAGTAATTTATCTGGGGAAAAAAATATATAAACTACAGTGTGTATTAAAATACAAATGCTGCATTTTGGAACTGGAAACAGGTAGATTCACAACTCACAGTTTAGCTGAATTTTTTCTTCAGGAGAAAAAAATGACCAGCAATAAATTTCCTGGACATTTTCCAGAGCAACTTAGTTATTGCCTCCCTAGTACAGAAAAAGAACATCTCATTTAGTTTCACCCACTGAATTAAGATAAACTGGAATATTGAGGTGTTTTTCTTGGAATAATTAGTCCAGCAAATTAAACTTGTAAGGGGAAGAGGACAATCTGCTGCCAGAACTAAAAATGTCTACATCAGGGAACTATTCAGGAAGAGACATTGCACTGCTGAGTCTGAATTAACTTGTCCCTTGATATGAGAAGGTAAGATTCCTAACAGGCAAGAGGAGAAGGTAAGATCAGAGTCTGGATTTTGTACCTGCATAAGCCTCCTGGGACCGTTCCTATGAGTAACGTGTTTGTAGCCTCAGAGCAGGGGAGGAAATGCCTCAGTTCAGCTCTGTAGGTGTTGCGTGGTGGGAGGTGGAAGCACCCTGGCATGCCTGGTGGGAAGCAGTGGGCTGAGTCATTTTGCCAGTGACACCCTGGGCACTTCGTTTTGACTTCATTTTTGCCAAGGTTTCTGTTTTGCTTGTTCCTCCCTGGTTGTTTCCTGTAGTCCATCATCAGCCTGAAAGCAGCTGTTTTGATCTGCTTGGTAGGTGAAAGGAAACGTGTTTGGGCTCCTCACATGGGCAGGGATTACTTACCTGAGCTGAAGGAAAAGCCTGACTGGCTCAGGCTTGGATTCCCCAGGGAGCGGCTACTTGTCAAAATTAATGATAATGATACCTTTCAAATTAAGGCGGCAGTCAATGATCATCCTCTGTTGTAGCAACTGTTTGCTGTGTAAGTGCTTTTTCAGGCAAATGCCTTTGACTCCTAGCTGCTCCTTTAGTACTGGAAATAGGAACTTAGTAGAAGGCAGAATTCCTCTTGTTTTCGCTAACCTCTGAAGATACAAAGCCAGGACCAGGAAATCCCAATGCTTAAAAAGAGTTCATCTTTTATTTTTTTCCTCACCCAGCTTGCAAAGTGTTTGGTGTCTTCTAATTGCATTTCTCACTTGCAGTATTTGCATTATTGGCTGTAATTATGCTGTATCTGCTAAAAGTATTAAAAATCAATAAAGCAGAGTTGACGTATAGACTATAAAATAGTATTGTTCTGCAGAGCAAAGAGAATAGGAAAGCAGCTGAAATCCTTGCCTTCTCTTTTTGATAGAATAATGGCCTAAAGACCTATTTATATTTTACATGATTATTGGCTTTTCCATTCTTAGGTTAATATTCAGAATCAATTCACATTACGTTGGGATGATACTGCTAGTGAATGTAGTAAAATATCTGCCACAGAAAAAATTATACCTCTCTCTTCTTTGAAAGTCATAGTTAAAGGTGCTGATAGCAAAAGGGTCTTTGGCAAAGTGGAAATCTCAGCTGCAGATGGGAGGTTTATTGCCTTCCTTTGCATTTTATAGCATATTCTGTAAGTCAGCTGGGGAAAGCAATGGACATTTGCCAAAGCAGAACCCCATTTGTCTAATCACCAAGTATACCCACAAGCTCCGCAAGAGAATATACCCATGAAGCTCTTTACATGACTGTCTGGAGTGTAAAACAGAAGAAATGAGGGAGCACTGGAGTTACTGTAAATGCTTGAGTATTTCTACAAGTGTACTTTTTGAAATGGTGCATGACACACATACTGTTAAGACTCTGCAAGCATTTTTATATATTTTTTTTTCTCCCATACAAAATAAACCTCAGAAGATACTGGGGAAATGGCAAAAAAAAGAATGTAGAGAAGGTCTTTCTTAAGGCATCTAACCAAAAATTAAAGAGACTCGCCATCTCCCTTCTTTTCCTTGTCCCCCAGGAAACCTCACTGAATTTAGTGCTGGGTAGATTTATTGAATTCGAAAACAGAGCAGATTCTGCTCAGCACAACACATGCAACGGCAGAAAGGCATCCTCCAAATGCCCTGGACATCCCGAGCTGAAGAGACCATCTCTGGGGGTGAAACAGCGCTTCGGTCTCGGTGCTAATTCAGCCCTTGTCCTCTCTGCTGTGACTGCCAACGACCGTATCAATTAGTGGTACCAATTGTGCTGGTGATTTCTGTGATGTGAACACCTGTCCTCTAGGAACTGGGCGAAGGCGACCAAACAGTTGTCAGATGGTAAGTGGAATGCTAATTGATCCAATCCATAGATCTGTCTCTATATAGAGCTTAGTGCCAGAGAGTTACACAGCCAGACATCTGGCAACTAGATGACCGCCTAACTCTCTATCAGTTTGACTTTGGCAGGAGACAAAGTTGGTCTAGTTGTGTATGCTGTGGGCAGCTTAAGAAAGTTAAACCATTGTTTTATGCCTGTTGAAGGCCTGTCTCTGTCTCACTCTTTATTAAAATTATAATGCTAAAGTGACCTTCGGTCAGCACCAACCTGTCTCAGACGTGAACTGATGACCTAAGAGTGAAAGGTTCCTTATCTAGTTAATCCAGTTGTGCTGGATCTGCTAAAATACTGAAAAATCAATGAAGTAGTGATAAAGCATAGACTTTAAAAAAAAAAAAAAAGCTGTTTCATTGGTTTTTTTGCCTTGAATACATTCACTGCTTGTCATGATTGTAAAGCAAACGCGACAGTGATGAAGCCTTCTGATTACAAAGGGAATACTAGATTAATATTCACAGTTGGTTTATTAGCGGTTGCACTTGCAGCTTAATAACATTTGTGAGTCCTGTATTTGGGAGCAGAGTGTTCCTTCTGTTAAATGCAGTCAGAGTAGTAGTGCTTGACTGTTATATTCAACGCTGTGTGTAGAAGTGGTGTAAAGCAACATTAGTAAAATGGAAAGATAAATACAATGCTTTTTTTCATCTATGAGTTATCCTCCTAGTTTAAGTGCTGTCAGATTTCATGAAACACTAGATGTCAAAAATAAAGGTAGCTTCTATCCCAAGTAAGACCAGCAGCAGCAGATGAGCTTGGAGCAGTCACAGGAAAGATTATTATAATATTTTTATTTCATTCTTTCTTTTATGATGTTGAAATAAAGTGTGGATTGGGATCACTGAGCCTTTGTGGACCTTAAAAAAGAAGATCCCTCACAAAGAGACAAGCTCCTAGTTTGCACTGGGAACACGCATCCTCTACATAGACCAGAGCATGAGAAGATGGATATGAATGCAGAAATGACACCGCAGGGTTACAAGCTATACTCAGGAAAGTGTTATGAAAGGAAATATGAAAGGCATAGGAAATACATATTATGCACTATGAAAGGAAATACAAAAGCAATGTGAAAGGAAAGGAGTGTTGACCTGCACGGAGCTGCGGGTGCTCGTGAAGGCAGGCAGGAGAAACTGGAATCTGTAGTGCTCAAAGATACTATGGAGGAAGGTAACTAAATTAAAAGAGGGCTTAACAAGGTAATATGGGCAATCAGGTTTGGAATGGGGTGGACTGGATACAAGATGCAGAGAGGTCAGAACATAAGGGGTTGCGGATAGCAGGGATGTGCTTGTCAAAACACAAAGAATGTAAGTTAATTTCTGAGAAGAGTGGCAGAAAGTGTTTTTGCAAAGCTGGAAATCCCGGAGAAATACAGGAGAGTTTTCAGGAATGGTCTTATAGCACGAACAGTGGTGAGTGTCAACGGAAAGACAGGAAGGTAGAGGTAGGAAGAAAACTTAGAACCACTTGCTTTTACCAATAAATTTAATCTAATGACAATAATACACCAGAAAGGTATGTACAAAACCCATGGGAAAAATGGACAAGTGAATTTGTGAGCTGTCAGCACAGAGATAAGTGTTAAAGACAGGCCAGTCCAAAGTCACACAGATGTATACCACACATGCACAGAGTGCCCAGAGTAGGTGCTGGGGCTCCTTAAGGCTTTTTCCCAAGAGACCAGCCCTGCATTCCTACCCCTCCTTAGGATGCCCTCTGACTATTGAAAGGAACCAAGCAAGAGCCAGCGCTGCCCTGCGAGGAAGGGTAGAGCTGAGAGACATCTCTGCTCACAGCACCCACTCTCACCTCTGCTCTGTCCTGGCAGACATCAGTTGCCTGGCTGATGACATCTTGCCTCCCTGTGAGGCACTGGGTTTTGTCTCTACCAGCTTGAAACCATACCCTCAAAACTCAGCAACTAGCAGAGGTGAAGAGCAGAAGGAAATCAAGGAGTTGTAAAAGATAGTTGAAACAGGAGAAGAGAGGAGGTGGGGCAAACGTAGAGCAGTGCCTTTTCAGACAGGCTGCTGTTCACATCTCATCGCTGCTTTCATGCCCTTTACCAGGGGTTTAAAGGTGGGAGAGTAGGCTTGCTGCTTTGCCTGAGTCAGAAATCTGCAGGTCAGGCCACAGCTTACTGATTCAGCATGTGCCAACCTGATGGTCCTGTCTTTGGGGTAGCTGTTGGAGGCGGGTGATTTTCATGAAAGTTGAGTTTGCTTCAGAGACTCCCCAGGAAGGTGTCAAAGCCAACGTCCTTTCCTCACCTCACCACAAATGGAGCATCAGATACCAGGGAGCTTAGCCTGCAGAAGGCACTCGTCACCAACAGCAGTAAATCACTTTTATTAGAAAGGGGATGATCCAAACCCTGCCCTTTGTACTCTCTGCAAAACACAGATAATTTGAGGGGAGAAGTGAGTAATCTTTAATGTACTCATCCAAATCAAATATTTGTCTCTGTGGTTTTGGAGACTATCTCTCCTGCACCATCTGCTGAATGAGAGCTCAGCAAAGCTTGCACTGAAGGAGAAGAGTAGTCTAGGGAAGAGGATTCCCTCTGGTTTTGCAGCTTCACACTTTGGCAGCATTTTCACTCTGTGACTGGCACAAAGGCAGCAGTGGGGTCAGCTTGTCCACCAGCCCCCAGCAAGAGGGGAAAACATGGCTTTCTTCACACACGGTTTGAAGGCAAAGAGGTTTTTAAAACAACATCCTGCAGCCCTGCTCTGCTGCAGGAAGTGGCAGGGTTGATTACCCTGAGTTTATAGCTCTGAGGATAACCTAACTTCTAAAAGCTCTTAGGCTGTAAGGAATCAATGACACCATAATGATTCTGCTCCATCATTGTTAAGTCCCACCTAGGCACAGTGTCATGAAAATAAGACATATGCAGACATGTTGAGGATAAGTTCCCATATTTACCTCCAATATGTAAACAGGAAGAGAAATGAAAGCGTATCTTTTGCTTACTTGAGCTTTAGAGCTGATAGATGGAAAAATTCTGCAATCACCTTCACTGCAACTATTCCCCTTGCAGCTGTAATACCATCAGTTCAGATTATATACCAGCTAGCAGGACTGGGCTGGGCCAGCCTTCAGCTGGGAGACAACTAAGGAAGACCCAAACCACTATAAGATTCAGAAGGTAAACACTCCTTGCAATGGCCAGGGACCCATTCTGCTAAAGCACATTTTCCTTCTGATTTCTTGAGGTGTTTATTACAATGCTGTACGTTTGACAGAAGGAAGATATTAACTCCAACACCCTAACACCATCTCCATCCTTCACCTGCTCCAATCCATTCCTCCTACAGCCTGAATGAATTTTTAATGCCGTTTTTGGTGTTCTACCCCGAGTGCAGCGTGTCTGTATGCTTAAAATGGCAACCACCGTTCTACATCACAGATTGTAGTTGTCATAGGCCACTGAAGACCTCTCAGCTGACAATAATTTTCAGTCATTTCATTAGCCATTCAGGCTCAACCTCAGCCAAAGACTTGGATGTGATGACTTTTGTAATAGCACGCTAAGCTCTGGAACCATCTAGCACCAGATATTTTGGAGGTGTGTTTTGTCAACAAAAAAAATTTAAATGTTGGACTTTTTCTCTCTCTTTGATCTGTAAGGTATGGTTGGTGTATTTTTCTTCAAATTTTAGACATTATTTTATAATAGAATGTAAGAATGAAATGGAATGTAAGAGTATAAGAAGCAATAATGTGCAATGTATTTAGTGTCATCCAATTCTCTTCATTTTCTTCTCCACTTACAAAAGCCTCGGTGCAAAGCCTTTCTCTTTTCAGCTTGACTGAAGCTTAAACTTTGTTCAATATTTACAGATTTTTCAAGGGGGTTGGATGAGATGATCTTCGAGGTCCCCTCCAACCCCTAATGTTCTGTGAAACTGTGTTGCTTACTCTGTGCTTGGTTTCATTTTAACACCCTTATTATGTCCTTTACCTTTATGCCTTCACACAGGTCAAGCAGCGTAGCCTTAGAAGCAGTCACATCATAAGTCAAATCATTAGTGACAATAGTTAATCTGAAATACAATGATAATTGTTACCTGGATTTTGCAGAGACCCCTGGGGAAGCCTTACTCAGAAAATGCGCTTCTCTTCTAAGCACTGAGGTTAGTGTCTGAAGCAGACTGCCCATTACATCACAAGGAGGGTGGAAGGCCATCTTGTCCAGCAATCCTTGATGCCCTTGTGGTTTTCCATCACTCCTAAATCCACTGCAGCAGCAGTAATTCTTTTTCACGTTCACCTCAACAGCAGTGAGAAACTTTATGTAAAGTGAACACAAAAACACTGGAGGAGCAAACACATGGGGAACGATGCAGTGAGCTTTATAAACACCTCAGTAATGGTTTAATCACTTCCCAGGTGTATCTGGTCACCCATCACAGCACAATGAGGCTCTTGGTTTCTCTTTTTCCAGGGACCGAGTTTTCTTTCGCAGCACAGAGCTGCTCAGTGGTCCTTTAGCCACATCCAGAGTCACTTCGTAGCCATGCCCTGGGTGCAGGAGGGGTCCTGGGGGGCAAAGGACCATTGTCTCCAACACCAGCCCTGGGGAATGCTTCAGGAAAGCGAGTAACAATGGGACAAGGCTAGAGTGATGCTTACCCTCATATCCCAGAACTGACTTCATTATCTCATTATCTCTCGTTAGCTCCTCAAAAGCTGAAGCAAACAGCTCAGTTTTTTGTCTTGACTCACAGCTGTGTTGGGTGCCCAGCTCTGACTCAGGCCTTCCTAGTTAGGGCTTCCTTCTGGGAAGATGGACAGAGCCTGTCACCCTATGCAACAGCATCCCACACTCCAAAAGGCCTATTGTTTTGTGACATTAAGTTTCAACAACCAAGGTCATGTCTATGTAAGGACTTCTTTCTTTTTTTTTTTTTTTTTAATTTCCCAGTGATCCTAATTCTGGCTTAGCTCCACCAGTGCTAGCAACATGAGGATCCCAGAGGTAAACCAGTTGCCAGCACAACTAATACCACATAATTTCATCCCACTCATAGCAGTTTAATCAATACAGCATTAAAAATTCTGGCAGCATCCAGGCTACAGTAGGGCTCCCCATATTACTTATTGATAGAGATGAGCTTGCAGAGAGTAGGGAATCTTCAGAGGGTCCTCTGAAGATGAACAAGGCCTAAGGGACAGCACTGGCTGGGCTGAGGGAACAAGAGCTGGTTTGTAGGGGTCTTCTCATGTTGAGCATGGCATACGTTAGCCCAGCCTTGGCAGGTAGGAAAGCCTTAACAGCATCACAGAGAGGGTGGAATTAGTGTTGTGCTGTGTTTGTGCTCCTTTAGTATTGCCCAGAATTGCTAAGTCAGAAAAAAGGGCATTTGTCTCCAAAATGCTGAATAAATGGCTATCACAGGACCACATTTATCAAGTGATAATATACTATTTTAAGCAGTTCTGATTGACACTGAGGGATTTTAGAAGAAAGAAAAAACAAACAAACAAAATGAACAAAAAAACCCACACAGACACACACAAAAACCCCGACAACAACAAAAAACACCATAACAACAAAAGAAAAACCACAACAAAACCAGAAAGACAAAGGGAATAATTTTGAGTGGAAAAAAGCCCTGAACATATGAAGCAAGTCTAGAAAAATTCCCTGTTGTTTTCTATCTATGTCAGACTTCACCAGGACACAAAGCTTGTGTGGTGGGCAAGTGAAAGAAGACCATCCCACATGCCAGCTATTCACAAGACAGCTCCAACAGCAGTTTTTGTGTGGGAGCATCAATGTCCATTTTATTAGTATGAATAAAGGGAGTTCTTTCACATTTAGCTATATCCAGAAGGGCAATAGTCCATAAATCAATACATGGCATGGCTTTGCTTTTCCAGTCCATCAGTATAATTCTTTTGGCTGCCAGTGCTACTCTCAGGAGTCATCTCTTTTCCCATTTATTCAAATTATGTAGCGAGTTGGTGAATTCCAATACCAGCACTGCTGCAGCTTTGTCTAAATTGATTTCCAGGACTAACTCCATTTATCTAAGAACATCGTTCCAGAAACTGGCTGCTCTATAGATGTTTCACATCTAAAATATGATGGCACTTTTGTCAGCGCTGGATCTACAACTATGAACACAGATTGAAGTCAACGAGTAGGTGCAGATCTTGTAGATGATTTTTCAGGTTGGATCCTACTGTTTTTGCTCAACAGAGTTCTTCTGAGAGGTGGAAAACAAATCTATTCCAACCTTGTGGTTTTCTCCCTGGCTTTTGGAAATGAGAGTTTAGTTGGGGTTTCTGATCCAAACTTGGAGGATGAATACAAGTAGCCAGCAGAACGAGAACTCACTTGGTATTCTTTATGGTAAAAGCACTGCTACACCTCTAGGCAAGTAGCTAATTATGTCACATATGGTTGATCGGTTCTGGTGAGGACAATGAGAGTGCCAACTGAACAGAGATAATTTGTTGTAATAGACTGTCTAATCCACTTGCTGGCATATTTTATTAATATAGACATGCACAGATCTGTAGATGTGCAGAACTTACAACACAGGAATATACACATAACACATTAGAAATGTGATTTTTTTATGTCTGTCTGAGATTACTGCATCTTTAATTCTTTTCTTTCAGATTTTACTAGGACTGAACTCTCCCACAATAGCTGTACACGTAGCCTTGTAGTCAGTGTTCCACTGTGGTAAGATTTCAGAAGCTAAGTTCAGGATTAATCATCACGTAATATAGTAAATCAGGCAAATATTTCCAAGAATTATTAAAAATGAGGATCTTCTTCATCTTTCATTTTGCTTGTAAGTCTAAAAATGAGCAAAGCTGTGAAAGCTCCATTTCATAGCAGATGATGCTGTGCAGGCTTATGCTTGGTTTCTCTGGCTTCTTGTACAGTAGGTGTTTGTCTAGTATTGTCAGTGCAATTTTTATTGCGCTGCATGATGTGTGCAGATGTGTTTCATCAACGTCCCATGAGGAAAAGATGCTCTGCTCGGTATTGTTGCTCCCAGATGATGTCTACCTTATAGAATAACTTTCTGGGCTACCTCCTCTGGGACCAGGTAACCATTTAAATTCTCTGGATTTTGGTGTTTTAACAAGGATTTAATTACAAAGGTAAGTGTATGCACCTGCTAAGGCAGTCCTAATTATTTGATAATGGAGCAATCTTTCTCAATGCAACCAGGTTTTGTGGTGGTGAGCTACACTAATGAAGCACATCGAGAGAGCGAATCCTCTTTATGTTAAAAGGCTTATTTAAATTAAAGAAATCCGTAAAGATTGAGAGGCTTTTTTTTTTGTCATCACAGGTATTGACAACTGTGGAACTCACGTTCGTAGAGTACATCCATTACTACTGGAGGATGCGTGGTGTTATTTTTGCCTGGTGTGACTTCATCAAGTAATAGATGGCATCCTCTTTTAATGATGGCTTCTGACATTTTTACCTCATCTGTTGCTCTTGAAAGCTGGTTTCTATCTAGAGCTACTCAGTTGGAACCAATGAGAGGCATTTTAGCAGTGCTACTGTATTTCCTTCATCCAGTACATCTGCTGCAGGCCTGTGTGGCATGCACTGGGTCAGCATCGTGTTTCAGTTTTCAGAAACTCACACCTTATAGTCAGCTCTTTGCCAATTTACAATTGCAGAAGCCAGAAGCTAAACTACAGTGTTACAACTTTATAATCTCAGGCTAATAAAAAAAAGTGGGGGATCCATAAGCCAGATGGGTTCCAATGCCCCTGTCAGAAGCTCTGCTGATCATATACCACTTGGTTTTTTTGTTTCTTAATAACCAAAAACATGTTAGCATTAAAAAAGCAAATGCACATGACAGCATCAATTCCATTATGGTTCCCAGTCATCTGCTTTATTGGGTTTGAAGGAATTTAGCCAGAGCACTCTATTTTCACTAGAATGTCATTAAAAACTTTGCAGCTTAGGCAAATGGTAAGCAATTTTGAAGGAAAATATTTTTTTAGCTCTCATTTTGCAGAAGTTTTCTCTTTGAGTTTCTTTTTAAAATATTTTTTTCCTTTGTTCTTCTTTTGCACGGAAGAAACACCACTTTTAAAAACTTCAGTGCTTTTCAGCAGTAAGATGAAAAATATTGACAAATTAGAGATGATGACACATGGCCAAATTTTATTCCATTTGCTGCTGAATGGTAGTTGTGCCTGTGCAACTGATGAAAACAATTCGAAATTCTAACCCTGAGGCAGACCCCAAATTACTGGAGCCCAAGCAGAAACTTCAGTATTTGGCCCATAAATATCAGAAGCTAAAGAAAAATAAAAATCAATTAATGCCACTGCTTAGAGACCGTGTACAAAATCCACAATCCTAAACCTTGGATGTCTATTTTTTGAGTCGTCTTAGGCAATGACTCTACAGTAAGTCCTTCCTTCTTTATCTGCCCTCTTCTTGCCCATCTTAAAACAAGAAAGTAATAAGACCCCCACACACCCCTCAAAATAGACATGCAGAGAAGAAAAGGATTTTGTCTTTCTCTGCAACCCAAGCAGCAAAGTGAATCTTTTCAGCCAATTCCTCAGTGTCCTAGAGATCGCTGTTATTAATGTGGCTGGGGGTGCATGCTGCTGATAATTACTGTTAGCTGGAATAATTAATAAGAATAATTGCTTGATATGGTAAGAGAAGGGGAAGCTCTGGGAAGGGGAAGGAATAGGCTGGAAGAGTGATAGACTCCCTGAGCGCATTTTTATAGACAGGAAGTTCAGCAGAAAGCATCCTGAGAATAGAAGAATTGTCTGGATGCCAAGGACAAAAGTTAAGACACATAAGGCTTAAGTGAGATAGGGGTAGCCTGGAATGCCCCAGTAAGATCCTATCATGGATGTTTAAGGCAAATGAATGGCTATAGGTTTTAAAGAGGTACCATGTATTAGGGATTGTGAGGTTGTCTGAAATTAGTAGTGTAGGCTTTATTTCTGGTGCAGGACCACTTGAGACAGCCAGAAGTCAGGCAGAGTAGAGAAGTGGTGCCTGTGAGAGAGTTTTTCTGTAGTTTATGCCAGCTAGAGAGAGGACAAACCAGTCATTAGAAACAAAATACAGGTGCCAGGGGTGTGGAGAATGACCACAGTTTTGGTGTAATAGGATAAATTTCCTGCACATTTTGCACTTAGGGAGCAGCAGGCACAACTCAGTGCTGTTAACGGGAGCAGTGCCTGCAGCAGGGCTGGGCTGCAGCCCCCGGGGGTGGAGATGCTGCTCAGGGATGTAGCTTTTCCCCACCGTGCCCCTCGCAGTACCGGTTACTCCGGGCAATGCAGGTACTGGACCAGCATCTCCTTGGGGAGCATACCCAAACACCCCTCACTCCTGCAAAGAGCCACGCTGACTGCAGCCCTTGCTGCCCCCAGCACATCCCCTGCTGACTCCAGCCCCAGTCTGGCCAGCTGAACTCCTCATGCTGATGCTCTTGATGTAGTTTTGAAGCACATGAGCTTCAATAGCAGCTTGTTACTTGTCTTGACAGCTACATGAAGATGAGTCAGGGAAGGATCATGTTGAGCTGGAGGGTCTGGAGGGTAAAGGGACAGAAGCTGTCCCTAGAGAGATGGTGACAAGGTCTTGGATCATATCCTCGTTGGCCAGCACAGCTGAGACCAGGACAGAAGAAAAATCTTCCCTGAACTCTCTCCTGACACCACCAGCCACAGCCCAGAGTCTTCCACAGGCAGAGGAAGTCTCTGTTTCCTGACCCTCAAAGGACAAACCCAGGAGCTAAAAATCCAATCCTGCTATTTTGCTGGTTTGTTTGTTTGCTTTAATCCTTGTAGGCCTTTAACAGCAAGGATTTTCACAACTCAGCTACAGCTTACGTGAAGAAGTATTCTCCTCTCATTAGTTTCGAAGAGCACCTCTCCCTCTCCTCCCCTGCTCTTTTCTGGTGAGCTTGCTGATGTCTATACATGTATCCTACACATAAATACACTCCCTACCCACCACACACCGAATAGGATATACCTGTAAAAATCAAAGTAAACACGGGCATAGGAAATAGAAGTGAATACAGGGTGGCAGAGGCTATCTAGCAACCAGAGCAGTGGCAATGCCATAAAGAACAAGTGGGCTTAGGGTGACTTTTAGTTTGGTGCTAGTCATAGGGATATTACCGTTTGCTAGAGACAAAGTGTAGCATTTAATTCTGTCACAGGAGATAAGAAAGACTTGTATGGACAAAGTGTGACTGTGTATGATTTCACCTTCCTAATATAAATCTTTTAGGGAAGAGCAACTGAAACTGGAAAAGATAGATATAGTTAATTACTTCTGTCTGGCACAGGGTAAAATCCCATTACAAAGACTTCAGTCTGGATCTTGTCTTCCCCCACGTCGCATACTACATACATTAATTAGGGTCATACGCCACGAAGAGATGCCAGCCTACCAATGCAGAAGAGTGACACATTATCTTTCCCAAAATAAGGCTGAAATTGCTGCTGTCACCATGGGCCTCATCCTGTTCCCATTCCTTCTTTAGTGCCTTCTCAAGTCTGAGGTCAGTAGAAATTATTTTAAAGGGGTGTTACCTAAGCCTTTCCACATTCCAAGCAGCCGACCCCCAGAAAGAGGATAGAAAAACTGGTAACAGCTTTTCCTGCAGTGATCGAAGGGAAGTGTTGGTACAACATCAGTACAACTGAGTCTTGGTCTCAGATGGAGCCTTCTGGCTGCTACCCCAGTATGAATAAGGGATCTTATGACTGCTGCCAGCTGAAGGAATTCCTCCCTTAACTGAAAAGGACATGTTTTATGTGTATAATCTCTGACAATAGAGAAGCATCTGGAGAGGCAAAACTGAGATTGACATGAAACAACCTTTATGTAAAGAACTTTCAAGCCCATATCTGCGAAGAACACAAAAATATCTTGTCCAAGGAAACATCTGATAGTTTATTTCAGACCTATCCTATTTATTTAGTCATGATGGTTTCTTCCTGTGGCCAGGCCTTGGAGAAAGAAGTGTCCTAAGGATTAACTGGCTTGAAAGAGCACACAGAACCACCAGCCAGCTTGATCGCACCCTCCATACTAGCACAACTAGAGCCAGATAATCTAGCTGATGTAGGAGTCTACCATGTGCAATTTTACAATGTACCATTTTAAGAGAAACATATCTATCCAGAGGGGCTTTTCCCAGATGCTTGAACGCCATCCCTTGTTCAGGTTAACTTCTGAGCACTCAGACTGCTACTGGCAGCCTAACTTCCCAAGAAAGCGCACGACCTTTGGTGCCACAAGGCAGCTCAGCAACAGCTCAGTTCTCAGACAGGTGGAAGCATCCAGAGGAAAGCTGTGGTGGGGTAGTGCTTCCATACCAGTGTCCCCTACTTTGGGACAAAGGAGACTTGGCCCTTTGGTCTCAAGCAGTTGGAAGAGCACATTTTTACTCTGGGTGTAGTGGGTAGAAATTGGGGCAGGCAACGGTGCACTGAGCCCTGATGAGGATGGGTCATCTTCCCACCTCTAAGCAGCGATGCAAAGGATATGGACAGCTGAAAGAGGTAGGCTAAATAAATAAATACATGAATAAATAAGACCAGGTTCTGATCCTCCAAGTTGCTGAATACTTCCAGCTAAGGACTGAGTGCACAAGAATCTCTCTGAAATCAGTGGGCGAAGACAATGCAAGAAGCTGCATGTCCTTGTGAACTCAAACCCATACAGCTGTCTTTCTGTAATCTTTCTTGTTTCATCTGCTTTGGTTCCTCTCCCCCTTGGCCAGTGTCTGCATCATCTAAACTGCAGATGCCTGGAGGTCAGAAAGCACCATAAGGCGTTGCGTTATATTAAAATCAGTAACTGAAAAATAAAGATATTCTCCTAAAACTTTTGGAAGGATGGTGAGCTGCAGGATCCTCCCCTCTCCACTACAATGCCTGTCTCCTGAGTGCAGCCAGAACACCCACCCTGGTAGCTCTGCTGAGGCTATTGGCGAAGGAGCTCCTGGGGGACAGTGTTCTGCAAGGCCAGCCAAACAAAGCACTTAATCATCTGCTTAACTTTAAGCACCTGACTAGCTCCATTGAGTTCAATACAACGGCTCATGTGTCTGAAGTTAAGCACATGCTTAAAAGATTTGTTGGATTAGGGCCCAAAAGATTAGGGCACTATAAAAGTAGCTGTGATCTTTAAAATGACAAAATGGCTTTCTGAATGGTAAAGAGAAAAATATTAACAACGCTGGAGAAATCTGATGGTTAAAAAAAAAACAAAACAGAAAGCCCTTTAAGTCTTTCACAAGTATGTTATGTATCAATTGGTAAAGAAAAGCTAATAAAAAAAAAAGTAAAGGAGCTACAGCAAGGGAAGAAAAAGAAAGAAAACAAATACGAGGAGATTTTTCTTGTCACCTACAAGAGAGTGGAAACCAGTCAGGGAGAAAGCTAGAATACAATGGCACAGGAAATGAAAATGAAGAAGCTAGTGAAGGCTTTCCTTTGCTCCCACCTCCTCCCTGCCCTCTCCCGCCCCCTCCCCCTGCCTTTTTAAATGAGGTATTGACTGACTTCTACAAACCGAATCTTAAAAAGGGAGACAAAGTTAACTACAGGTCAGCCTATGTCAGGGTCACTAAGGCCAGCAGAGGAAATTACCTAAGGAAACTAAAATCTAGGACATATCCAGGACCTGGAGGAAATTATGCTAGATGTTAAAAGACATCTGGAAGGAAATCTTTGATTTATTGTCATAATTTAAGCGAGTTCTTAGAAAACAAGCAACCACAGCATAAAATACAGGCAGGAGAAACTAAACTCTTAAAACCATCACCCTGCAACCTTGTGTAAGACACAGTACCAGGTATACTCGGAGGGTTTTCCCATCTGCTGCCAAGGCAGGGCTGGAGGCAGGGAACCATGGCAGTGAGAGCAGGAGAGGCTTCTTCTCCAACCTCTTCAACTTTCAAGCAGGTTGCAGTGCATGAAGAAGGGGCATGGCTACTGCAGCGCTCCGGACAGCCCATGATAAAGTGCCACATGACAGTCTGCTACTGAAGCTAAAAGCAGCAGGAGCTCAGAACAGAAGAGGGGAGAAGATAAAAACACAGCTGAAGAACAATGTCACGCTGCAGAGAAGTGTTGAGTGGGGCCCCCGCCGGGACCATTGCGTGGACCTTTAAGGATTTCATGTTCGCATGATTAACTAAGATGAAGAGGCCAGCTGCAAACTTTAATTTCCTGATGACACAAAGGGCTGTGAACAATATATATATATGTAGGGTTTGAATTTGTAATGGCACTGGGCTAATACATAGCAAAGGCTCTTCAGTGTAGACAAAAAAAAAAAAAAAATGTTGTTCAGGTTTATTGATGTTTCATAACTGAACGATGAGGTTGTTTCCCAGATAATTTGCTCATGGACAATCCCAGGGAGACACAAACAAACAAAAAAGACAATGAAAAATGACAATAAAACCAAAGAACAGAATGCAATTACCAACAAATCTTTTATTATTATCAGTCTCAGGTAATGATTAAAAATTAGAAGCACTTCTCAAAACCGATCAGGAACAGATGCTTATAATTTAAGAAAAGTAAAGACTGCTACAAGACTGTTTCCACTTGTTGGTCAACGGAAAGAAGCTGGATGAGTGATTATATCTGGCAGCTATGCATAAAACTAGTGCTTAAACACACTGTGGCAGATACTAGCCCTACTCTGATGGTTAAAAGGTGCTGTAATGAAGGGTTAGACACATCTTTGGACCCGCAGTCTCCAAAGAGCACAGCAGGATCCGAGTCACTGAACCCACTACGTTATAACTGGCATGCAGGAATAGAAAACATACTCTTATTTTAAGAAAAGCAGCTCTCCTAGTAGTACACCATCGATGTCAGGCACTGTTTGCCTTCTAGATTCTCTGTCCATAGTCAGGTAGCATTCAGTGTACGCTTATATATGTATATATATATATTCAATATAACATGTTAGCTTTGCCTTAGTGACTCCATATGCAGAGTCTATGGTTAGGGAGTCTCCTGACAAATTTGATACTGGTAAAGTCTACACCTCTTATGTATTTCTGTCACTTTGCTGTATGAACTTCTTTCAAATGCCCAGCAAAAAAAGCAAATCCCACACTCTTTGTACATAACTAGCTTCACGTAACTATGTGGGAAGCGATAAGAAACAATTAACCTATTTTGAGAAAATACAGAAGCATATAGGAGCAAGGTAACTCATGAGGCAATAATTTAAAACTGTCCTTCTAATGCATTTCACCAACCCAGAGATAATGGTGGAATGTTTCAAATTATGCAAGAGTCTGCCTCGATCTGTGGGTTGAAGAGTCAGACTAAAAGCATCTCACATAAATTCAAACCACAGTTACAAATATTCTTATTGCAATACTGCTACATGAGTAGAAAACTTTTGACTGGAAATTTATAGAAGGAAAAATGTCAGCTGATAAAAAGCAATATGTTGATGTCAGTGAAGTGTTGTTTGGAAAGAATAACTAAAATATTCCATTACATTTTTTTTAAATGTTATGTTACATTTTCTTTTCTCTCTCTTTTTTTTTTTTTTTTCAGAGCAGTTTTTCCTCCATTTGAAAATTTTTCTCTAAAAAATAGCTCAAATCAGAACGGCACATCACAGTTAAGTCCATTTGTGAAATTGTTTTATAAGAAACATTAAATCCTTCCATTTTCATTGTGCACCAGAGCAGAAGGTGCCAATTTCTCCCTGAAGATGACAAGCCCTGGGTTCACCAGGTGCCCTGGCAGCGAGCACAAGGTCTCTGCTTGCACTGGCAGCATTTTCTGACCACTCAAGAGCTCCTGAAGACTGTGGGCAGCTTGTCCATGTACAAGTACGCTCTGTGTTTCTCTACAAAGAAGGTTGCTTAGAGACTACAGTACCCAAACAAGCTGGAAACGGAGTGGTTATTAAACCAGTGGCAATCTGTGATAGAGAGCGGGTACCTGTCAAATATTTCTTGAATGGTCCTTGAAACCATCCATCAGGCCCTTTCTGAAATTAGGCATTGGATGGATGTGCTAAATGAGAGGTAGAAGCTCATTGTATACCGAAGCCCAGCATAACATTTTAATTGCCACTTAAATCACACTTAACCAAGTGCTGGGATTTGGGGCAGCAATCTTAGACTCTTAACCTATCCTCCTGACCAAATTATAAGATGAAAAACAAGAGCTCTTAGGTATTTCCCTGGAAAGTATTAAGGATAAATAAAGGGTACCAAGAAGGGGAGAAAAAGTTATCTTCCTGTCACAGGTTAATAATTGGCTGGAGATGTTTACCTGAGTTGTTGGTAATGATAGCCTCTGGCGCATCAATACAAGTGGAATACATGCTGTCTTAAAAGAAATACTGAAGAAAACCCTTTTATAGCTCCCCCTACCCCCCAAAAAAGAGCGGCCTGATAACAAGAGCCTGTTAAAGGCAAAGTGTCTTCCTCAAGCCTTTTATTTTCAAGTGTATCAGCCAGAGTACTCCAAGATTGGTGTCAAGAAACCCTGTGTCAGTGTTATTTTCATTCCCATCGAAGGTGTCAAACACCCAAGCACGGAGGAGGAGTGGAGCAGGGGAGGAAGGGAGCGCACTCCTACACATTTTATTTTCCCTGGGCTACTTTACAGGGCTTTGCCATGGCACGTTTCCTTTGTTCGGAGGGGTATTCCCCTGCACACAGCTTTCTGCCAAGGCACTTCTGTGTGAAGCTCAGAAGAAAATGGCCCATCAGGTCCTGAGTTCCTATCACTATCAATACTCTCCATATAATGGAAGCGACGGCAAGATTCCTGGAGTAACAGATGCTCCATGTGCATACATGAAATTGCATCAAAGGAACCGCACGGCTCTAGCCCTTCCTCACATCCACGGAGATTGAACTAATTGACGGGAATGAAAATAGCTGAACTGCGAAAGTGAGCCAAGGAAGTGTTGGGGGTCCAAGAAAAACTGCTCTTGGCTTATGTTGCTAAACAGCTTAAGTTTCAATTTTGAAAATTACTTCGGTTTTACTTAAATAATTCTGTCTGCCAAGCAGCCAATTTGGGGAACTGATGAATGACAATGTCGCCCCATCTGCACTGAATGCAATATCCATTTTATATGACCTGTAGCAAAAAGGGAGGAAAGCATTATATTCCCAGCTTCTCCCTGGCACTCTCTATAAGACTAAATGGGGATAGGGTAGAGAATTAATAAAAGACTAGTTTGCTCACATGGGAAAGGAACAAAGGAAACGATTGCCTCCTGCACTGGGGCTGTGCTGAGTGCATCACTGTGCAGTTTCTTTTATCTGCATGCTTTGGGACTGGCACGAACATACAAACAAGTCTGATGATTTTATTCTATACAGGTCTTAAAAAATGCTAAAAAAAGAGCAGAAGAAGGATGAGAAGGCTAGAAGCCACTACGTGAAATACCTAACTGAACATGAGCGTGTGCATGAAGGACAGACAATCCAGCAGCAGGTTATCGCTATGCTGGAATGCCAAAGCTCCAAGAGCTCCAATTAAAAGTAAAAAAAAAATTTGAAACTAAATTTGCCAGATGCTGAGTTGCTCCTTCCCAACTACTAGGATAGAGCATAAGCCAGATTTTCCAGTCCCAGAGATTGTAAGTGAAATATAGATATCCAGCTAGTTGGGTGAATAATTTTTCCTCAGTTCACAGGTTACCTGGGCTGGGGTGGTGTTACTGACCTTCCACTCAACGTTCTGACCTATATTTTTATTTCCTAGTTTTGTTTTTCCCTCTTCTTGAAAGCATAAAGCTTTGAACATCAGGCCAGCACCTAGGAGTGCAGGCAAATGTTTATACCTTGATGCTTTTCATCCCAATCTCTATGTGTGGCTACAGTGCTGGTATGGGAAGACCAGATGTTTGGGGTTTTTTTTTTTCTTCTAGTGTGTGCCATCTTCTTAGCCTTGGTTTGTTGTGGGTTTTTTTCTCCTTCTTCTTCTTTTTTTTTTAATTAGAAGAATAAGGATGCCAGCATCTTCTCACATGTCATTATGATTGGTGCTATGAGATGCCTTGAAAATATTTTGGGTTATACCCTTGATATTAAAATTTTAATAGGAAAAAAAAAAAAAGTTAAAGCTTGTGTGCTAAGAATTACAATACAATAAATCTACCCAAGGTCAGGGAAGACAGGCACCAGTTTTGGATCAGGGACGATTGAAATGTACTCTTATTATAACTTTATCTGAGTACAATAAGCAATGAGTGGAGAACTACTCACTATGTAAAGCAAACCCCATGTGTAAATCAGATGACCGCATTAAAAAGATTAAAATGTCAATGGCTGCTGAAGTCCGAAAAAGGAGTCTACAGAGACCTATAAAATTAGAACTAACAGAGGGAGGTAGCCCTTAAACTTTTAACCAGATATTCTAGTGTATGAATGACCACATTAGTTAATTTTCATCACGACAATCTAATTTTGTATTGATTATTTGCTTTTATTAGTTGGGTCTCCTAAGAGATTAATAAAGTCTGAAAAGGCCCTTTCCCCACTCTCCCACCACCACCGGAATACTCTTTTTGAAAACCAAAGATCAGGCATCACAAAAATCAGGCTGTTATCCTGGTTTTCACAATATCACCTGGGAATTTTATCCACAGCAGTGCAGCCTTGCACCACGACGTCTCAAGGCTCTTCCTCAGGCAACTGGGAGTTTTATGAGGAAGGATGGAGAGAGGACTTCAGCAACTAGCCCCTGGTGAAGAACCAGCAACAACTGGAACGTTGTGCTGCATGCACTGCCAAGGGTCCACGGAGAGCTGTCTGAAACAGCAATAGACACAAGGATTTATGACAAGAAGCAGCAATTGCAATATCTGGTGCTAAACATTTAATCTATGGTTACAGTTTTTACTTCAGATCAGAGCTGAAGTCAGCAGAATTAAATCTTCAAGTGTATTTCAGCAGCCCTAAATCCTTCTGATACTGTTAACAGTGGCAGACTTCCAAAATGCATTCTGTTAATAAGACAGTAAAGTATAAAACCAAGTTATCTTCTTCAATGAAAAAAAAAAAAAAGGAAAGTAAGAAGAAAGAGCCTTATAAAACTGCATTTGTAGTGTCCTGGCCATTTTCTAGCAAAATTTCTTTCCAAATTATTTTTTTAACCTACTGTCCTTGGTGAATAAGAGAAAATTCTACTAGGAGAGAAATTCTTCCCCCAAAGCTTCAATTTTTCCTCTTATTTTTACAGGTTAGAAGAGGTTAAGAAATCACCAATCAGCTGGTAACATACAGTACCAATTCTCCATAGGCCAGCAAAAGGGATTCAGCAGCTGTTACCTTCACTTTTGCACTTAACATAACTTTTTGTTCACCTGCAGTTAAAGAAGATTTATACAGAGCACACTGGGAGGCTGCTCAACTCCCCAAGGCAACTCCATTAGCTTTCCCAGGAGCTATATTAAATGCATATTAAACCACACACACACACACACATGCACACACAATCCCTTCAGCTAATGCACTGGTTCCAGCTTTAAACTGATAAAGGTGAGGATGCTCACAGTAAAGGCCTAGGTACTGTCCTTGAGTTCCTGCTTTATGCCCCAAAATTACAAAGTATATGGTAAATAAGAGTGGCTGCTGCTCGAAGGTCCCTTTGGGCAAAACTGGTTATGTATTTCATTTCATCCTTTGGTCCAAGTGTCTTTGCTTCTGTGAGTGTCACTCAAACTCTTCTTTCACAGAATCACAACTGCTATGGTTGGAAAAGACCTTTAGAATCATCAAGTCCAACCATCATCTAACTCTACCAGGGCCACTACTACACCATGTCCTTAGGCACCACATCCAGACAGCTTTTAAACACATCCAGGGATGGCAATTCAACCACTTCCCTGGGCAGCCTGGTCCAGTCTTTGATAACCCTTTTGTCGCTGTTTATACCGGGAGCGAAGAGATTCAGCAACACAAAATCAGTAAAGAGAGAGCCAGGAGAGGAAGAAGAAGACACTTTATTAATTTCTAACCCCATTTTATATACCATAGCCCC
Organism: Todiramphus chloris collaris; assembly: GCA_025345505.1. Taxonomy (NCBI): domain Eukaryota; kingdom Metazoa; phylum Chordata; class Aves; order Coraciiformes; family Alcedinidae; genus Todiramphus; species Todiramphus chloris. The sequence continues at coordinate 8,338,617 of JANVCC010000261.1, read as the reverse complement.
ACAGGGCAATTGGTTAATGAGCACCCATCACCTAGGGTGAGTGGCTAAAGTCCTACAACACCTCTTTCAAAATATTTTTCCAATGTATCATAAACAGAACTTAGCAAAACACCAGGTGTTGGTCCAGCTTACAAAAACCATCCTACTGTTTTTCATAACACTGGTGAGAAAGGCAGGATTCTCACCAAACATTGTGAGAACCTGAGAAAATCCCTCTGCTAGCAGCTTTCCAGCATCCACACCCTTTTGGTACAGAAGTTTTTCCTCATGTCCAACCTAAACCTCCCCTGGCACAACTTGGTGCCATTTCCTCTTGTCCTACCAGTGTGACTTGTGAAAAGAGACCAACACCCACCTCTCCACAACCTCCTTTCAGGTTGTTGTAAAGAGTGAGAAGGTGTCCCCTCAGCATCCTTTCTTCAGGCTAAACAACCTCAGCTCCCTCAGCTGTTCTTCATAAGACTTACTCTCCAGACCCTTCAGCAACTTCATTACCCTTCTCTGGACCCTCTCCAACACCTCAGTGTCTTTTATCCTGCGGTGCCCAGAACTGAACACAATACTCAAGGTGTGACCCCACCGGTGCCAAGTACAGTGGGATGGCCACTTCTCTAGTCCTGCTGGTCACACTATTCCTGGTGCAGCTCAGGATGTCATGGACCTTCTTGGCCACCTGGGCACACCACTGGTTCATGTTCATGTAATGTTGTCACATTACTCCAGCATGACTTCTGCTTTCCAACAAGGTAAGCATATGCAATGGGATTTTGGTAAAGGAAATGGGAAGTTCTCTGAGCTCTGAGTGTTCCTCTGAACAACAACCAACATCAGTGAAAAGATGTATGTTACACCAAAGATTGTACTTAATGTGTGTTATTAAACTTGTAAAGAGATGCAGTAAAAAGCTGGGATATGGGAACCTGTCCAACCTTATTTCTACCACCACAGATGGATGCTTGCACATGATACAGTTTTCTACTACCTGGCCAGGCAAATTTGTCCCGCGCTCACTCTCACCTTCCCTTGACATGATCCCTCTGGCAAATTTTAGGTCTTCTCCCCACAATATGGGGACACTACATTCAAACTGGAAGAATGTACTTTCAATTGAAATGCATATTGTGTTTAAGTACATTTCAGAAAGTGGCCAATTTCTTGTAGATTGAAGTTGCCCCTAATAGTTCATTTGGAGCAGGCAGGTACCATGGAAAATTTTGGTCTGTAGTGTCAAAGATTGACAGATTTACAAAGACCTCAATAAGGAATTTTACAAAGTGAAGCGTTGGCCATTTACCAGCTTTCTAATTTTAACAGCCCTTAATATAAATTTGTTTTCTGCAGAGATATCATCAAAATCATTGCAATGCCTTATAGATCTTCATGCCAACCTTTTAATGCAAGAGCCTTTTTGCTATGATGGTGACAGACCATACTGCAAAGCCTATTCAGATGCTAGGTGAGCAGTAGCACCCACATCAGCCAAGGTCATTAAACTTTTTACCTGCAGTATTGCCTATCGGCTGATGTGGTGGGAGATATGGGGCATGAGAAACTGCTCCAGAGGACAGGTAACTTGGGTAGATGGTGATGCCCATTCAGCGTAAGGTTCCTGGCATCTCTAAGGTAGATTGAGGCAGCATGGATCAGACCCAGGGAGCCAGAGCCAGCTTGATGTCAACACTTCTCTTTGCTATGGACACCACAGATCTAGAAAATCTGCTCACTCGTTTGTTTGTGCAGATGTCCTGGTGTAGGAAAAAATCTCAGTAGAGAAAAGGACAGAGAGCAAGTTTCAGAACTTTAGTGAAGGAACATACTCGGGGTTCTACTCAGTTTTCTGCAAGTGCTTAATTCTCAGTGTCTTGAATAAAAATCAGAAGCATTCTTGTGGTCAATCTTGTGATTAAATTCTGTGCTGGGTTACTCATTTCTAAGTCATAGTTGATTTAAGGCAACATTAAGTAGAGGAATTCTTTTTATTTGGTGGCTTGGACAGTGGTCTTTTTAAGTTTGAAAAAAAAAAACTCTGCTAACGTTTTGTCTGTCTCTTTTTCCATTTTTCAGGGGAAAGTTGTCAGAATTACAGGTTTTAAATCTATTTCTCTGTTATAGGTGCAAAATAGGAGATGGTGCCTAACAGCTGGGTAGTTCTATCTAGATGTTCCTGTTTCTATTCAAACAGCAAAGGATCGGTCCTGTAGAGCAACATGCACATCAAAAAATAATTTAAAATGTGCTTAGGAAAGGAGAGGAGGGGAACACAGCAGGGGAGCGCAGCACAAAAATCTGGAATTGTTTTTCAAAACGTCCATCTTAGAGCAAAGGTTTAAAATGTGTTATTACCAAGGCAGAAGGAGCAGATTTCTACGAGAAGCTCTCTTTTAACAGTTTGCAGGAGTCACTTCAGCCTTTCTCCTGGAAGTGTTTTGTGTTTTGACATTCCTGCTCTGAGCTTGGTTTCGGAATAGCAGCCCTGAAGACCCTTAAATAGAGCGAGGTCTGTGGGCATGGACATAACTCCTCCAGCTGTGCAAACAGTAAAGCAGAGATAGCACCTCTTCTGCTGCAACCCTGCAGATCGCTGAGTGATAACAAGGCGGACGATTTACAGTGGATTCAAAGTGCTTCTCTGCTCTGGAATTCCTTCTGACTCGTCAAAGAGATGACAAACAAGTCCCTCACTCCAGAGGTGTCAAGCACAACTTCAAGGAGCATAAATATCCAGTTGCATTTCCCCTTTCAGCAGTTTACTGTGTGGCATTTTTCAGCCCTGAAATGTGGCATATTATTCACTGCACCTTTCTCAGACCTATAGATAAGGTCCAGTTCTCTGGTGAGGAAAGTTCTGGGATGTTCTTCCATGTTCTGACAGACTTCAATTAAAAATGAACTTTTCTAATAAAATAAGAGAATAAAAACTACTTCTCCAGTACGTGCCATTATCCCTCTGTATTTTATTTCCATATGGATTTCTTTAGGTCTGGCTCTTTTCTCTTCCTGACAGTCGTACAACTCTCTCGAGTTAATAGAGTTACTCCTCAGTGCTGTCTCAACAATTTCAGTTTTCTGTGTGTTACCAATTTTACACTAAAAGAACCTCGGGGCATTGTTGGTATTGGCAATGGAAAAAAAACTAAGGTTTTGGCAGTTTTGTGAGGTAGCTGAGTTTTGGCCCGCAGGAAGGTCTTATGATTTAGGGCTGTTGAGCAGGCACACTACCGAGGGTTTTGTATTACAGTTATAAACAAGTAGCTAACAGTGCTGACATTTACATGGTATGTAACAGCTGAAATCTAAGCTAGAAGAAGATACTGACCTAGAGAGAGTCATAGAATGACACCAGGCCACCTTCCATGGCTTGGTACTTCACATTTGGCCACTGGCTGCCTCCATGGATGACAGTACCAAAGTCCATGCAGGGTACCAGGGAGAAGGCTGTTGTGTTGTGTTCCCACCATATGCAGAATGCTCCATCTGTAGTGATGCTGTGCTCCTGCTGCAGTGTTCATAATGTTCAGCATCAGAGGGGTGATGAGTTTACTTCTTAAGGTACTGCTAATTGCAGAGTGAACTGGGTAGGAATTGGCCAGTCCTCACAGTGGTGGTGAAGGTGGTAGACAAATACTGACTCTCACAGTGGTGGTGAAGGTGATGGACAAATACTGACTTACACCAAATGGGATGTAGCTGCCCGTGTAAAAATTAACCAGCCAAAAAGGGGTCTCATCGTGTGCTGTATCTTTTTGTCATACACTAAGCTATGCTATAGATTTCTGATGAAGTTTAATCCACCAACTTACAGTAAAGTAAACTCCAGTTTCTTACTAAAAGAAATTTGATTTCTCTTTGCAGTGGTAGATAGAAATTTGTCATCTTCCCTCCCCCCGCCCCCAGATCACTATTACCAAACTGTAGCTTTCCAAATGCAAATAACCAGGAGGATTTTTGATAGTTTGTAAACTAAGAACAGAATATAGCTTCTAAATGTTTAAAAATAAAGCCAACTTATTGAAAGCATTCACTTCCATTAATCACGCTATATAATGGGCTGAATCGAGACGCTATATTTATTTCACTCCAGAGGAAAGATCTCCATAACTCAACTGCATCTTTGCCACTCATGAATTATCAAGTCTTGCTTTGCTTGTGGGATAAATATATCTCAGTTATGTATGCTCTCTTTTCCTCTCAGTGTATCTATATATTTTTCGGTGTCAATTTTTATTTATATGCATATACCGGCAACGCTCACAGTGGAGATTGTTACTTTGCAATAAGCTGAAGCAAATCAATTTGGTCGACAAGCAGGATTTATTTTCCTACTGCAGCATTCTCCAGTATCATCACAGGAGATACCTCCACAGCCTTCGCTGTAACTGTTAAAGTGTGCCACATGGCAAAGATGTGAGGGGGTCTAGCACTTGATCAAGTTGACAGGGAGTGTCAGGCTCCTGCTGTTAGCTGGAAGACCAGCATGATGACATGTATTTGATGTCATTTCAATGCAGATTCTGACACAGGCCAATTTATGGTCCAATTTATGTCTTGACTCTCATACCAAGGCCAAGCAAGCTATAAAATGTAATAAGAATTTCTTCAATCAATGTCCAGAGGAAAAACAAATCACTTGGTTACTGACATAATATTGCATCAACACTCTGGTAAAGTTCTCACAAGTGTGTGACATGCCCCTAAGCTACAGCAAACGTGAGGAATAAAAGGCTGGGCATGGCAACATCACACCCCCGAAACAGGAGCAACTCAACTTTACAGCCATAGCCAGGTCAGTCCTTCATCCTTGTAACTTGCCAGTTTCTTATGAAGAAAATCCTTCTGTTTTGCTTCCCCTTCTCTTCACAGCTTCAACCCTTCCTCCTCACCACTATTTCTTGTACTCTGTCTTGCACACCATAGCCAGTTATCTAACAAGGCTCAGCACAAACTGCTGTGGTCAGACAGTGTTCACACAGCCTGGCCAGCAAGCCTGTTAAAGGCTTATAGCATTTCACTTCCAGATGCTCTCAAACCAGATAGAAACTTCTACCCTCCTCTTCAGCTCTTCATAAGACACTAACTCTATCTCAGCCAGCTGCTAGAAAATGTGGTCAATGGCAAATAGGCATATATAGCACATATTTTTAATTGGATAGGGGGTATGAGATGATGTGTGTTTTCAAAAAGCACAAGTTACTGCCTCTGTAATGTGGAACAAATGGTCTTGCCCTGTGGACAACATAAAGCAGGCATGAGAAAATGTCTGTGTGGTCTACACTGTATACCTTCATTCCAATATTGCTCTGATTTTGTACATTTAGGGTTGGGAGCGTGAGTATTTTTGGCTTTCTGTACTGAATCAGAACAGCCAACGTGGGACTTATTTTATTTGGGAAGGTCTTTGCCCTGGTCATTTCAGAAAAATAGCTGTGCAGATGGGGCTGACTTTTTAGGTGGCTGTGGAAATGAAAACAAGGTGAAGGGAGAGTACTCTACACCTGAACATTTCTCCACACACATCAAAAAAATTTCCCTCTGAAACTTGCCCAAGCACACCAGGGGTATACATACACTGCACTCACACTGCCAGCAAAATGTCAGTGCATTCACTGCACAACAAACGGGCTCTGACCTCATGAAGGGCTCTCTGCAGGTTTTTCTGAACCATTGCAGGGCAAGAGCTGAGGTTCATCCTTATCTGGAAGAGGGACTTCAAGACCCCATGTGAAGTTTCATGTCAAGCTTCAGGTCCCCATGACAGGATAAGGGGCAACGGATGCAAGCTGGAGCATAAGAGGTTGAAGAGGCATTGGACTACATTCAGGCTCTTGGCTGTGGCTCCTGCATTTAAAACAAAATAAAACAAAACAAAGGACAACTGGGACCATCTATATACTCTCCCTAAAGAGAACTAGACCAGGTTTGGTTGGCTCAGTTCATGTCAGTGTTGCACCTGACATCACTGCAAGCACTGGTGTGGGCAGGGGTGCACAGAAAGCTCTTGCTTCAAAAATCCTTCTTTTAATTTCATTGTCTAGTATTATTACGCTGCATGTACTTCTGAAAATCTTATCTAAAAGGTTGTGCTGTGTCTATATTTAAAATACCTGATGTAAAAGTGATTATCTACCTGTAGCATATATCACCGTGAGCCCTTGGTGGATGGGGACATAGGACAAGTGGCCCATTTCTCTTCCCACCATATAGTACCTGTTTAGAGGGCTCTCCTGTATACACTGACAACATGGAGGTGGCACATAGATACCACGAGCTATATTTCATCCTATGTGAATCCCAAGAAATAAGTTGTGCCGTCAGTACTATTCATGCACGCTTAGTGAATGCATGATTGCAGCCAGCCTTCTCAAAAACTGAAACCAGACCAATACAATCAAACATCCCCAATCTACCTAAGAAAATCTGACAAAACTAAATCTAGGGAGTAATTTTTATAGCCCAGTTTACAGCCCTGTTGTGTATGCAGACATAGGTTAGCTGAATTCAAAACTTTGGACCCTTAAGTGTCACGTATGATGCTTGCAAATAAACCAAAGTGTGAAAAAACCCCAGTCAGGACTTATTACACTCTCCCTTCCAAGCACGAGGCTCGAACAATCTTTTTTAAAAGCACAAATAATTGATATCCACTTCTATTCAAAATCCAAATTAATTTCCTCTCTCTCTAGTGTACTGCTACTCTGAATACTTCCATCAGAGAGTGGTAAACCAGAAGCTTGCTGTGTTTGCACAAAATAACTGCTGCACTGTGCTGAAAAATATCCAACCTGCACTTCCGCTCAGAGTGTGTTGTTTCATTCTGTATGGTCAATAAGTGTATGGATAACCAGGAAGCTTGGACCTCCTGTTACCCAGAGATGTTTTTTCCTGATCCAAGAAGCCTCTGTATTAAAACAGTCTTGCACTGATGAAGAAATCACAGTGGGAATTGACATTATGGGATGCTGTTTGCCCTCTGAGATCAGATGAGGGTTATTCATGATGCAAGGATAACACCACCAAGCAACGTAAATACATAAATATAAAACATACTGATGATGTGGAATGATAATTCTGTGACCTCCCGTTCACTTCATTGAATGAGAACTACAGAGGACTTCAAAGAGAGTTACAGGTCCCTGTCAGTTCAGGGTGGAGATTGTGTGGAAAGTGCCTTTTCCAAACAAATAAAAAAAAAAAAAAAAGAAAGAAATTGAACTAGTGGAGAAGTAAATTACAAAATATGTGCCATGTGTTGTTACAGAGTCTCGCTGTTTGGTGATAACCAAAGATTTGCTGACACTTAGGGAGCAGCACTGACAACATAATACTGACCTTCTCACCCCAAAAGGAGCAACCTGACCAGCTGGATGTTAATTTATCAGATCTGGCAGAAAGGAGCTTGGAGAGACAGTAAGAAGAGAGAAGAAACGTAGTAGAATAGTCACCATAAAGAGAAAATGAACCATAGTTTTTGCAGCCACTGGGGCAGTATACTGGGAAAGAACAAGCATGTTGTTTTTTGGGGAGTCCTGTGATTTCACAGGCAGCTTGGATTAGCTTTAAATTGTTGTCCATATTCTTTGTTTGAAAATACCTACTTGCCTTCACCTTGAATGGTTCTTTCCTGGTCGTGAGCCTAAAGACTTCCTTGGTGTAGTAAAGCCTTTTGAAAGTTTGACTTATATTAAACTATCTTGATTAGGTGGGGGAATAGGATGGAAATATTTTTATTCTACTCCCTTCTGCTAATTGTGTGATCTTTGAACTCAGCCTTGGCTGGAGAGGAGCTGAAGTAGTAAGGGAAGTGAGGAAAACCAGGCTATCTTTAAATGACTCTGAGACACAAGAACATAATGTCATGGCAACAGTCTCTTTGTCGTAAACATTAATGTTTTGCATATACAGTTTCCTGAAAATTACCAGATCTGGCTTCTTCTGTTCTTGAATGCGCAGTTTGGAAACCCTCCCAAGCTGCTCAGAGATGCTCCTAGCAGAGACACCAACTTCCTTGCTTGGGATTTTCCCTGAGAGAACGTGGAATAATCTCAGTGTCTTGATGTGCTAACTGGACAACACAATGTGTATGCCAAGGTGACTTGATATTTTTGGGAGGTACCTTGGCACGTATCTCTGAGATCTGTCTCTTTGTGGTGAGCTGAACTGGTCTCTGTGCCTTCCCTTTGCTTGGTCATGCCATAGGTGAATCGACAGAAGAAGCAAATCAAGATATTCCCATCAGATCACTGGTATACTAAGGGCATCCACTGGTGAAACCAAAGGGAGTTCCAGCTGTAACTACACGTGCAGGGTCCCCTGACAGTGTCCATGTTCTTCCTTTTCATGTGGACACTAGTACAATAGATCACAACACCAACAGGAAACCGATGATGCTTCACAGATGGACAAGATAATGTGAGGGAGTCCACATTCTCAGAACCACTGTATCAGGCTCAGGAAGACAGCTCATGTTTCAGGGTTTTCTGGAGTCCCAAAATATGTTTACCTTTTACCTAGGGAAGAGATTTTGAAATGAATGAGCACATCATGAATAAGGTAAAAAAACCCAGAGAGACAGAATCATCGCGCATGATTCATAGGAGTTTATTATGCAGCTGAACATATTAGTCTAGAAGGAGGTTCCCTGTGTAACCCATTTTCTATAGGAACTCACTGATGGTCTAATACAAGGACAGCACACAACATGATGCATGTGGGTAGTTGTGCAATGAACCGCTGACCCAGGGTGATCAAGATTTTAGTCTTCGTTGAGTTACAGTCATATCAATTGCATGGAAGTTCATGGAATTATGCCAGTGTTAAATTAGTCGGGGATCATAATAAGGCAGCGAGGCTTTAATTAAGTTACATTCCAAATCAGTACTGAAATCTCTGTAACGAGAAAGTAGTTTTCTGCAAAATCATTTCCCCATGTTAGCACATATCTCCCTTTTTATAAATTTCTTCTGAAATTCAATTCTATTTATATGCTGTGTGAATCCTTGTGTACTGCAGCCATCCTACAGAGCATGTAGTCTCACCTTCTTGTGCTAAGGAGACAGCATTAGGCCCCCTTGTCCATCTCTGAGCAGGCTGTGACTTACAAGCTCTTTGGCACGCAAGGGATGTTTCCTTTAATACTTGAAAAACATTAATTTTATTGAACCCTCCTGGTGAAGATTTGTGTTTTGACTGGAAAATCTTCATGCAACAACAATTAATTAATTGTTAATATTTAGCTTTAGAAGGCATAGAACCTGGTGCTATGTTTTATCACTATTATTTATGAGGGGGAGGGGGGTGCAGCTGCATGATTTAAAAGGTGGGTGATTTTCTTGATACAGTTCACAGTTCTGTCCCACAAGCAATTGTGCCAGGACATTGAAAAATGACACCATTTGCAGAGGGAGTGAGAAGTGATCGTTTGAGGAAAAAGGGTGTGAGTTAAGCTAATAGTAGTGACCTACACTTTACACTGTGAAACCACAGCCTGAGAGCCTCGGGGAGAGGTTACAGAGATACAGGACCCTTGGGCAGAAGAAGTGCCAGAGGGACATGCTTTCAGAGGGAAGAAGTTTTAAACTCCAAAACTATTTCAGGGAGAAGTAAAATATCTGCTAAAGAGGCAGATAGATTTCTATGACTTAGAAGGGTACCCATCCAAAAGATAAGGGAAGAAATTGGTCTTAAATGACATCTAGCCTAAGCTGGAAAGATACCCAGAGGGATCAGTAACAAACAGTAGGTGTTAGTTGTTTCATTAAAATTGAACAGTTCTCATGTTTGGCAGAGTAAATAGTAATTGATTTGTGAAACCTTTTGCAGAGTCTCTGTGCAATTCTGCTATCAGCTGAAGAGGTTAATTTCAAATCCAGAGTTCTGGAAAAGGAGGTATTTTGGGGTATGGGAAATTAGAAGTGGCACTTCTACTCCTGGGACATGGGCTGCATAAACAGTGAAGTCCTATCTTTTGAGAAGATATGAAAAAAACATTCTCAGTTCATGGTTTGCAGAAGAAAAGTTAAAGATCCAAAGCTAACCCTCCTCAAAGCAACATCCATAGGGCCAGCAAGTCAGTGCCAGGGACATGTCAGGGAGACAAGTGACAAGTTCATTTTTAAAGTTTTTAAAAGCTACAGAACAAAGCTGCATTAATAACAGAAAAACTGATGGGTGGATTGTGAAGAGCAAAATTATCCAGTAAACCAGAATGTTACCAGTAGCCCAAGTCTCTGCAGTTGTGTGAAGATTCCTTCATTCAGTTTTCTTTTACATATCCTCCTGAATCAATGGAAGAACTATTTTTCACAGAAGAGTTTGAGAGAAACAAGCATCAGTTGTGATCATTAATTTTATGAATGATTTGTAGAAAACTGCAGTAAATGGCAACATCAGCCCACAAATGAGCTTTGAAATGTCCATATTCTGAGTCTGTGCAGATGGGCAATTTGCTGTGTCATCAGTTTTGACAGCCACCCTTTCAATCAAGGTCACTTCATCTTATAAACGCGCTCGTTTTGCAGGTTTATATTTCACAACATCTCAGAAATGTTGCATATAACAAGGCCAGCAACCAAAAAAGAGATAACTCAGAAAATACAGCAAGATTATGTCTGCAGGCACTTTGAATGGGTGTTTCAACAACTATAATAATCTGGGAGTGTCAATAAATGATAGAGATATAGCTGAAGAGGAGCTATCTAGAAACCAGTGACAGAGCTTGAGACTATTATTCCAGCTGCTCTATGAAACACACACTGTAACCCAAGTAAATTACAGCACCAGTGTTCTTGTATGTAATTAAAAAGAACTCTCATATCAAAAGTAGAAGAGTGATATGGCAACACTCTAAATCTAGGGTGACGCCACCCGAAACACTTTATGGTCCTCCTTTAATCGAGGTACTGCACTGGAGAACTGACAGAGATTAACCACCAAAGTGATACAGAGATGAGAATATAAAACATATGGGAAAATATCAGAGGAACTGAATTTATACAGAGATCACTCACTGGGGACATTATCATTATGTAGAAGTGCGTTTAATGAAGTAAGGGAATTCTTCACATTAGTACAAGAAGGTAGAACAAGAAGCAGCCGTCTCAAACAAAGGAAGGGAAAGTTTAGGTTAGATACTATGATTTTTTCCTTAAACCAGACAAGCTGGGTATTAAGCCAGACTGCCCACAGACTGGCTATCTCCTTAAGATATGAGTGAGAGTTGATAAAACTTCACACGGGAGGGGATGGCAGAACCACACAAGGTGGAGGTATCTGTTTGAGCCCAGAAGCAATAAACCACCTCTGAAAGTAGTGGAGAGCAGTGGCACATGTCCCTTGGCCACCCATAGTGTGAGGAAGCTCTGGCAGCTGCTCACAGGGGAGGGTCAGTGCTATCTCACCAGCAGCTCCTACAGCTTCCATAGTGGTCCAGTGAGGCAGAGCCACACATTTCTAAGGATTTAGATGACGCAGGAGTTTTCTTCCAGTCCCTTGTCCTTGGTTCCCAATGGTCTATAAATTATGTCTCTTACTTAGTATATAAACACTAAGGTTCTGTTACTAGTAATTAACTCTTATGAAAATGAAAGACCAGGAGGAATGGATTTTTAAAAAGCCATCAAAATGAAGACTTGCACGTGGCACCTATATTGAAATTTCTCATAGAGGGATTCCGAAGTACCTTAAAATAGCATGGGAAAGTCTGGGTAGATTAGTGTTGAGGGCATCTTCACTGTGAGTTGAGAATGGACAGATTAGTTCCAAGTAGTGGAAGACAGAGTAAACAATGTCAAGAAGAGGTGCAGAATTTTTCTATGCACAAATTCTGAAGGACTTTTGTAAATTTTTTGTGTCCTTATATTAATGTCTATTCACTTAGCAACACAGTTTCCCTTTAGTTTTCACAAGTCTAGTTAAATAGAACTCAAAAGGCTGAAGAAACAAGACTTCTGTTGCTGTAGAAACCTCTAGAAAGTACAAACCAGTATCATATTAAAATCTGATACCTTGGACATAAAAGCTCAACTGTGCCTCATTAGAAATCTTCCTTTTCCAGTACACATTTCTAACCCTACTGGGTTGTAAAATATGGGACTGTAAATGGGTCTTTCTGTGTATGCTGTTTTCCTGGGACTTGAGTTGGTTGTAATTTTTTGGAGGAGGTGAGAAGGAACAAGGTAGCTTCCATTTATAAGGACAAAAAGAAATGTTACTCTGCTGAGGTTTTGGGGGTTTTGGTTTTTTGGGTTTTTTTTTGTGTTAGGTTGGTTGGTTGGGGTTTTTTTTGTTGTTGTTGTTTTAATAGCAACCTATTTGAATATCCTCAGAGGTTCAGAACATTAAAAAAAAATCCAGGCAGAGAGCTTAGCAGGCAGGATAGTGCAGGTGGGGCACTGAAAGACACGGGATAATACCATTTCTCACATGAATTTAACCAGAAGTAGGGGGTATCTCTCTGCCAAGTGTGATTTGATTCATGTGGACACATACACATGTATGCACGTGCACACAGACCTGAGCGTGTGCACATGTGTGTGAGAGAAATTTCTTCTGTGCTTTGTACTGAGGGTATTCACTGGAAATGATGTATGAAATGAAATCCCCATGCTCACGGCACGCAGGGAATATCAGACAGAACTCCACAATCACTGCAGAGATGGGCTTTGCTATTGGCAGATCAAACACAGCCGGAAGAGCAAACCAACCTGAAAGACTCTGGGGAAAACAAATATTTTTTTTTTAAGTTTTAAAATAACGTTCCCACCCTTTTAATATCATTTCTCCCATTTTCTCTCCCTCTGGCATTCCCCTGGGCAGCCAGCTACATTAGCTGGAGCCTTAGAGAGGTAACAGCCCTCCCCACACAGATTTCCCCTTAAAAGCCCTTCACAATGTGTTAAAATTCTATTTTGAATAACACTTTCTAGCTTTTTTTTTTTTTAATTAATTTTTTAACGTGTTTTTAGCATCTGAGAGTTTCTTCATAACAACAGTAGTGGGCGGTCGTATGGGAAATGGGGTTGTGCTCTTTTCTCTTCCATGCTGGCAAGTACCGAGCATTTAATGTTGCCTCTTTGAGAACTCAAAGTAAATGAAAACATTTCCCAGCTGCTCCATGAGTTATAAGGGCAATGTAAGACAAAAGGAGTGGCTTCCCCAGGCCTTCCCATCAGCTATTCCTGGGCTGTAAGGAACCCTACCAGGGAAGGAGTAGGTATGGACATACCTTCTTCTGGGGTGCTGGGGTTTCCCTCTACCCATCACTAATGCTCAAGCACACCTTAGCATTTCTAGACCACTGTGTTCGTGGTGAGACCAATTCAGTTTGGCTATAGATTGCTGAAGAAAGACGTTTATTTATAATAGGCAGCGTAGGAAATTAGGCCATTGTACTTCTGCACAGGGGAAAGATTCATAAAAAGTCACACAGAATTATTCTTATATAAGTGACAATGACATCGTTGTAAGGAGGAAGCAGAACTTTATTTGTCTTACTTAAAATGATATATAGAGCACTTGTCTGTTTATTCCACTGCAAACAGCTTCTGCAAAAACAGCAGTAATTCCCTAGGGGGTTCTGCTGATAGTTATAAGTTACTTGAGCAAAATCTCTCAAGTGAGCTGCTGCCTTACAGGTAGCCATTATTCTAGATTCAAAGGGCTTTTTGTTGTTGTTGTTTGTTTGTTTGTTTGTTTGTTTTTAAATTATGTTCTGTGCAATATTGCTTTTTAAAATATAAATTGTGTCATAACACGGCTACTTTTCAAGTAGATAAGTATCTGTATCTAAATCAAAGGATTCACTGCCAGAGGAGAAACCACTCAATAAATTGGCTTCATAATCAAATCTGGCTCAGGTTAAAGCAAAGTTAGTTTGATGGATTCAGCTGAAACCTAGTAAATAGCAGCCTACATAATTAAGCTTCTCTACCTTCGTGTAGTCTCCCTGGAAGCTTATGGGCATCTCAAAGGCACAAGAGTGACAATCAGCAGCTAAGCCGAGGAAATGAACAGGCAATATTGCCCACCCAGACATCATTCCTTACCCCCCATTACCATTGTCTCACTCTCAAAAGGATTAGCAGAATTTGTCTTCGATTCTTTGACGGGACCACAACATCTTCCTCTAATTTAAGACTGGATTCTGGGTCTGAAAATCAAATAACTAATATTATTCAACAGGCAAAAATCAACACTGAAGCTTGGTCTTGCTGTCTTTTTCTCATTTAGGCAAGCTTATGAGCCTATTGTCTATGAAGTCTCTGCCTTCAGCAGCACATTTAGAGGGTGTTTTTAAACAGATGACATGAATCAAAAATAGGAAAGCAGGGCAAAAACAAGCCTCGTAGACCTCACAAACCGTTTGTTGTGTTTTTGTTCTTGGCTGTTTTCTTTTTTTTTCTTCCAGGGGGTGAGGAAAGAGAGTAATGAACTATATGATGAGGCCAAAAGGAATGGGAATTTGCACTGAAGCTGACATGGGTTTGCACCATAGTCTTATTATTAATTAATTGCAATCATCAAACTATTTCTTTGACTAACTCAGCTTTCCATAGCCAGTTTTCGTTCTTGACTGATATTTTTCTGGTTGTTCAGCAAGAAAATGAAAAGTGCAAGGTCTGTAGTTTCTTTTTAGAGTTTTAGTCCCAAAAAAGAGGTTTTCAAAAGCTGAAAATATGTGAAGCTTGGCTTAATTTATTTATTGGGAAAAAAACCCAAAACCAAATTATTTTCCAGGAAATTAATGCAACATTTCTAATTTACTTCTAGAAGTCATCATCATTTCTTGACTATTTTTGGTTCTTTGGTGACCCAGGGAAACTCTCTTTCATTATGACAAAGCTTCTTTTTTTCTGTAAAAAATGGTAATAATAATTACCTGCTTCACAGCAGTGCAGTAAGATTCAGTTAATTAGTGTTTTCAAAGTGCTTTGAGATCCTAGGATGGAAGATGCAATAGAAATGCAAAGTATTATTATTATTCAGAGTTAACAACCAAATTTCAACCATTTGCACTTATCCATCTTAACAGCATGTACTCAAGGGAAGAAAACACATAACTTGTCAGCAGACAGTCCTCTTAATGTGGGTTATAAAACCACCTTCTTGATTACCATCTGGAGTAACATTCACAAGTGAGGGATAGCAGATGTGTGCGCATGGAGAGACGCATCCCACTTCCCCAATCCATTGGACACATCACTGTTGCCATACTGTACCCATCCAGCATGGTATTATGCCTCCGACGCCAGCCAGCTCTTGATGCTTAAGGGCAAACAAGAGCCATTCTTGCCTTTCCCTCCATCTCTTCGGGGAAAAAAAAACAACAGCCCAGGCAAAATCCCCCTTCCTCCTTCCACTTCCCTCTTTCATAATAACAACGCGGCAGCCAACTGTGCGATGCTCTACGGTGGATGAAAATGTCTTCCTGACCCCTGTGTGCAATTAGTTTCCTCCCAGGAGCATGAGATTTGATTATTTTTGCCGTTATCTGCGCTTGTACAGCCACAAGTGTTATTATCTCTTCTCCGTTTTTCAGATAGGGGTTTGGTTTGGGTTTTTTTTTCCCTCCCTTGAAGATTACCCTGAACCTTCCCGAGCCCTGGCAGCGAGGTGCCCCGCGGTGCCCCGGGGAGACCGGACCTGCCGCCTCTCGCCGCGGGGAGCGGCACCAGCCCCAGAGACCTGCCGGGCAGGGGTTGAGGATCCCTGCAAGGATGTGGAGGTGGAAGAGCTTTGATTCACTGAGGTTGAGTGGGAAGAAGTGGGCGGAGTGGCTTTAATTCTGTTCAGACTCTGCTGCCATCCTGCCCGTTTTTATGGGGATGAGGGAAGGGTCTCTCTGCAGCACTTCCCCGTGGAAAGCCGGCGCTGGGCATGCCTGGGTTAGTGGGACATTAAATGCATGGTCCTGGTGCCATTCTATTTACATTCCTTAGATGGGAATAAATTGAAAGCAAGGGGTCTGCTCTGAGGAGCAGTGTGTGTGGAAAGCGAGCACGCGGGGCTGGCACGGTCTGTGCCATCATAAAGGCTTGTGCCACGTTCACCAAAGTTTGGGGTTCAGCACAGCAATTCCCAGAGGTGCCACGTCAAAGAATCACAGAATTGTCAGGGTTGGAAGGGACCTTAAAGATCATCCAGTTCCAACCCCCCTGCCATGGGCAGGGACCCCTCCCACTAGAGCAGGTTGCTCAGAGCCCCAGCCAGCCTGGGCTTAAACACTTCCAAGGATGGGGCTTCCACCACCTCTCTGGGCAACCTGTGCCAGTGTCTCACCACCCTCCTGGGGAAGAAATTCTTCCTAATGTCTAACCAGAATTGATCTATCTCTAGTTTTAATCCATAATGTCCCTGATGCCACCTGTTTCATGGCCGTTCTCTCTGCCACTCTGTGTTATGGGCAAGTGGGGCCAATAAAACACCTCATGCATTCAGCAGGAGCCTTTCTACTGACACCAGTGGGCTTTGGATCAGACCCCCCCCCTTGGTCTGCTCTAAGGAGGACACTGACACGTTCAAACTCCAGAGGTGGAAGTGATGGAAAACTTATCTGAGTGTCTCTGAACTGCTATAAGATATGCACTAACAAATATATTTATTAAATGACCCACCTCCTTATTTTACTTTCAAATTGCATTAAAAAGTTTTATAAGTGACAGAAGACAATAGTAAAGTTGAAGAAGCACACACGAGCCGTCAGGTCCCCAGGACACCAGCTCAGGGTAGTTACAGGCTGTTGGAAGTCAGCAAACCTGCTTTGTTGCAACAGTCTCAAAAAGCAGGAGAAAAGCCCATTTTTGGCCTGGCAGATCAATTTGTGCTGCCACGTGGCTGGTTTTTTTTTGGTGGTGAGCTGGGGTTCAAAGGAGCGTGGTGTATCTATCACTGCCATAGTTAATCCCATCATTAGAAAATATAAACAGTCTTCTCCCACATTAACAATGTTTACCTCATATTGCTCTAGCATTCATTTTCACTAATATGATACAAAAGTGTAATGATGTATAAGTGCTTTTTAATGTTAAGTAAGTGAAAACAGGTGGGTAATTTACCACTGGCTCTGTACAGATTGGAGCTGGCATTTCACAAGGAAGATGCTGGACTCTTTCTTCTGTGTTTTTGATATATAATTCTTTTTATTTTCCCAGTGTCTGCTGCTACTGTTTATAGTTTATGCCACCAAGTCAAAGCCCTAAGTGCCACCATTATTTTGGAGCCAGCAAAATGAAATGTTTGCTTAGAAAGCTTTCAGCTAGCCATGGAGTGAGTGGGTTTGATGCAGAGGCAGGTATTCATTACTTGTATTTGTGTTAAGAATGAACATTTGGCTTGTGTAAGTTACTTAGGAACTAGTGTGTGCCCCTGCAGCATGATCTGTCTTGGAAGAACGAGCCCTAAAATGGAGGAGACAAGATCAGTGCTGACCAATGGTTTCTGTGTTGTCGGATGGGGGATGTGCAAGTTTCACATCAAATTTCCTGTATATCCCATTTTTACATTCAGCGTAGAGCACATCCTTATTCATCCATTCCAAGAAATACAGGAATGCCCAGAAACCCAAATCACACCACAAAAAAAAAAAAAAAAAAAAACCACTATAAAAATGTGGACAGAGAAGGTTTTGAGCCAGCGAGCCGCCCATCCACACGTAGACGGTCCCCTCTGTGGGGATGGGAATGGGCTCAGGAAGCTGTGAAGTCAACAGGGTCGCACAGGTCAGACCCCACGGGGAGACCCAGTGCTCCCGACTCCGCCGCGCTGCACCGCGAGGCTTCTCCTGAGCAGGATGGGGCTTTATTTCCACTTCAAGAGAGTTTGGACTCCCCAGCTGCCATTATTTCTTTTTACCTCTGCTCCTTTTTAAGAATTCCTTCCTTTGAGAAGTTTTGCTTGGTTGTAATTGCTGCTAAAATTTCACAGAGCGTTTGCGAAAGTGACAGCCTAATTCCAGAAAATTTGAGACATTTAAAAGGCGTCTGTGCAGAATTTTTTTGGTGCTGAAAGAGCTTTGCTGGTGAAGTTTTGTTCGCTGAAGTTAGTGAGGTAATTTTTGCAAAGCAGAGGCTTTAAATTTGAGTCTCCTCCACTTCCATGCATTTCTTTGCTATGTTTGGCATAACTGGAGGAAAAATTGTATATCAGAGATTCTGTTTTAAGGCACCAGATGGGGATTTCAAAGACCTTAGAAAGGGTGTGGAAAGTATTTGCTGAAAATTAAGAGATTTCCAGTGAAAACTCTATGAAAAACAAAAAAAAAGGAAAAAAAGGTATCTGGTAGCTTAAAACAGTTATTCACATTTGCTTTTACGCTAAATCAGGGCACTAATTAGCTCTCAGTGTGGCAAAAAAAAAAAGTGCAGCATTTTACAGAGATTCCCAGTTTATTCCCTACTTGCACTAGACCTGGTTGTTTCCAGGTGGGCTGCTGCCCCATGGGGACTGGAGGAGTCCCGCAGCCTTCTCCAGGGAAGCCCCAGTGCCCACATCACCCCCAGGGAGCTCCTGAGCAAGAAAAGGGCAGCGAAACCAGCCGCATGTGAACGTGACCGTGGATACTCAGAGCATCTCTCCTTTTGGGCTAGTGGAGAAGGATGCAGAGCTCCACAGGGCTGGTGGGGGATGCGGGTAGGTCCCTACCAGCCACCAAGCTTGTGTGTGGAGATGCCGCGGGCCAAGGGCAGCAGCCCCAGCTCCCAGCCCAGCTCCCAGCTCCATTCCACTCCCAGCCCTCTCCTTCCTTTCCTTCAGGCTGTAGCCTTCCTTCATTATTTTCCTCTGGGGCTGCAATTTTTTTTTCCCCCAGTTAGCCACAGACAGTATATAAAACACATTTTACTAAAGTTCTTCCAACAAAAACTTCATTGAAACAACTTTTAAAGTTGTGAAAAAAATAACAGGAAATTCACACTTAGGCCCTTGAGGATGAAACATGACATATGTCTTGCAACACATAGGCACAATGGGGTGCACTATAAAAGTAAATAAGGATCACACCATGGTGCCTAGCTGTTGGAGGACATGCCTTTTGCCATTAAGTTATCATTTCCTTACTTTTTTTGTCCAGACTCCCATGTACTTTTAATTGTTGACTCCGGTGACTAAATTAATCTTCTTTCTTTCTTTTATTTTAATAGAGCAATGTGTGACCTGCCTTAAGGTTAGAGACTAAAAATTAGCACAAGCATTAACATTTAATATACCAACCAAAATGAAGATTTACATTGCAAACAGATAGGCAGTCTAAATTTAGGCTGCTCACAAAATGAGGCTATACACAAATGTATTTCATTAATTATATATGTCTAGGAGAACTTAAATACAGCCAACATTTATGCATGCTGAGTACATGTGCCAAAAATGTTATAGTCTTGTATGTGAATGCAGCTTTAATTTGCATGTGCAGAGTGTTTTTTTAGTAAAAAAGGGGAAAAAAAAACCTCCAACAACTAAAATCTGCACATGCTTTTATTCTCCTGTTAAAATATTGGCAAAGCAGATCTTTGCAGACTTCACTATTAATATTCAAGCTGTATTTCATTCATTTGAAAGCTTCCCTTGTGAAATATTAGCACCCATTTGGACTCTTTTCATTCTCTCAAGAGAGCAGCTCTTGGGATTTCCTTCCCTTTGAGAGTTCTGGTGTATTTTTAAGGCTAAGTCATTCCGCAGAACATAGCAGAGAGGTAGAAACATCGTTAACTACGGCACTTCATTTGGTTGATCTCCTACAAGACAAAATAGGACACAGGCCATTGAAAAAGTAACATTACTTACTGCTGGACCACGTTTGTGGCTCTTGTTTTAAGAGACCCATTTACAGATGAAAGAGAGCACCCCAGAAGCCTCAGGCTTCTGCAGGAAAGCCGGCCTTGGCATGGGAAGAGATCTCCTCCTGGCTCTGCAGAGATTCATTGCACCCTGCAGCTCCTGCAAACCCTGAATTTGAACCCTGGAACAAGCCCCATATTGTTGCCCAGGAGTGAGATATCAGCTTACTCTTGAGCTAAACTGAGACACTACAGGGTGACCATCACCGTCAGAGTGAGGAAGGTATCTCCACACGCCAACCCCACCATGCCCAGTTTTCACATCAGAAGGGGTTAGCCATTGGACTGAAGACCCAGGAACGTATTGCTGGTTCTGGGGGACTTACTCTGACTGCTGGGCTGGGAATAAGTACCTTGCATTTGTAACCAATTCAATTTCCATGCCTGGGTCTGGTCCACAAAAGGATATACCCTTCCTCTCAGGTGGGGATTCGGGCCTAGAAAGGAAGATAACTGACAACATCAACTAAAGGGGAACATAAGTGTACTTGTGAATTGTGGAGTAAACAGCTGCTGAGTGATTAAAAGCTAAGTAAAGCCGAACCACTTAATCACTTTTTAAAGCTGTTTGTTGCAAGCATCCTGCAAAGTGACAGATTATTTTTTTTTTTTTCCGCTGTATAACAAAACATAAAATGAAAGGAGCTTTTCTTCCCTCATGACAGCTTAAAAGTGCTGTGCTGTCTTTTTTTTTTTTCCTCAGACTCTGAAGTGGTGTCACTTCAGGAGAGTAGCTGTGCCCAGGAGGGACCAGCACTTGAGAGGGGCCCACCTCCTCCCTGACTGCATCGCAGAGACCCTGAGAGATGGACTCTATCTCTTTCCGACAGTGGTGCCTGGTTGTGAAGAGCCCCTGCTGCTTCTTCCTTCCCCAGAGATGGGGTTTTCTACATCACATCTCTGACCTCGAGTCGTTTGTGGGTGGAAGAGTTGGTCCTGCCAGATGCTGGCTTGTTCCCAAGAAGACGTGCCTTCCCTAGCACCTTTTCCTACAGAGTTAGTTGGTTTTACATGAACCTGCTGCTCTTATATTCTGAATCAACCTGCTGCTCTTATATTCCTCCTCAGAGGGCAGGGGCAGTGGTATGAGGCCAGCAGGCCCAGACAGCCTGACTGCACCCCAAGAATGTTAAGGTAGCATCATGACCACTCTTTGAAACTGCAAAATAATTAAGAAATCAGGAAATGATACTGGACTTCACACTCACTGTCCTTTTTCATGAGCTGGGTGTCCTGTTTTATAACTCAGTACCCAGCTTGTTCCTATAAATACCTTGGTGATCCAGTATGAAAAAAAGTCTACACCAGAGACACAAGGATTTTGTCTTCCTTGTAGCTCACCGAGGAAGCATGATTTACAATGAGAGCAGCATTGTTATACATTTAAAGCAGGCAGCCCTTGTAGTCAGCAACTTGTGATGATAAAATACTCTCTCCATGCAGGCTGCAGCCTGGGCAACGGGGACAGCGATTGAGAGAGGCAGGAGAGAAGCTGTGTAGGATTTCTGTGTCTGTCCTTGGACTAGACCAGCGTTTACACCATCTTTCATGTCCTCTCCTCCAGTCCCTGAGACCTACTTGAAGTTTTAGGAAGGAGATGGTGGGATTGATACGGCTGCAGTGGTGGCTGCGTGCTGGGTATTAACGAACCTTGTCAACACGGATACCCCGGATTTTGTTGCCACCATAAATGCTCTCTCAAGGAGAGTTATTGATGTTCACAGGTGTGACCTTGCACACAAAATTTTAGCCCATTGGTGGTCTTCTATATCAGAAGACATATAGGGTGACTTTGAATAGCAACAAATTGTGACACATTCCCGTTTCCTCCCTGTGCTAATTGCCTGCAATGTGGCAATTAGCAATGAGAGTCTCTGAGAGCAGCTTTTCAATGGCTTACAAATATCTCTTCTGCTTTTTGGGAGCTGCTCACGGAAAATGGCTGTCTTTGTGGAGATCCTTAGGAGAAGCCTTGGAACTTGTTTGTATTTGGGCATCAGCCTAAGAAGGTTAAACTATGCACAACCTATGCACAGAGGGCAAATATGCATAGATTTAAGAAAAAACAAGATTTAAGAAAACCCCAGATTCAAGAAAAACCAAGATTTAAGAAAAACCAAGATTTAAGAAAACCAATCATAGATTCATTAAAAAGCTTAACTGAGCTCCGTGAGCAAGAGACCTGGGCTGTATCATTTCTTTCTGGATCTCCTTTCTGAGCTCCCATGCAGATAAGGCAATTTGTTCTCACACTGGAGCACAGGTGAAAATTTGTTCTTGCCTGTAGCAGCTGGATGTGAGCTCTGTGTCACCAGGCCTGGATTAAAAGAGCTCATGCAGCAGTGCTAGTCTTGGAGGGAGGTTTCAGAGAGGGCTGGGCAGGCAAACTGCAAAAAACTAATATAAAGAGAAGGCTGCTTTCCTAGAAATTTCTGTTTAATGCTTTCAAAGCACAGGATAGCCATAAAAGTCAGACTCTGAAGAAGGAACCTTTCCTTTGGAAGGAAGACCTGGTCTCTCAGGGCAAAGACACTGAGAACTGTGCTGCAATGCACCTAGAGGGAACCTGCAGCAAGACAGCAGGCCAAGGGAAATCTGTCCCAGACACAGTCTGGTGGACTAATGCCAACAGGAGCACTTAAAACACTATCTCCTTAAGCATTTCCATTTCTTAGCTTGTGCTCTGAAGTGATTTTATTTAGGGCTGTTGAGAAAGATGAAGAAAATGCATTAAATACTCCAAACTTACTCTTAACTGAGTTGTGGAGCAAAATACCATTGCTAAACCACATTTCCTTTTTTTTTTTTTTTCTCCCACCTATGTTTGTCTTGTCTATTTTGACCCTCAGTATCTTTGAAGCAAGTCCTATCTGCTAATCTGTATTGATATTTCCTTGTAAAAACTAACCTTTTTTTTTTTCTCACTATACCTTAGACACCTTCTTTACTACACACAGCTAGGAATGAAAAAGAAGAAGCTATGTTCACACAACTTTTGGTCTAGTTAGCATCACACAGGAATTTGCCGGATCAAAGCAAATTCAATATTCTTCCTTCAATTTTTCAGTCTGTTTCAGCAGAGATGCTGCAGTGTGAGCAGGCACCAGTGTGACACAGAGTTTATCTTTACAGCCTCTCATCTGTAAGTTTCCACTATCTTGGCAGCGAAGGTCTGAGGGAGTCTCTATTCCCTCAGATATTCCAGCAAAAGTGGGATTCATCCCACCTGACTTGCAGCACTTACGCTGTAGACACGCACCTCTGGCTATGTAGGCACCCTTTGGAGTTAAGGAAGGAAACAGGCATTTCAACAGTATGGCTCATTGCCCCTGTTTTTGACATCTACCTTAGGAATGGCAATTTGCATATTTTTTTGTTCTTACAAAGTGAGCCTAGACATCTAGTTCAGATCTAGATGTTGAGACTGGGAATACCTAAAGCTGAAGAGAGAAGTCTCACTTCAGCATTGTATGTACCAGCCCCTGTATAATTGGGAAAAATATGCGTGGGCTGAGGGCGGGAAGGCTTTGGAAGAGAAACCATTATATCAATCTATATGTCTGCTGTGAGGATGCTACAGATGTGGCTGTGCAATAAGTGATACTGTTAATAAAGAGAAGGTTTATTCCTACTGGCATGAAATCCATATGGTACATGAATATGATGCCAGTGAGATCCGCAGGACACAGGGAAATGTGATTAACAGCTAAACACAACAACCTGGAAGAGGAGCAAAAAAGCTGCACCATCCACTCTTAGAATTACCTTGGCATTGTTATAATGACCCCCCTGATATTTCACAGACCTCGATGACATCTTTCATCTTTGTACTCTCCCTCTCTCCATGGCACGTCATAATTGCTGATCTTCTGCTATTGTATCTATAACAGGCTGCAAGGTGGTAAAAAAACTCTTTTGGCTTGAGTGGAGCGGGTGTTCTGCTGAGCTTTCTGGGTGAGCTGTCAGTTGCAGAGGTGGATACCTGCTCTTGGAAAAGGATGGGCAGAAGGATACTGATGTTCCTAACTCCTGATGTTCCTAGCTCCCTAGAAGAGAGGACAGATACCAACCAAATATGGCCCTCGTGGTTCAGCATAAACTTTCTGACAGGCAGCAGTCACACCAGGAAAAAACCTCAGCCTGTGAACACTAGGGAAGGAATAAATAATCATGTAATGTCTGACTGTGTCAGCTCTGAGAAGGGGAAAAATAGCAGTGCTTGCAGAATCCAAGGGCATGGAGCTGCCCAGTGGAGAGAAGGCCATCTACCAAGAGGCTGTTGACAGATTTGGAGACTCAATTACCACGCAAAGCAGAAGAAAGAAACTAGCCGTTTGCAGCTCTGCTATTAGACTGATGACCAATTAGATCCCAGCTGGGTTGTAGAACAGCTGCAAGATATTTCCAACAACACTGGTAAGTCATGATATAAGGCAGAAGAAGTATGACCAAGTGCTGGCAACATACAGCCTCAACCATTTTGACACCAGTGGGAAATGCACATTGCTGTAGAGAAACCAATAAACATGAGCCATTATCACTTGACTTATTTAGATGATGTGCTGGGGGAAAGGGGGAGGAGGTCACCTACTGCTGGGTCACTGGTAGAGCAGCGCATAGGTTTAAGCACAGCACAACACCGAAAAGCATTGGAGAGAGGAGGCGTGACCCAAGCCAGTGTTCTAGCAGTTGAAAGGGACATACTTCTTAGACTTCTGCAGCATGAAGTTAGATCACCTAGTGAAGCCCTAGGAAAATGTGAAAACAGTGGATCCTGCTGACTCTGCAGAAAGAAGTAGGCAACTCCACACCAATGCTCCTGTACAGTCACTAAGACTGTAGGACAGCCCTGGGATGATGCAGACACTTAGAGATGAACCAAAAGAAACGACTGGAAAGGAGTCCCTCTCCATTACTGTCTGAGGTATCAAAGGTGAAAGTGTTACCATTGCTGCAGCCAGAACCCTGCTCTGTGAGGGAAGGAGGGTGAGGTTAGCCATTCACCTCCCTGACCATTTTGCACCCTTTTTGGCAGGGTGTTATAAGGCAAGACCTCTGCAGACAGGTAAATGGATCAAGAGAACACCCAATGGGACCTGCACACAAGAAGTTTCAAGAGAGAAGAATTTGAGGGAGGCTCCAGAAAATCACTTTGTGTCCACGTGGCAGTAATGTTAACAGAAATTGTTCCATCTCTCTTATTACATCTCTTAATCAAAAATCAAGCTTCCTTTTGCAAGTGTGAACTTTTTATGCGGTACTGTCCAGCTGGCAAGACATGGGACAGGATAATCTAAAATCTTAACCTTAAATCAGTGTAAATGTTTTTCTGACTTCCCAAGTTCCCAAACTGTGGCACGCAGCAGAGATAACAGGTTACACTTTATTGGCTCTTATCCCTTTTTTTTCAGCTGGTGAATTTCATTAAAAGACGGCTAAAATGCATTAATTACTTCCC
Organism: Todiramphus chloris collaris; assembly: GCA_025345505.1. Classification (NCBI taxonomy): domain Eukaryota; kingdom Metazoa; phylum Chordata; class Aves; order Coraciiformes; family Alcedinidae; genus Todiramphus; species Todiramphus chloris. The sequence continues at coordinate 8,313,336 of JANVCC010000261.1, read as the reverse complement.
TAATATTCCTGTAATTGCTATTGCTTTGCCACAGGGAGGATATATGATAGGAAGTGGAAGAGGAGGTGATCTTTTTAGATGGGAGAATGGGAGGGGAAGTGTTCATCAGTCAGTCCTTCTATTAAGATGTGATCCCAGATGATAAAGAAGTTTAAGGACCCCTGCTGCTTTAGCACATCTCAGTGTTTTCATTATTGGAGCCAGAGAATGAACTGCCAAGCTCACAAAAAGATTGCATTGTCACTGAGCTAGTCCCTTTGATCACTTCTACATCTTTGTAACACCGCTGGTTTCGGCAGAACTGCCCCTGTTTTCCACCAGGATAAAGAAAGGGGGACTTTGTCACCCTGTTTTTATGGAAATTGAAGCCCAGTAACACCTTTCAGTGCTGATTTTATTTTCTCCAAAGGCAGTGGCACAAAACCACTGTAGCACTGGAGGCAACAACCTTGCCGTGGCATCAGCCATCAACATGAAATGTTCGGTCTGTCCTCACTAGCTTGTTCCACTCCACTCACCCCAGGAGAAATTACATTGCTCCGGCCTAGGTGCAGGGCTGGACCATGCAGGCACCTGGCAAAGAGCTCAACGTGTTCTGCTCAGCGTTAAGAGAGCAGCTCAGACTGCGGTCTCCTGACCCTCACAGCCCCCAGGAGCTGTGCAGCCTCCTCACTCAGCGTATAGCGGATTGCAGAAGCCACAGTTCTGAGGTGGGTCACTTCAGAATCCATCCTTAGCCTTGCATCTTGGAATAGAACCCGAATGAACCAGCTCACAAAAGTCTGAAGGGTCTCCCATTGATGGGTTGTGAAGGGTTTCCCACTGATGGGTCGTGAAGGATCACGAATGATCACTGTTGTAATTGTAAGGTGCTTTAGCTGGGGTGTTGTGCCAATAAACCTTTATTAAACATAAACCAAAGGAAAAGAAATCCTGCCTATTTGGATTCTGATTATTGACTACACGTATAAGCAAATTCTAAAAACCTTCCCCACTTTTTCAGTACATTTCTTTCTGACAGTGGTGCTGATTTCTGACGGTGATGAGGATCTAGCTGACGAGAGCTTTTATGCACGTGTAAAAAGCACAGTGCAGATTTGTAGGTGTGCTCAACCTGCTCCTCCCACTTTTTTCACCAGCCTGCTACCTCTTCCTGTGTGGTTAACTCCCTGGAACAGGAGCTCTCGCTGTAGTTACAACTGTGCTTCACTAATTTTAAAAACAAAGGGTCTGGAGGCTTTGGACCTCCAGAGCTCTCTCAACCCATCTTCAGCTCCTGATGTTAAACTGTCTGAGACTTCACCCATTGTCACAGCTCCAAGCTAAAGCCTCGGTGCTCCTAAATTCATTCACAGATAACAGTACTTTGTATTGTAACACGAGACTACCAAAGCTGCTTAGGCAGAACCAGGGCAGTTTTGAAAACCCTGCCCTATTGAAAGCTTTGGTGTGTTTATGTTTCTTTCAACGCGAATCTTTACCTTTCTGGGCACAGCATTACCACGTGTGTAAGAAACCAGTGTGGTAGTGGGCCCTTTTCTTGCTGAGAAACACGGGGCATAACTTAGCAGACAATAAACCCCAGGGAAATGGTAATACCAGTAAGTGGATGCCGGCAGTCAGATAATTCAGCTCCACTCGGTGACCTTTAGCCGCAGCCCAGGCACTGCTTTTTATACTGTGGCTTCAGAAGGATCAGGGAAGTGCTCTTAGGGCACAAGACCAATCCCAAAAGCCAGAGACATCTCTTTCTGGTGGACGAGTGTCAAGGTTTGGAAAGGAGAGCTGCAACCTTGAGGAGGACCCCAGACTGTCACCTGGTTCTCACGGCTGAAAACAGGAGAGCTTTTGAAGCTTTTCACTGTCACTCCTTTTAATATCTAGGTGTGTTTTGATTCACTTCCAAGTCAAACAGCATAGGAATATTCTAGAAATTAATAAATGTGAGAGCAAGGGTTGTTTCTTGGCAAAATACTGTGCATACCTATTGCATGGCATAAATAATACATTGTGATAATTAATAATGATAAATAATAAATAATGCAGTCAGCTGCAGCACTAGGGACTGTGAATAGACCTACATTTATAAAAGTTGAAATTCTAGGATAAAAGGATAATGTTTCAAGCACTAAGCTGTGACACTTTGTATTATTGCACAATCCAGATCATTTTAGCATTTAGGAAAGATATTTGGTAACCCATCTTGTTTTTAATTGCCTACCACCCAACGACATCAAGGACAGTTACATGCCTGCATACCTTTAAGGGTCGGGTTTACACGTCTGCAAATCAATTCCAGTGACCTACACTGCTCCCACAAAGCAGGAGTGAGCCCATAATTGCACTAATAATCGTGTGTGCCCTTGGAACTAGGGACGCAGAACGAGAGGACTGATGTAGCCGAAGAGCAGCCACAGAGCAATTGAATATTTGCCCCTACATAAAACATACTTAATATTTACCATCCTATACTGCTCATAGCCCTGTATCACCTCCCCTCTCACTGAACTCATTTGTCTGTCCTGCACATTAGCCCCTGTTCTAATAGGAAGTGGGAGAGTTGATTGACAGTTCATTGAACCAGATACTTCTTAAGGGAAAAATTGAAGAGGTTAATTGTAATATCTCTTACTGCTTTAGTATTTCAGTGAGCCACAGTGTAAATATAACATAAGCCTAGAATGGGAACCAATATTTTCCTGACACCTCCCCAAGCAGGCACTCCAGATTTTATGATGCTGAGGATTCGGAGAATTCAGATCCTATTCCTCTGTATAGCAAAACAGGGACTTTCAAACAGAAAAATAAATTTGTTGGCTTTAACAATATATATTTTTGGTTAACTTAGCAGTTTCAAAAGTCCCTGCTTTCCCATGAATTCAAATGGGAGCTGAATTCTCTGAGTTCTGCTGTGCTGCAGACTGTCATGTTGGCAATCTGTAAGTCATTTATTTATTATTTTTCACTCTAAGTGCAGCACCTTTTTCAGTGATTTGATTTTTTTTTTTAGTCAATTAGATATAGTGGTTAGAATGGCTGTTGTAGCTCACTACTATTTCATTTAAAGATACATTGCTTGGGCCTCCATTCAGCCAAGTACTTAGGCAGGTACCCAACTTAAAGTGCAGCACCATCAACACTGAGTCATCTGTTTTAAATTAGGCACTCCAACTGAACTAGGACCTTAATTAGGCCAAGAACAATTTTAAGGACTCCTCTGCCTTTTTTTCCATGAGGTGCAGCTCATTGCCATCAAAGGAAAGTTTGCCCGAGTGCAGACTGTGTCCCTCTCTTTCCAAAGCACAGCTCTTCCCCAGTGATGCTGTTTTATCGTGTGTTTTTTATCACCCCATCCCTAACATCTTTCACTGCTCGAGAAGAAAAGAAATGAAAAGGAAAAAAGTAGAGATGGGAAGGTGGCAATTTAGGGACCGCGCATCTGTGTGACAGGCATCCTAAAGGAGAAGAAAGAAAAACCATTTAGGAAGTTCTGCGCAACCACTGTTTGACTACAAGACCTCCCCCACACACTGCAGGTAAGAAATGAGAAATTTTGAGGGCCACTGAGCACTGACTTTTCACGGTGGCTCTGCGTTCAAAGTTATTTAGCACGGGTGTTTCTGCAATTGGGACACCCTGATAAAATTCTGTGTTCGCTGGCCCTCGAGCACCTCCCTCCCCCCTCTGCAGTGGGCTGGTGGTAGTATGCTGGGGCTGTGGTGGCAAACCATCTCGTCAGCTGGGCTGTGGTGGACCTTGCGTTGTCCTTGTCTTGGGCAAGCTTCTTTCCTTGCCTGGGCATTGAGCTGGGCATTTTTGGCTTATACACTTGTCTTGAAAGGAACCAAATGGTTGCCATTGATCATTGTTTGTGTGTAGTGATCTCTACACATCTAGGATGTTATTTTTTTCTGCATTTGTACAGTGTGAACTCTTTTTTTTCCATCCTAGCTCCAGGTTGGAATTCCAGGTGAGGAGGTAGCGGATGCATTTTATGCAGGAGAGAGCCCCAAGGCACGGATGCTCTGGGCAGATTTCCATACAGGGTGAGAACTCAGGCTATTTCCAGAGAAGGGAAGCTCAAATTTCTGTTTCTTTCATGTGGCAGTTGACACAGCATCCCTTGGTCTTTGACCCGAGGTCTCCTGATATCCCTTTACACAGACATGGCATGGGGGTTGGAGACAGAGAGGAGGGGAGAGAGATATGAAAAGGGGGAGGGAGGGAAGGACTGGGGGTGGGGGAAATGAAAGGAAAAGGAGAAAAATGGAAGAAGAGGGAATCAAAGATGTGTGATTTTTTTTTAAGAGGAAGTAATAATTTTATGATACCAACTGACACCCTTAGGAAAAGCCCACAAGTGACAGATTACTTCACATCCAACACAGAAGCAGCAAACTTCAAACTAAATACATGTTGGGAACATTTGTCTGAGTTTAATTCAATTATGTTAATCAATTATGCATGCTGAGAGAAAATGGTGGTTGGCACCAGTGTCACCAGGGGGGACTTTGCAAAGGATTAAGGTTTCTTGCTCCTGTTCTAGCCTCGAGGAGAGGTTCAGGACTGTCCCGTGGATGGGCCAGCAGCCAGTCAGACGTTACATGCCCTCTAATGCAGGGCTGGCTTGTCAAAAAACAAATGACCCACCTCACCCCAAACCAAAGTTTCTGGAGGGGAGGGGGCAGAGCCACCCAAGAAAGCTTTGTGGGAGGCAGCTCAGCTTCAGCAGCAGCAGCACAGCATGCAGACAGCTCTCTGCTCAGCTAGGCACAGCCCTGTCCCACTGCCACGCGGTCTTGCAGCCCCAGTTCCCAGTGGTCCTTGGTCTGCTCTTAGTCCATACGGCACCAGAGTGGGTGTCCTTGCCAACCCAGCTCAGTTTGTCTGCCATCTGAATCACTGCTATGTGGATACTCCAGAGCTGACTGTAACATAACACCATCTTTATAAAACAGGACTTTATTGCTTTTTCCCTTTTTTATAGTATGGGAGTGACATATTTGTTCCATTCCTCTTAGGTACAGGAGTCTTAGCTTGCTGCACTTGAGTTGCTAATTCTTTCCCCAGCCCTACCTATGAATCATAGGGGTTTTAACTTTTTGTTCCACTTATGCACAACACACAGCTGGGATACTTCTTCATTTACACTATTTTGCACATCTTTAAGACCTGCTGCCTATGCTACCAAGCCAACAGACATGTCCTACGCAGATGTTAAAGCTCTTAAGATCCAAAGAGAATGTATCTGAGAACATTCAAGAGCAGGGCATTCCTAAGGCCAACAGGAGCAATTAGAGCACCATAAAATTAAAACCAAAGCCAACATGGAGGGGAAAAAAGAAAGTATCTACCATTTGACAGATAGACAAGACCGACAAAGAGACAGGACAGACATGGTTATCATGCAGAAAGTGTTGGGATAAATAATATTTATTCTAACACTTCATCATCACCATATCAGCTAGACACTTTGTTGGTGGGGAGAAGAGGAAAATAAAATTTATCTTGCCATTTTTGCTTTACTAGGGAATATGTAACAGTTGGCAGTGTAATACACTTTTTATTTTCATGAGTTATGGATGTGCATGGCCATCCCTAAAAAATTGAAATAAAAACTGTATTACACCAGTAAGTCTCATATATTATATTTATACCATACCAGAGGAGGTGTCTGCAGAGCAACTATAGATATAAACTTTTATTATATCTATAGTTTCTCATGTTATTAGTATAGTTGTGAAAATAATAGGATTTACTGAAGGTTGTTATTCCCTCTAGCATCACTGATGTGGTATAAACAATATATTGACCTTTTGGATATTTTTGAACCATTGCAATGGATTTGAAAATGGGGTCACCTGACGTGAATAGCCTGAGCTCTTGTCCCCAGTCTAAGGCAGTGGGCTGGTAGTGCCTTTGGAAGGCAGTATTCAGATTAGCCTCGTAACGTAGATCCTGTTACTAGTGACAGTGCTTCCCTTTTCTCGTGCTCGGTGTATGGGGAGCACTAACCAAACTCCAGCACGTTAAATAAATGCAGAGAGGGTGTGAGGGCCATGGGCTGCAGCAGACTGCAGTCTGGAGCAGAGTTCCATCACCAAGCTTCCGTTCCTACAGGAGGATGACTAAAAGATTTGCCACTGAAACAGGCAAAGCCCAGAGACCTTGTTAAGCAAGACCTTTGCAAGACCCTTCCAGGTGGCATTCATCCTTCTTGGCTGATTTCTCAGATTCCTCCCATGGAAAAACCATTCCCCTGTGGGAATAATTCATTGGGTGCTCCTTTATCCTTAGCCCTACAGAGAGCAGCAGAAGAGCAGGCAGGAGCGAGCACCTACTCAGTCCTGCCAGGGAGGTCCCATGGAACGTGGCACTGCAAGGCCAGCGTAAAGGATCCACACAGGAGGAGCCTCTGGGTACTGGGTCAGCCCTGTTGCTGGGCATGAAGATGCTGGGGAAAAGTCTGGAGGAAGAAAGCTGCCACAGATGACCTTTGTAACGGGGTGGACTTCACTGTCCTGCGCACACCGTGGAAACACAACCTCTCTCCAGTGCAAGGGAAATAAGCCCATTGACAAGTTTCCTTTCCTTCCTGTAGGTGCACAAAGGTACCCGCTCAAGTTTTGTGAGCTCAGAGGCACAGGAGAAGCCGGGAGCACCTGTTTACTGATGGGAAATGCCATTAGAAATAGGTCTGGGAAAGCGGCGTATTTATAGCCTCACACAGCACCATATGGTGCACGGCAGCAGAAATCTTCAATTGAGATAGATGAGCAAATGCAAATTTCAGCTTAGGTTTGATTTTTATTTTTTTTTTTTTTAATCTGTCTTTTTTCTTTTTTTTTTTTTTTTTAGCAATCATTTAATTTGATTTGCTCTCCCTGTATCTGAGTGCTCAGGCTGTGGTTGGTTGTACCTTGCCCCTTGTTTTCTGGAGAAGGCTGTAGGGGCATACAGCTTTAATTGTTTAAATAAGCTTATATCCACTGGAAGAAGGGGAGGGGGAAGCGTGGAAGAAAGGCTGTGCCTGGGGATGACAGGCGGAGAAGCTGAAGTCAAAAGGACACACAGCTCAGGCCCTTAGGGTGGAAAAGCAGCCCTTAGATATTTGAGGTCAGTCAGGCCAGAGGCAAAAGTGATTTCTTTTTAATCGAGCTTAATTGTTTATATTAATGCATGAATTTGTGCACAGTGATTCGAGTCACCTTTTTAGCAGATCTTTAAAGGAAAAATTTTTAAACCTTTTTTTTTTTTTTTTTTTCTTGGCAAGGGCATCTCCAGGCTGAAGTTTGTAAATGACATTTGGGTTTAGGAAGGGCTGATGTAGTCCTTCACAAATGCAGCAGTTACCTTGCTATGAATGCACACCCAGCCCAACCCAGAAGATTCTTAATTTCCTACCCTATTGCCATTCTTCTGTCCATTGATTTCAAACCAGCGTAGCTCAGCTCCAGCTCTTTTCTATAACCCATCCAAATTCAGTCTTCTGAGAAGTGACCACAAGGCACTGCCTTTTATGTCAGGATTGTACCAGCCCTGGCCAGCACAACTAACACAAAACACTCTAACCGAGTAGTTCTACATCAATTTTCCCACCTTTCTTTGTACCTCATCTTGAGAAATACCAGATGGAGAATGAACTGGTGAGACCATTCCCCTGGGTCAGGACAGAGGTGTCCAAGGAGGTCCCTGCAGTGGTCCAGGGCTTCCTTGGTGAGCCAATAGCACCCTGTAAAATGTGGGGTGCTCCGTTTGTCATCGCACCGAGCGCCCCGCTCCAAAATGCAAAGGGCATCCTTTTGCTAATGTGTTAAGGTAACTGGTGGCTCACCAAGAGGCCCGTGTAATGATTGTAGTTTTGCTGATTTATTAAGTGCCAATGGTGTTTTAATATTGTTTGTGTTTCAGAAATAAAGATAGTCACTGCCCTGAAGGCTTGCAGTCTGAAAGACAGATACACACAATACACAACTCCCTGTGGATACTTGGAAGAAAGATTTTTTTTTTTTTTTTTTTTATTAAGGAGCTATTCTGATTTAATTTGCTTCTTTAATGTGATATTGGAGCAGTGTGGGGTTGAGTGTCAGCCTGCTGAAAACACTCGTCTGTGCTGGGCTGCGAAGACAGCAAGAGGAGTTTCAGCGTGGGGAGAGAGGGGACGTGCAGCCCCCGTTTGACTCGATCAGAGTTTCAGGATGTGGATTCCTGGTGGTTTACTCCTTGACCAGTAACCTCCGTCAACCTGAAGCTTACTGGGCACCCTCTCATTCATCAGCCCCAGCCAGGAAAGTTAATCTACATGGAATGCACTAAATTAAAATGATGTTAAAGGAGAAGATGGCGAGGTGATGGGAGCTGCTGGCTCTTTCACAGTGGGCTTGCTGAAATAGGCAGTGTATGTGGTACAAGGAGGCAGAAGGACTTAAGATTTTATAGGTCCCTTGTGGACGGTGAACTTGGCACTCCCCTACAGTTTCTCCTTCACTGTGCAGTCAGGATCACCGAGTTGGATGCAGTTGATGGAAATGGAGTGATATCCACCCAGGGCCTCTGGTCTGGATAGTGCACACATGCTGTCAGAGAGCAGGAATATGGGAGGCAAAAAAGTGGTCCTGCATCCAGGCCATACATGCATCAGTATGGGACCAGTCCTTTCTCAGCAGTGCCCAGTGTCAGGGCAAGAGGTAACGGACACAAACTTGAACATAGGAAGCTCCGTCTAAACATGAGGAGGAATTTTTCTTTGAGGGTGACGGAGAACTGGAACAGGGTGCCCAGAGAGGTTGTGGAGTCTCCTCTTCTGGAGACATTCAAAACCCACCTGTACGTGTTCCTGTGCAACCTTCTTTAGATGAACCTGCCTTGGCCAGGGTGTTGGACTCGATGATCTCCAGAGGTCCCTTCCAGCCCTTATTCCGTGATTCTGTGCGTGAGCTTTTGTCAGCCTAAAACAGCCTGGAGACAGGATTTTCAGGGGCTAGTAGCAGCTTCTGTGGTGTCGTGCAAAGCCAGCACCAGAAAAAAAAAGACACATTCAGGTGAGCATCCCTCTCCAGTGTTTCGTGGGGCTGAGAAAGCTGCTTTCTGTGGCTGCCCGTGGCTTCCTCCACTGCAGCACCCACGAGGACTCTGCCACTCCTTTGCCATGGTTACACCCAGGGCCCCACACAACCACACAGAGCAAGCTAGAGGGAGAAACATTAGTCCTTATTCTTTCACTTAAGGTAGTGCCAAAATCAATCTTGAAAAATTATCTCAGAAGTTGCTTTCAACTCAATCCGGGTGTTTCTTTACTTCTAGAATATCACCCTGTACACTGGAATCGTTATTACATCACACTAATCTAATTTAAATGCATTTTTACTGTACTTGGTTTAATGAATGTGGAATGTGTCACTATGAAATTGCACCATTAATTTGATAAATAGGACTTGAAGGTATAATTTTTTCCAGCATTGCAGACTAATGAAGCTAAAATACATATATAATAAGAAGTGTAAATAATAAATTATTCTTAGGAGCAAAAAAATTAATTAGTTCTTACCACAAATTGCATCTCAATGTCAAAGTTTTTTTTTACACTGCTGACTTTCAAACTAGTTGGAACATGACTGTGATCCTTCGAAAGTTTCTCAAGTAATTACAGTGTGTACAAATACTTGGGAATACACCTTAGGAAACTACTTTAGTTCGTACCAGTCCTTCACATACAGCTTTCACACAGTCCCTGCTGTTATATCTGAATTTTAATAATGTTTAGAGGAATCCCTGTTATTACTTGTTCTAAATTTCAGCATTTTATTTATTCTTTGAGACTTGAGGAAATTTTTTTTTTTTTTTTAAATTGGAGACACTGATGAGAGAGCAAAATTAGGACATACCCACGTGCAAACTCTCTGCAGAAGCAACCATGCCCCCAGAGCTACCTCCCTGCTTCTGCTGTTGAAATCAAGGGGAGTTTTTGCCACTGACTTCAATAGGAGAAGAGACTCCCGTACAAAGCACACCACTTTTCACTGGTAATGGAAATGTCACAGCGGTGCCATTCAGCGAGGAAACCAAGTGGAGGGAAATTAAAGAGGAAACTCCAGTCTTGTGCAGTTTAGTTGCTGATAGCTCATCTCGCGCAGCCTACTGCACCCTCAGCCTGTTACACAGTGCTGCCTGGTTTAGCATTCGCTGCCTCTTTGTCATTTCTTATTGAGCCCACAAAGAAAGGTTTTATCTCACTCCTCTGGAAAAAAAAAAGCACCTAGAGATTGAGGAGATCAGGTGGCATTTCACCTCTAGTTTTCTTCATTCCCAGCTGGAGAGCTTTGAACGCTCTGCACCGCCAACTATTCCCCGACTATTCTGTAGCTAGATGAAGGACCATTGGCCAAAATGTCATCTTTAAGCCTTATTTCCTATTCCTGGTCTGTAGTTTAACAACCAACCTTTTTACTTCCCATTGCTTGAGTCGCAGCCAAAATTCTGACGTGTTATCAGTTCTGTTGCCAGATAACGCATTAAGCCTTACTAAGGGGTAAACATAATGATCTTCATTAAACCTTCTAAATGAACCCACCTCCTGCTTCTTCAGGTGGAGGAAGGCATTGACAAGGAACGCTGCTGAAGCGTCTTACAGCTATTTTCCCCTCGCAAGCAGAAGGAGGGAGAGATGAGTGGCAGCTTTTAAAGAAGGGAAAAAGTTAGATAAACATGAAAGGCTTTGCGAGATTTCCTTTCTTAATGGCAAAGTTTTCCAGCAATAAATCACAATTCAGTCCATGCCATTAGTTTTGGGGGCATTATATCCCCTCATTAAAGTGCATAAACAATTATATTTATTGAAGGTAATGTACTGTGTAGTGCATTATAACGACATTCATTAACATATGTAATCATCATTTGAATGGGCTTTACTACAATGTAAACTGATAATGGCATGATTACCCACTGGGTTATTAACTTTTCAGTCCTAAGATAATAAAAGGTGATACAAGAAACAAAAAGCACATGTGCATTGCCCTTCACATGTGATTTATGTGTTCCACTGTGGAGCTATGAGCACAGGTACTCATCACTGGGGAGACTGGCTCTTTATTGCACATTGTATTTGACAGAATAATAAATGTAGCTGAATGGTTCTTGGGTGGGCATCTGGGGAAAAAAAGTCCTGTGAATAAGGCAGCCACTACTCCAAAATGTAAGACCTGGCAAAGGAAATAATTTTGTCTGTGTCTCTGTCTCACTGGCACTCTGTGGCTTATGGATCTTCATATGCTTTGTCAGACTTGCATGGATTAAGGAAAAAAAATGAATAAAAATCCAGCTCCTTTATATGTTTCCCTTCCTCCCTCCTCCTCCTCAACCTGCCACATGGTCCTCTCTGCCTGGGCTGTAATTGCTGGTTATGAGGAAATGAAGGGATGCACTATGCTAAGATACCTGTGTGCTAAGGTATTCATGTGATGCTGAGTGGATGCTTACATCAAACAGATGTTTCAGGTGTTGTAATGCAGCTTAGCTGCAGTATCAGAGAATAGATTTACCAGTTTGCTGGAGCTTCTCTTCTCTAAAATGCCTTTTTCGAGGCATCAGAGGTATTATAAATACAGCTTATTTGTGTAATTTATCAGCCCTCTCCGGGGTTTGTCTCTATGGAATCTTAGTGCCTTAATTTTAATGAATGAATCTGAGTTTGTTTTAGGAGGGGATGAGTTAAGAAATATTAAAATAAAATAGACTTGCAAGCAGCCATTCAAAAAAGCACCAGTTACCAACAGACAGGTCCTCTCCGACATTAAGTGGCATATATATGCTGAAGTGAAAAATGATGCATAAGTCTGCAGGGCCTACGGTGAATTGCAATACATGAGATATGCCTGATGAGACATCGCAGTGGCAGCAGGACCCATTTCCCCACTATACTTTGACTTGCAGACAAGGTACAGTTATGTTAATAGATGATACAAGTCTGCCCTGACATGGCACCAGTGAAGCAGTGTGTGGAGCCAGAGACTGGAGAGTTCCCAAGTGGCAGAGAAACAGTTCAGTAGGTCCAAGCCAAATTCTTGACTGCTTATAGAGGGTGTGACAAGGACAACAACAGGGATGGCCAGAGCACATCTGGGTCCAGATGCTTTGCACACCTTCAGGACCACGTGCAACAAGATGCACAGCCTTGTAGCTGTGCTGGTCGACATTACCAGCCAAACAGACCTAGCCATCAAGGGGTACCAAAAAACCCCCATGCCCAGAAAAAAAACCCCACACCAAACCAGTCCAGAATCCTGAGTTTGATGGCAGATGAGACCAAGCAGAGAATAGAAGGGAACACCACCGAAGAAGAGCTAATGATGCCATTAAATCACCTTCATGTTAATAAAGTCATCTCTTCCTTTAGAAATTGTTTGATACGGAATTGTTTGGAACTTCTATTAGCTTGGCATCCCTTTAAGGAGTCCTCTGTCAGTCCCTGGCCCCTTGAAGAGGCTAAATATCTGCACTTTCATCTCTCCATGGAGTTCTAGAAAGCTCTGGGATGGTTTATGGTTTTCCATTAGCCAAGGGTCTAATAGAGTCCTGAGATCTGTTAAGTGGGAAATTCTTCTCATGGAAAGCAATATACCGTAATTCTTTGCTAAAATCTGAGCCCACACAAGAAATTTGAGCTTGTGGTAAAGACCAAGGTGCAGTAAGTTTGTGCAGGATATGACTTCATACTGTTTGTTATTGGGCTATTTATCCATGACTTTTTAGACAACAGACATGGTGGACTTGTTTTGCTCTTGAACCCAACGGGGCAGATGCCCAGCCCCGTGGATGAGAGCTTTAAATCACACCCTGGTACTGCAAACACCTCGTTAGTGATTTGGAAGCTGCTGAGGGGCTAAGGACGATGAGAACACCCTTCTCTACTCCGGTGACAGCATTTTTCCAGATCAGCTGCACTCATTTAGGGAGTCAGCAAGGGCTGTGAACCTTGCACCGCGCTGACCTCCCACCGGCTCAGGCAGACTTTCTGCCGCGGCAGTGCCGCAAACAGCAGAAGTGAATCAAACCTATTGTTCTTTCCTGGCCGTGCTAACTTGACTTCCTATTATGACTGGCCTGTTCCTACAGAGTATGAGAATCCACCGTGAAAAACATAAAATAAGAGAAATACAAGCATGTGAAAATACTCTATACTACCTGAAAGCCTGAAGAATCAATGGCTGCTTTTGTCATTGACAGTTCCAGCTGCTAACATCAATGCTTATTCCCACAATCTTTCTGTTCTTATTTCCATCTGTTCAAATTTATGTTTTAGCAAGAAGATTAGAGATAAAAATCATTATGTTTGGCAGCATTTACAACAACTTGGAAGTTTAAAGGTCTCCGTATTGCCTTCAAAGTATCACTCAGTTATCATGGGTTTTCAGATACATCACTATTCAGTAACTACTTGGTGAAAACAATATGTGGTTTAATCGGAGAACTCTTTAAGACAGGAAAGGAGGGAGAATTAGCATATGCCATGCAGAAGTTTGTCTGTTCTCTGGCAGCCCTGGAGAGTCAACTGATTTGAAAGGTCTGACCCTCCCCAGGGCAGTGGACTCAGCCCCCCCTGGAGAGGAGGAAATACCTGGCATTGCTCTGGAGTAATTCCTGCTGCTTTGTATTCACAGAAGCACTGATGGCTCCGGGAACAGGAGGAGAAAATCCCCCTGCAGCTTCTCTCGGAAGCTGTGCTAGAAGAAAGGTTGTCACAATGGGTGAAGGGAATGAAAACTGTGCAGAAGATTATTTCTTATGGTAGTACTTGTGGCCCTGGACTTGCGTAGCCTAGATTCCGTGGCACTGGGCTTGCCTAGATTGCACAGCAGCACAACTACTGGGTTTACTTGGCTCACTGAAGTGTGGGCAAGCATTTACTGAGGAGGAGGAGGTGCAAAACCTACCTCAGCCTGGCATCTGGTCTTCTCCTTGAGGTAGTTTTGCAGTCCTTTGTCACAGGCAACAACCGCCGAGCAACTTGAGGATTGTGGTTAATCCAGGGAAGACTTGAAAAGGAAAGAAGGGAGGACCTCATGATAGTTTTCACCCTATGGAGATATTTTCTTTCCCCTTGTGCCATTGTTCCTCTTGTTTTCAAAGTCTCAACACAAATCCGAGCGCTCTGCATGAAAGGTACAGTAGTCTGGGTATAATTACCACAGCTGCCACAGATGGCTCATTTTAACAAGAGACCCTAGGTAAACCTAGTTGTTTAGCCTCCAGCATAAACAAAAAAATATTCTACTTAAACAAGTGGATCTGGGTCTGCGGAGGTGAAGCTCAAATCTGCCTTGCTAAGTTCTGTCGGTAAAGAAGTGGAAAAAGACGCCGATGGGCCACGGGTCGGTTCAAAGCTCGGTTTTAATGTGTCCCCGGGTAGTGTCCGAGGAGGAGGAGGTGTGGGTCTTGGGATGTACTTTGCCCTTCAGCTGGGGCCCCCGCAACACCGCCTGTGAAGGGCAAAGCATCCTCCATTCCCCAGGAAGGGAGATTTTAAAACTTGTAAAATTTTCCAGTGGCATCTACTTAGTCCCCCTAACAAACCTCAGTTCAGGACCAACACGCCGAAGATCTCGTTCTGTTGCACACTAGTAGCTGCACGCCGTCAGGATCGGGGTTCGTATGCTTTGTAGATGAAGAACCAGAATGGCTCCTCCTGCCTGGCAAACAAGCAGTAGTCCAAATCAGGTCAAAGATGATGGGGATGCAGGAGACTGGGTGGAGAGGACATTAACACCTAAAACCGCTTTTCTTGTGGGAGAAAATAAGAGAGAAGAAATGATTTTTAGCTTTCTGTATCTGTTCACATTTGTGAACTGGGGCTCCAAATCAATACACATATTCTTTCTGAATGCTCACAAATTGATATCTGCAGGATACCTTTATTCCTTCCAGCCCTGTATCTCCACCTGCATCAGCGAACTCTCCTCACAGAGGTCTTGCTGGTACCATCTCATTAGCACAGAGCTACTGGTTTTCCTTTCCCAGACACCTTTGCTTCTTCCTCTGCGTGATGATGATGTCAGTAAGCTTTCAGTCATTCAGCCCCATGTTGCAGTGGTCATTTTTATTTTCTCCTCCAGAAACTGTTGCCTGTGCCTACATGGCATCTCCTACGTACCTCGCTTAGCTAAGCCCGTGCTGCTGACCATCACAACCTCTCCCTTTCTGTCCTTCACCTCTGCAGCCACTCTCCTGTCAGTCCTCACCCGTGCTGCTGCCACAGTTGTCCACTCCAGCTCCATGCTTCAGTCACTTTACCTGCTGCTTTCGTTTCGTTATGGACTATTGAAATACGTTTCCTAAATGACCTACAAGCCTGGAGATGGACATTTCTGGTATTAACGCCAAGGTCCATCACCTCTTCCACTCATCTCGCTTTTCACACAGGACTGCAAATCCCAGCCTGGGATGTCTATGGACTAGCTGATGTGTCTCCTTTTTTTTTCCCATCCCAGAAATGACAGCCTGCAAAGATTTTGTTGGGTGTAAGGTGGGGAGAAAGAGCTTTATGTTATAGTGAGAAACATTCAAGTTATGCTAATGGTAAGGGAAGAGTACAGGCTAAGAAGAAGCTACCTCAGAAGGCTGTAAAGTCTTCATCACTGAAGATCGTTAAGAACAAGTTACAGAAATGCTTATTAGTGATTAAATAGAAATGAAGCTGCCTTAGGACAGAAAAGTATATGGGATAGCATGGGATAAAATCCCATGACTTTATCATGTCTTTCAGATCTATGTGATCACGTGTGATTTTATCTATCACGCTCTTTTTCTTCCTACTCTTCCATTAGTGTGCTTTTTACCATATTCTGTTCCCTAGTTCTCTTTTAATAACCTCACTACTTATTTCACCCAGCCCAAAAGGGGCCTTGGTGCCTCTTGGGACTTCTGGGTGCTACTCTAAGAGAACCACAAAGATGTAATAACATTAAACCTTTGATTCATTCCCTATCCTATCTTGCTCTAGTGCTGCTGTGTGCCAGTGAAGCAGCTGCATTTTTTTTTTTTCCTTGGTGAAGGAATTCCTGCATACACAAATTTTGGAATGCATTTGGGCAGTCCTTTGGGAAGAACAACACTTAATAAATGTAAATTATTATTATTTCACCAACAGGAGTTGCAGAATCTTCAACTGGTCTTTCTGTTTTAAGAAAATATCCAAGTGGGAAATTAGCGGGATGTGGTCACACTGGGCCATGTGAAAATTAAATCCTAGCAAAAGGAACTGAAATGAGATTGATCATTATATGCTAAGGCACCGCAGCCCTGCCGTACTGTAGCTGTCAGCAGTAAGACGAGAGAACTCTCTCTGACTCCAGCTACTCCTGTAAACAGTAAAGGCAACAAAAAGCTCATTCAGCCTGATTCACTGGAGACCTCTTGAGAAATCAGAAAGGCGGTTGGCTACAATCTGAGTCATTTCTTTGTGTCTTTCTTTATACAACTATTTTCTGAACTCTGCATAGCTGACCCTGCCGTGACATCCAAGGCTGGAGTCTGGTCTTCTCCTTATGCAGAACTGACCTGCAAGAAGAGTTTATTTTTATGAGCCCTTCCTTCTCTGGTGGTTTTAGATGTTCTTGGAGAGCTTCAGAGACCTGGGCTCCCTTGTGTGTGATACCTTTGCAAAGAGGTTGGCTCTGGTGTAGCTTTGAGAAGGAGCCCTGGGCTTCCAGGGCTTCAGGTCACAGGGATCGCTCTGGGGGCAAACCACTGCCCAGTCTGGGACTGGTGGGCAAGCATGAGGATCATAGCATAGGGCCTGCCACCGGGTCCTGCACCCTCCGGGCTGTTTGGGGTGGGGAGCTGGGCATGGATTGAATGTCAGACCTGGTTGTGCTCCTGGAGCACAAAAATGCCGCAGGCTGGTTGAGGAGTTGGGGAATGGGGTGAGCTCAGGAGGGCTGTGCAGGGCCAGGTGTCAGACTGAAGCCCCTCTGTAACACCTCGATAGGAAGCAAGCAAAAATATACTCAGCCTTCTCAACAGCCCCTGGCACAGGCTGGGGGACAGGAGCGTGTGAGTGACCTTCCCAGCCCTGCAGACGATGGGGGAGGATGGCTACCCCCCGACACGGAGCTGCATCACGGCACTGAGAGCTGCCCTGTGCTCAGCCATACTGGGAGTCTCCTGGGTGCTCCACATGTCTTGGGATGGCTGCTCTGGGAGCTGGAGAAACCCAGAAAAAAAAGGCTGTGAGTGAAACAGAAAGGAGGAATGGGTTAAGTTGGTGTGTCAATGGGTCTCTTATCTGAGAAGGCTTTTCCTTTTTCTTTCTTTTTCTGTTCCTGTCTTTTATTCAGAAAGATCCACAATGTATAATATGTATATCCATGTATATGGAAATATTAGATCTGGATATGAAAATACAGGCTGTAGGAGCCCGTGGACAATGCTCCCTTTTTAGTTGTTATAAAAATGAAAATAATTGTGAAAGCAGAGAGAAATCTGCAGCTGCTCCAGGCTATTCATACCATAAGAGATCCCATCAGGCTTTCTTTATTGTTGCAGTTTTGGCAAATTATTTTCTTATCACACACAACCTATTCACTTCTGTTCCTGGATAAGCACTTAGGCTCATAAAGCAGTGGGTCCGCAACAGTTTAGTATAGAGCACATGGATCTGCTGACCTTGGGGACCACTGGTGCCTGCCCCTCCAAAAAGCAGCAACTGGAGTCAATAAAAAACTGGCCAGGCCAGACCATTAGCGAGCCCAGCTCTGTCACTGCTCGCATGGGTTACTCAGTGGCTGTGTAGCCTCCTCCACCTCCTCCTGCCATTGTGTCGTGCCGTATGAAATGCAATCACTGCTCCTTCCCCAGGAAAGCAGGATGTATAGCTGCCTGCCTCCCCGAAGACGCACGTTATCCTTAGGGGAGGCAAAAAGTACCTACCCGTGTGCATATATGTCTATACCCATGGCGTGCGTGACTGTGCCCAAGGAATGTGGGCTACAGATTAGATCAGCAGCAGTGCTGCACTGTCTCCAGGCCAGGCAATGAGTTTATTGTGCCCAACACACATGTGCACTGGACAAATGCTCTGGCATCTTCAGCGTGGGCAGAGAGCATGCTGCTCCTATTATACTAGCCCATTAGGGAAGCAATTTGAAGAAAAATATTTAGCAATTTGGAAGGAAGCAAGGTTCCAGAATGGCTTGTTTCTGTGTGACAGCCTGCCATGTACAGATGAAAGGGAAGGCTTATGACAAATTTTCATTACCCACAAATAAAAAAAAAAACAAAAAAAAAAGCAACAGCAGGCAGAGGAAGTGCTTTCAGCCTGAGAGGTGTGGCCAGAAATCCCCCCAGGAGACCACAAAGGAGCCTCAGCAAAATAAATCAATCAATCTATCAATCACTTACACTTGCATAGCGCCCTTTATGAAAATGGCAATCAGCTCCTGACAGCCTGTCAGACTTTGGCCTTCAAGTCTTTGCCTCAAAACTAGTCATTAAGTTCACCAAAATACAAGCTACAGCTCCCTGCTCTCACTCAGCTCCCTTGCTCACCTTCCCCGGGCCCCCGTGATTTCTCCAGGGAAAGCATCCCCTGCTCAGAGCGACTGTGAGCGGGATGGGTGACAGCAGGTCTGCAGGCAACACAGGCATTTCAAACCTGCTTTGTTCCCACTCTCTGCTGCAAATCCAGACCCAGCATTTAGCATCCGAGCTTGCCCAGCAAGGAGCAGTGCCGTTGGCAGCGCAGAGCATCGCTGCGGGACACGTCCTGCGTTTCTCCCGCTTGCTTGGGAATTTCCCTCCAGAGGAGAGTTCAGGGAGCAAACAGAATGCATCTGGGGGAAGAGGAGTCTGCTACCACCCCACTGCTCTTTGCAGCCATGCGGAAGCCTGCCTGCTGTGTGGATGGGTGAAGGCAGCCTTCTAGGTGCAGCTTCTCGGTCTGGCAGTCCTGTAGTGCTCTCGCACTGCAGTGGGGCACTAAACAGTCACCTGCTAGTCTACAGCTCCCTCCCTGCTCCATCCCCCCTTAAAAAAAGCTAGCAAGTCTCTCATCTAAATCCCCACACAAATAAAACTCTCCAAGTGACGAGATTTGTTTTTAGAAGTAGCACAAGAACTTTAGGCTGAGGCATCCTTAGGCTATAGCTTCACTAATGAAAACAGAATCCAGGTACAGGCTCTGGTTTTGAAAGTCCCCAGTCTGGGAACCTGTGTTATTTGTGCCGTTTAGCCTCTCACAGATGGTTCTTCTGGGACTATTACGTCTGGGACTCCTGTATACTTTTTGGCCTCAAGATCCTGTGACTCTGTTTCTTCCTTCTGTTTGTTATGCCTGCTGCCCAATAGTTTCATTTGATGACCCTTTTTTCTTTTCCATTCTGAGAATTAATGAACAGTAACCTCCATTTCCTCCACTTGCCTGCTCTGTGCCTTTATAGATCTCTGCCCTATCCCTCCTTGATCATCTCTTTTTCAGGCTAAAACGTCCAGCTCTATTTAATCATTCTTACATTCAGGAGACATTCCACAGCTTTGATCACCTTTGTTTGCCCTCTTTTCTAATTTTTATGGTTTGACCACATATCTTGTGAGACGGGACAAAAAAGCATATGCACTTGCATGATGATGTTTACCATTTGTTGCCTATTCATTTCCCAGTAATGCCTAAAATTATTCTTTTTTTTTGTTCATTTTTTAACCACAGCTAGACAGTTTGAGCTAAATTTTTCCTAAAGCCAGTCACACTGACTCCAGGACATCTTTGTGATGTATCAACAGCTCATTTCCATCCCAATACCTTGCTTGTATACTTAGCGTACTTTTCCTATACCTTACTTCTATTAGCATTGATATTCACCTGTTATTTTATTACTTAGTTGCTCCACGATCAGTGGCATGAAGCTCTTCCATATCTCACTGCAGCCAAGTTTTGGTGTTGCTGTTGAGCATAGCATTGCATCATCAGTAAAAGGCATCATAGCCATTTCCATTCTCTGTTTTATGAATAGGAGGCAATACAGAGTCTCAGCAGCATATCCCTGGGACTCCACTCGGTGACATACCTCCTTCGTGAGTTTTTTTGTTTGTTTTGGGTTGGGGTTTTTTTCATATATCCACCAAAATAAATTCCTCTATACTGATTATTGTTCTTTCTCAAGGGAATAATCACGTTTGTGCTCCAAAAAAAAAGAGCACGCTGTCATGGTCATTGAAAAAATGATATGTCATCCCTACATACGTATTTTCACAGCTTGGTGCAATACCACACCATTTCCAGAACCTTTTTCCTCCCTCCCTGAAACCTCAACCCAACTGAGGACCACTACAGGTCACAGAGATGGAGAATTTGGATTTGGAGAGGGAGTGAAAAAGAGGTGCCCCTCCAGCATCCTTCCCTCCCGTACCCTATTTCCACCACACAATATCCCTTGTCCTTCACTGTAAACCATGCACCACCTCCAAGGTGAACCAACATGGTAGCTTGAATTCTCGTTTAGATATAAGTGGCAGACAGCCCTTATTAAGTGCTTACTGTATGTTCTACTTGATTATATGCAACTGTTTTGGGGTCCTATGAAGAGACCTGTTACCCTAGTGCCCATTCCTGGGAGTATAGCATCCCACCCTGGCCCTTGGGCAATGCCTGAGGTGCTGGCATGGGCAAAATGCTGCAGCTTTACTATGAGTTTAGCCATAAAACCGAGGAAGAGGAGACTGGCTCTTCATCTATGAGGTTGGAATTACAAATGCTTTCAGCAATCCTTCCCAAATGTTCTTACAAGAAACGTACAGGCAGCCATGGACATGGGCTAGAGTTTTCTATTTTTTCCCTTGTCCAGTTCTACATATTTGCTCAGCGTTTTGTGCAGTTTGGTTTCCACCAATGCAGAGAAATGCTTCCACTTTTCGAGCCCCTTTCTCAAACAGGAATGCCAGGAAGGCACACGGGTGACAATAATAGGTAATGTGAGCAGAATTAGGGCCCCCATGATAAGCTTTTGCATTTAACACCACCATTCACTTTATTTTGGAAACCACCTTTAATGACTGAAAATTCTATTGAGATGGGATTTAAAAACCATTTTTTTTAAGTGAAGAGATAGATTAGATAGATAGATAGATAGATTAGATAGATAGATAGATGATAGATAGATAGATAGATAGATAGATAGATAGCTAGATTAGATAGATAGATACATAGATAGATAGATATAGACATTCAAGAGATCTTTTACTTAGGATAGTGGAAACTTGAACAAAGCCTAGAGCCAAGAGAGTAAAGAAGAAAAAATGAAGAGAACTGAGACAGAAAGAAGGAAAAAACCCCACAAAATAAATTCAGAGCAAGTGACAGTATTTTTTATTTGTCCTTTACTTCCAATTGCATTTGAAATTGCAGAGTTGCTAGAAATTTAATCACCCATGTTCTCAAAATAACTGCAGGTATTTAAAGCTGTGCACCTCCTGCTTTTCACAGGAAGCTGACCCCTGCTTTTATCAGCTATTAAATAAGCTATTTTTAAAATATTTATATTGCACTGTAAAGTAGCTCTGTTGGATTTCAAGCTCTCCATAACGTAGATATCAACTGTATTCATCTGCTCCTCACCCACATCTAAGCCTGCACCTTATTTTGCACTGTAGATTCCCACCCCTTGTCGTGGATATAGGCACTATCACAACACATATGTTTGCATACATCTGTGTGTGCAAAAGCAACGATTTTGTTTGGGTTTTTTTTAACTTGAAAAGCCACATTTTCAAAGCTTTGCCTATACCATATCCTCTGTACTTGCCAAAACTACTAAGCATACGTTCAAAACATACTGGCCATGCTGAGGAGTGAGCCAGTGCCGTCTGTTGTGCTTGCTGCTGGATGAGGAGGAGAAAAAAAAGAGGAAAGTACCCTTGCCAAGTCTTGGAAAAGCAGCAGAGTTGCACTGCGGAGAATGTTTCCTCTTGGTCTGGGAACTCTACCTGTGTGTGCTGAGGAAGAGGATGCAGGAGCCTGACAAAGGCTTGTCACTGTCTTTGCTTTGCCACATACTGCTATTGCATGGGTTCCATCAAACTGAGCATGCATTCTTCTCAACATACACTTATATGCGTTGGTATACATATATTTGTGTACTTACACGGGTAAAAATACATAAATATCAACCCAAAACACAGATATTTATGTGCACACATATATGTATACATTCTCAAGTGTTGTGCAAACTCAAAGACCAATACAGATACACTCTCTTATATGATGGTCACTCAACACTGTAAGACTACTTTGAGTATTGCCCTCATGTCTAGGAGTCAAGTCTTGGTCCAGAAAACAGAAAGACACTCCATCCTTAAAAAGTCTGCAGCCTGAATGTTGCAATTTGCTTTCTTTCAACAAACTAATTCCACGTGCCAGTCCATGAAAGGAAAAAAATACATTAGTGTGATGTACACATTGCTGGGAGACAATGTGGTTGCAGATACTAGGAGGAAAATTTCCAAGGAAGGCAGAATGATTCCTGTATTCTGTATTCTCTCAATGCCTGGTCCAATTTGTCATACTTCTTCATGAGAAAAAAAATTCATTTTGCCATAAGACTTCAGCAGTGTTGAGATTTCATTTCATTGAAGAATGGAAAGAAGCAGACAGGAGAAAATAGAAGTCTGGTTTCTATTAGAAGGTTCATATGATGCCTAAGTGGTGGAGAGACTAGTGTCTTTCCAGAGGATGTTGAACACCTAAGGACCAGGAAAATGACTGTGAATCCCCTTCCTTTTTGGATTTTGAATTTAATTTTACAGTAGTTTGGTCTTCTTTTCCTTAAGAATCCTGGTAGCTGAGTAAAACATAAAAATCACCTTCTGACAGAAGTAAATGGAAAGCTGTTGCTGGAACCATTGGGGTTTTCTCAAATTTGTGGGGAAAAAAAATTAAAACCTACAAATTTTGTTACCATTTTCAACTGTATCATCCATTCAAATGATGAACTGCACTTCCTATGTCTGTATTTACATCAGATGTTGATATGCCACCTTCCTACACGATTTTTAATTATTTTTTATTATATTTTCATCCATTTTCTCTGTAATTTTATGGTTTATGTTATACTTTAGCTTCAATGAACTGCCTATTAGCTTGCCTCTCTATATGGAAGCTGGTGCATTCTAAGATTTCCTCCGAGTCCTCCATATAGCTCTGTTCCAGTGGTGGTGTTTTGATTTTATTTTTTTTTACAGTGACTTTTGATTCATTCTGTACATCTAATTTTCCCCACATAACATCAGTAAAAGAGAAGATAGGAGGGGGATGGTCTCCTCCAAACAGGGGGTCTCCCTCTTGGCTTTGATTTGCTTGGCAATCAGAGATTTTGTGTACATTCTCTCACAGCAAAAGGTGAGAAATGCAGAAGCACTGGCTTTTATCAAAAATACAGACGGCAGCAGGAAGTCTTCTCTGCCCAATTACAAGGTGATCCCAGTTCATTTTTATGGTTTGATTTTTTTTTTATCACATATGTTTCCAAACACAGTCCTGATATCCTGTGGGGATGCTTTTGTAAAGAGCCAGAGCTTCTGATTTAAGAAGCTTCAAAAATAGCTCTCTGCCTCTTCTGTCTGGAAAAGACCAGTCATGTAACAACACATTTATTCTCTTTGAAAAATAGAAGGATGTCAAAAGAAAAGTTCACAGTGAAATTAGGCTGATTTGTTTTGTGGTCCTGTGATTTTGGCTTCAGATGTAGGAGGGGAAAAAAACCCAACAGTTTGTTTAATGGGCAAAAATTACTATTAAAATGAATTTTGTGCTCAGAAAATTCCTTTGCCAAATAGGCAGCATCATCAATTATACAAGACCCCTGGAAAAAAAAATATAAATAAAAAAGGCAAACTAGATATCCATGGATGATTTTTTTTTTTTCCCTGTAGTCAGCATACAACTCAGCCCTCGTGTTCAGAGAGGGAAAACATCATTAATTTTGATATAAATGATCAGCAATTCCCACAGATTTCCTCTCTGTTGTGACGGATGCTAACTGGGAGTCTTCTAATATTGCCCTGGCCCAGCGAGAACAGCTCCCACTGATGCCAGTTGGGAGGAGCTGTGAGCTGAGGCCTGGTGAGAAGTCATCAAGGCATTCCTAGGTGTGATATTTTTCTTTTTTTTTTTTTCCAGACTGGACCACCCAGAAAAACACTGCCCAGGGTACCAGCAGAACTCACACTTGGCAAATTTTGTACATCTTCCTCCCACCGCATCATCTGAATAATTACATCCTGCATATCTGCATTAATGAATTCCCTCTCTATGAAACTCACAGAGTAAATTACCCAGATGGTAAAAGAGAATGGCATGGCCATCTTCCTCCTCAGCATGTTCAGCCAGTCCAACGTGCATATAATGATGCTAACACAGGTGGGAGATGGACACCCAGACGGTGCAGTGGCTCATCTTCACCATTTCTACTGTGGCAAGTATGATTGTGTATCCCCTGGAGACTTATTTCAGGCTCACAGGGTGCACTACACAGTGCTTAATGATAGGCAACTTCCTCCTAATGATGTGGCTTGCACCAATTTGTGTTTCTCCAGCAACATTTCCCTTTTAAGCAAGTTGGACTCCTCTGTCCCTAGGTAGCATGCCAGTCCCTCTCTCCCTCTCTCATGCATACAATGTCTCAAACCACCAAATTAGAAACAAACCACAAACCAAACCAAGAATGAAAAGCAATTTGAAGGTCCTGTCTGTTGAAACCAAGCCCTAGCCAGGAATACAGGCAGTCCACCATGCCCTACAACGGGCAGCACCCTCTATTTGCAGTGCAGGAGGGGACAGGTAGGAGGTCAGTGCTCTGTAACCTCTAAATTGGGGTCAAAAGTTAGGAAAGCTGAGCTCTGATATTTCCTCCAGAGATACAATTCCTCCATGATTTTGGGAAGTCATTAACGATGTCACCTTGTGCCTGGCAGCAGTAGGGTCAAAATTCCCACTGGCTTTAGGGGCGAGCCTAAATTTTCACCCTGTTTCATCCAGCCTGTGCAATGGAGATCATAACACCAGAGGCAGTGCTTTCATTGCACTTGCTTCCTCAAAGTCCCTTTCCATTCGAGATGCTCCAATAGAGGCGGACAGAAAAATGCCAGCTATTATTAGTGATTTTTGATGGGGCTTAAGACTTTAAAAAAAATGTAAAAACAAACCTAAAAGTCCACTCCCAAGAGCTCCCCGTTGTTCTTTCCCTCCGGCTTACTGATTTCTTTACATGGCATGTCCAAGAAAAGCACCATGAATATCTCCATAAATAATCAATGACTCATAATGTAAATAGTTCCAGGATATAAGAAAAAGCCATACTGGGCACAATCGTTTACAGTGAGGAGTCAGTGCAGTTGTTAACAGAGTACTGGATTCTTGAATAGCACAGCTCGCGAGGAATCGAGCAACGAAGCTTAACAGAAAATACCAATTCCTTGTAACTGTTCTTCATGAAAAGAAACCAACCACCCAAAGAACCTTTGAAATGTCACCTCAAAACGTGGATGGTTATGGCAAAAGCCATAAAAAACCCACACGACTGGGCTAATGACAAGTGACTACAGAGCAGCTGTACCAAATCCGGAGGAAAGAAAACCTCCGTCTGGGAAATGACAAATATTCCGGTATTTCGACCAGGAATTGAGTGGGGTAGTGTTGGGTGAGGATTTTTCTCTATGTTGCAGTCCCCCCTTCAGTCACGAGGTGGTGTGTGAGGAGCTTGCGTGGGAAATGTTCTGCCTTGTTGCACTCGGAAATTGTGGAATAAAGACGGAAAGGCTCCGCGGAAAAGAAGTGCTGGAGCTAATGCCCTGAAATCTGTCATTGTTTTGAAACGCGCTTATTCAGACAGCACTGTAAACAAATTCATTTATTCATATATGAAGGGAGGATGGGAGCTGCAGCACTTCAGATGTGCCTCATATATAAAAGGCCCATTGAGTTTCTATTACATAAAGATACAGCAGGCAACAGGGAAAATATGGCTCCACAGTCAAGATTTACACTTCTTTTTGTTCTGATCAGTGTTACGATATTAAATGTAATATATGGAAATACATAAGAAGAAGAGAAGAATCTCTTCAGCAGCTCCATCTTAGATTGTTCATATTCCATAAAGCAGCTGTTGGCTTTCTGTGTCTACCCAAAAACTGAGTGAGAGAGACCTTTGTGCCCGTGTCCTGGACAACTGATCACTCCCTCTTCCCCTTGAACACACAAGGAATAGCACCATGTTCCCAGCTGTTGTTTGAGAATACAAACTAAAAGACAATGTTCTTCATAACAATCAGAGCAGTAAACTCAGGGCAAATAGTCATCATCTTCCAGGTCATCATGTGTAACACATCAAAGTGATTTCTAATTAATGTGAAAACGTTCGTTCCTATTTTCATGGTGCATATACCATTCTCTCCCATGTGATTTAATGAAATCATAATCCTGCTTCTTGCTGGGAAGGCAGTAACCTGCTTGCATGTCAGCCCTGTCTTTTTTTCTCTCCATTACCTGATGCAAGATTCCAATATGCAGTCATCTCCTCCGGGAGGTCAGCATAATCCAAGCAGGAGAAGTGGTGATCTTGGAAATGTGTAGCGTATAAGTCACTGCCAGAACAGCAATATACGTCAGGAAGGCATGATAACTTATAAAAAGCCCTGTTTGGTATTTTTATGAGTTTTAGAATCACACATGCCACACTGTGTGGATAATCTTGTTGGAGAGAGGTAAGTTCTAAAAGATCTCCCTGAAACCACTCTGTTCCTTCTACATATTTATACACTCCCTTGCTTAGCATTTGTTGCATAGGAAAATACTTATCTCCAGCCTTTCTGATTTGGGCTCCACTCCAGCTCTTGCTAAAGCCCATGTTAAAATCTGAGGTTGCAGGATGAAGCTCACAAACACTAGATTTTGTCAGCTGGTGCAATGTCTTTATACATCAGCTAAACTCTCAGAGATGCTGGAAGCCAGAGCTCCTCTGTAGCAAGGTAATGCCGTGTAACACCTAACACTGGTGTAGAGTTCACCCTTGTCTTTACACCTGTGAGGAAATCATGTGTGTGCTGTTAATCTGTATATAGAGCTAAAGATAAAACACGAGACTCTTTTTTCAGCTGCTGGAGTAACTGAAAATCTCCTTCTAAAGTGAAGTCCCTTATAGAATTACAAGGCATGAATAATAAAAGCACCATTACAGACCTTTTTATTTTCAAAGAGCCTTAGAAACATTAAGTTGCCTTTCCAGGCTCCCCAGTGAACTAGGTCAGTGTCATTATTTCTGGTTTACATGGGGAGAAAGTGGGACAGAGAACCACACCACTGGCCTGCATTGATCTGTCCCAGAGAAATCCGCAAGCACGGGCAGAGAAGCATCCCTATTGCTTCTCTGCATCCCTCCTTGGGAACTCCACCACTATGGTTTCAGAGAAAAAGTTTCCTCTCCGTATCTGAGCCATGCGGAGAAATGATGGCGTGAGCATGGAGGCAGGCAGAG
Organism: Todiramphus chloris collaris; assembly: GCA_025345505.1. Lineage (NCBI taxonomy): Eukaryota > Metazoa > Chordata > Aves > Coraciiformes > Alcedinidae > Todiramphus > Todiramphus chloris. The sequence continues at coordinate 8,285,824 of JANVCC010000261.1, read as the reverse complement.
CTGGGCCATGGTCTGTGTGAGGGCCCTGGGAGGGTGCAGGCTACAGCAACCAATGAAGGTGAGATGACAACAGGAGCTGACGTGGGCGTTTTTGCTTTCCTTTGGCAGGAATGTTACAGGGGCACAAATGCTGCTGGAGGACTCGCTACCCAGTGCACTGCCCATCAGCACTGTTCTCACCTACTTGGTGCACCTCTTGCAGCTCCGTGCTGCTGAGCAGACATGCACATCAACATGTGTTGAGCTGGGACAAAGAATCAGAGAATCATAGAATACCAGGTTGGAAGGGACCTCAAGGATCATCCAGTCAGCTTTTTAAATTTAACTATATACATATATAGCTTAAGTGAGATGGCCCAGCACCCTGTCAAGCTGAGTCTTAAAGCTGTGCAGTGTAGGGGAATCCACCCCTTCCCTTGTGAGATAATTCCAATGCCTAATTGTTCTCATGGTGAAATATTTCCCTCTGGAGTCCAATAGGAATCTCCCCAGAAGTAACTTGTACCCATAACCTCTTGTCTGTTCCATGTGACAAAGGAGAAAAAAGGAGTCTCTCTGAGCACCCTGCTCTAGTGGGAGGTGATCCTGCCCATGGCAGGGGGGTTGGAACTGGATGATCTTTAAGGTCCCTTCCAACCCTGACAATTCTATGATTCTATGATTCTTAGTAGTCACCTTTTAGGTACTAGTACATGGTAACAAGGTCTCCCTTGAGCCTTCTCCTTCTCAAGGCTGAACAAACCCAGTTTTCTCAGCCTTTCTTCATATGGCTGGTCTTCCAGCCCTCTGATCATCAAAGCTCAGACACAAACTGATCAGCTTGTTTGCCTTCAACTAGCAAAAGGAAACATCCCAAAATGATCCCATTCTCTGCACTTCGCTAGGACTTGGCACAACTAATTCTGAATGATCCAGCCTCTGCCACTTAGATCATGAATGAGAAGTTTTCCTAAATCCTCATGGATCCTTCTGGTGGGAGGTTCTCTGTGCTCAGCTTTTTGCCATTTTCTGGAGGTGTTCTTCAAATTCTGTTCCACTGCTTTAATTCTCCTTACCCACATCCCTCCCTGCACACTGGTACCCACAAACCATTTCCTCATCTTATTCAACAGAGCTGTAGAAGTGGTTGTGTGGTCTTTCCCCTTCACCATCTATCAGTAGCAAATCTGTACCTGAATGCTTGGTACAGGTCTTATGAATCTGCACCAACCAACCAACTGCAAACAAGCATGAGTGGAACAAAGAAATCCCACCACTGTCCTGCAATGGTCTAGCCCTGTCCCAAAATCTTGATGCCACAAAAACAGGGTGAGGCTTCAAATTAATCCGTGCCCCAAACCCTGGGGTGCCACTCTGAGGTGCATGCTGTAGGGTTTTTCTGCTGCTGTTGTAAGACAGTTCCTGGCAGGTGAACCTTCTCCAAGGTCTTTTCTGGCAGTGCACAGCCGTGGTCCAGCTCACCCAGGCAGCATCAAGCAGTGATTAAGGAGATGTTGCACAGCCAAAGTGAGCAAAAGCAGAAGCCAGGCTTCAGCCTATTAAAAATTATTTTCTGCAAGGCTGTGCAGAGCTCACTTCAGAGCTTAGTGACAGAAAATCTCCCAGGGAGCTCTTACCTGCGAGAGCACTGACTGAGCTAACGAGCTGCGGGATGAAACGCTGTGCTTATTGCAAGGAAGCTCCGTGCTGCTATCCAGAAGGAGCTGTTGCACTGGATCTTAAGGTTGGCAACTGCAGAGGGTCTCAGGGCTCCTAGGCTGTGCCAAAGCTACTGCCATGTTTGCTCTCTGCCCTCCTATGTCATGATTCATGGACAACTGATGTTACAATGAGTGCTTTGCTGCAACACTTCAAAGGCTTTGCAGACCATCATGGAGCCCATCACTACGCATGGTACCTTTCTAGTGGCACAGGAAAGCTGGTATTACTGGCACCCAGAGGAGCTCTGGGCTGTTTTGCCCCAGTGGTCACTGTGGAAATCTGTATTCCAATCATTTTGAGAGACCCTCCCTGCTTTCCTCACAGCTACTCCAGTTTATGGACTGTATTAGTTGGAAAGGAGAGCAGAAGTTTTTCCTAGAAGTTGCAGATTACATTTGTAGGATGGTGGTGAAACAAGCTTTAGGGAAGCTGACCAGTAGAGGAGGGAGGTGAATATCACACCTGGAAGCTGTGGAGCTCTACCAGTCTCCCAGTACTGCCTGCCCAGTTTCTCATGACCTTTATGAGGCCAGGGAAGTGAACCTGGAGCCCATGTGCTAGGAGTGGTGTGCTGAACTGGAGAACACTTTACAGGGCCAAGGAGGAGTCCTCTGAGAGAGACAGCACTGCACTGTAATCCCCCTTTGCATTTTAGGGTGCTTCTGAAAACAGCATGTGCTTTGACATCAGGGCTTCCTCCAGGATTACTGCACATCTCTAATTCCTCTGAAGGTGCAGCACAGTGCTGCATGGATGTTATCAAGATTCTTATGTCCATTTTATTATATTTTTTTGTTTGGGGATTTTTACTGTACTGCGTAGCTGGCTTTTATCACCTTCAGTGTGTGTATTTTATGGCAGTGATGCCAAGCATTTCAATGAATTGTGAAAGACTCAGACCCATGAATGAAAAGACATCCTCAATTATTTTGATATGCACAGGCTGCATTTCAGCACTCCTTCAGCTTCCCAGCTCCCAAACACACAGCAGCTCTTCCTGGAGCTGTGAGAAACTCACCAGCAGCCAGCATGTTCTCAAAGGTATCTGCAGGAGGCTGGGTCCCTCCTGTCCCTTGCAGGGATGCACAAAGCGATGGAAAGGAGAACCTCTTCCTGTGGAGGACTTGGTTTCTGTGAAGAGGAGAGCACACGAGGCAGGAGCAAACTGCAGGGCTGTGTACCGAGAGAAGCACATGCCCTGTCTCCGGGCAGGACTGAGATTTCAGCCGTGCCTCTGCATCCCTCTCTGCTTGCCATAGGATGGGCAGAAGCACCATTCAAGGGAGAGCAGCAGCTACTCCATGTTAACTCACCCAGGCATGCAAATTACTTGAAAGAGCAGGAAGGAGCCCAGACTCCTTGGGACTGAGGGTCACAGAACAATGCCCCCATCCCCAGGCAAGAGGGAAATGCTGGTCACTCTCCTGGGGGGGAACGGGATGCTGACTCCCTTGGTTATTTAGCCCCTGAGCAGCCTGCCCATAAATTACAGCCCAGCCCCAATCTTCCACAATGCCCTCCCTGCCACCGCAGCCTTGCTGGGCCACCTCTGCGCAGATGTTTCCAAATCTGAGCCCACCACAGCTGACCCACATCAGCTCAGCCACTGGCGAGGCAAGAATTAGACCCTTTTTCCCTTGCTCTTTGGAGTCTGTAGGGATTTGCTTGTCCAAAGTATTTTTATTTCTGCTCCACCCTGTTATTTTTACTAGAGGTTGTTGTTTCGGTTTTTTTTCTCCTTCGAATCCATCCAGCTTTCCCCTTATTCTGACTTTTCTCTCTTCACACTCCTACACTTGAGGCCAGACTTGCTGAGATACTGACTTTTGCTTTGACAATATGGTTTACTTTTTATTTAAGACTCTGTGTTATGGGTCAGTGCTAGTGCACCCAAGATGATAAAGCCTCTGTTCGGAGATTACAGCATAGAGCTGCAATGTCCAATTGAGGTTGCACAAAAGGCCATCAAGTTTGTGGTTTTATCTTGTTTTCCACTGGTTAAAGGGTTTTTTTTTTTTTTTTTCTTTTCCCTGTTTTGTGCAAAGTTAGCAAAGCTACGAGTTTGACAGGTTTGCTTTTCATCCACGATGTTTTTCTGCAGCTCCAGGAAGACATTGAAATGCATTAGCTAATGCAATACAAGTTCTCTCAAGAAGTTTGCAGGGGTCAGGTGATTAACCTGTGTATTTTATAGAACGTTTAAAGACACTGTGGTCTGAGGCCTCATAAAATCATAGAACTACCACTCGGCTGTGAACCACGGGTTGAAGCACAATGCTGAAATATTGCTGCACTAGAAATAGGAGGGAAACAGCCTGAAATTTCCCCTTCTGATCTGCGTGGTTGATAAAAGCACCACAGCACAGCCTTCTACTGCATTTTCCACAGACAGAGCTCACGCTGGGCTGAGTTCAGCGTGTTTGCAGAAGGCAGAAGTTGTCCTGCTGAGTCCTGCTCCACTTACACCACCCATTTGGAAGAAATCATACCCACTCTCAGTAGCAAAACAAGTCCCTCCAGCTTCTGCACTGGCAAAGGTGCAGGGGCTGGAGTTGGTGAGTTGGTCTCCTACCAGATGTGGAAGCCACGTGTCCTTCTCTCCTGCCTTGTGCAACCAAGGAGGAGAAACCAGCTTTGGGAGGATGGCTTCAGATCCTGAGCTTACTGAGCCTTTAACCCTCTCACACTCTCAACATCCCACTAAACTTCAGTCTTCTAAACCATCACCCTACCTTAGGACCTCCACATGTCCTCTTCCACCAGATCAGGAGATGTATTTCCATTGCAGTTCAATGGTATTTCCATTGCAGTTCCCAGCAAAGCTGGGGTCAGTTCCAGACCCTCTACAAATGAAGATTAGCTGGTTTTATTAAAGCACAGCTCTGTTTTCCTAAGAAAGAAAATAAAGAAGATGGAAGAGAAGGGGCATTGTATGACAAGAAAGCATTTTCCACTCAAGTTCAATTTCCCAGGAAGTATCCACCTTCCTTGAGCTGTCCCAGCCAGGCAAGCAGGCAGGTTTCTCTGCTGTAAGGTGAGTCTCTGTATTATAGCTTTTTCTAGAGGATGCAACCAAGCTCTTCAGAGGCTCCAAAATGATGGGAATCTAGACAGCCAAGCTCATTCAGCCACCCTGTTTTTCTAATCTCTGACCCATCTCAGCATCACAGTTTTCAAGGGCTTTGGGCTTCCAAGCATCATCTGTGCCACAGAGCTTCCCAAACGCCTGGCTGCAACAGCTTCTGGAGAGCAGTGGTGGCAAATGAGGTAACATGTTGGAAGCTGGGAGGTGCCGATGGCATGGGAAGGGCTCCACAGCACCTACTCCCATTAGGAGCACTGAGGGATGCCATTGTGGCCAGGGGACAGTTGCCAGGAGTAGGACTGCAAGGCTCGCTGCAGTGCAGTCCAGACATATGGTTGCTATCAGGAATAGGGTGGTGTAAATAATTGTTTCACTCCCTAAACCAGAAGAAAAAAAATAATGGGAAGAAAAAAAATTGAATCAGATCTGACTGAACCAATTTTTTTGCTAGCCAAATGAAAAGCAGAGAAAAAGAGTATCAGGCTGCAAGAAACGTTTTAGTGCCTTTTGGGTAAGATCCAGCAAGGCAGATATTTTCCACCTGTAAATAATTCAGGAGAAAAAAAAAAGCTGCAACTCATTTTTTCCAGCAAGACCATCAGGTCAATTAGGAGACACTGAATAGTCTTGTAGCCCAAGAATAAGGAAGAGTAAAATGTTGAGTCAGAAGAATAACCCCCACCAGCATTCTGGCATCATCATGTTTGTTGTGCATCCAGTTTTCCACCATGCCCTGAGCACAGTGAACAGGGACTGTGCTGGGCACAGGAGCAGAAGTCCACCTACAACAAGTAGCTTCCAGGGCTGAGTCCTAAATCATAATTTAAAGTTCCTTGGCCCTCATTTCCCCCCCAGTATTGGATGTTTAACTCTTCTGCCATTCCCCCACGTCAAGCTGGATGGTTATATTCTCCTTACACAAAACCCCTCCTCTCCCCTCCCCAGAGCAGAACCACTCTGGGTCTCACCCCAAAGCCTGTTCTTCCCATCAGCAGAGCCACCACAAACATGGGGTTTTTATGCGCTCTGGTGCCACCTTCCAGCCTCCCCTGGTAAAACTGGATCTAATGTGGCTGGCTTATCCTGGATTCAGAAAAGCAAGATGCCTATGAGGAGGAAATGTAGTTTAGAAACCTTTGATTTTTCTTCTGTAGTATTCTACCACGGTTATTAGTCCCTGGGTATCAGGATAATTTTAATAAATTTCATTCACCATGTTGGTCTCCTCACCACCTGAAAACATGTTTTCTGAAAAAAAGAAATTCAAGATAAAGGAAAAAGACTGGGAAGTGTTTCCATCAAAAAATGGATATGTATTGGAAGTACTCGTAGGAATATTTACAAGGTAAATTTATACTGCAAGTAAAAATTTCTTGTTTAAGTGTGGTCACTAATATACCCAGTATGAGAGATGAGCTACACCAAGTATGAAAATACTTGCATTTGATTTTTACCTATTGACTTATTTTTTTTTTTAAATAAGAGAACAAAGAACAAAATGTTGAAATGAAAGCCTTGATATTATTGACTTGTAAATAGGAAGGACGGTTATATCAGTAGAGCTCAGGAATCTCCTGGAAATAGATACATTTTGTAATAATGCAGACTCAGAAAAAGTCCAAATTTCAAGCAAGCATAAAAAGGTGAGCACAAAGTACCTAGATGGGCCTGTTAAGATGCACTGGAGACAGCAGAATACAAGGAATCAACAGAAATTGAACTCATTCCCTGTAGATCTACAGTATATTAGACATATTTCCCTAATAACCCATGTTTTGAAATAAAGTTACTTCACCTGAAGTCACCAGTGGTCACAGAAAGAATTTTGAAGAAGGAAAGTTCAATTGTAAAAAGTCCATTTTAAATAATACTCTAAAAATTATTTCATTGCTTCTTCTGAGGGAAAAAACCAAACCCACATACAGCTTTATGTTCAGGTTGTTGGGGTTTTTTCAGAGCAAACCTCAGAGGGAAAAATTGTTTTCACTCTTAAAAGATTTCAGGGTTTTTCTGGCCTCACCCACCTTTGTGTAGCCACAAAACACCATTCTTATTTCTCCATTCTGGTGCTATCTCTTTGTGTTTTACGTAACCGGAGTTTCCTTTGGGGTTTCTTTGGTTTTTGCTTGGTTTTTTTTTTTAGTCTTCCATCTTTAACCATCAGTATCTCTTGTCCTTTAGGTGAAGTCCTGTACCACTGGACTCGATGACTGTTTTGTCATCAAGGAGGAAAAACTTAACTGGAGTTGGGCTGAGACCCCAAACCTGATAGACACCAAAGGCAAGCAAGCGAGAAAGGAACGGCAAGGGTTAAAACAAATAAAACTGATGAGAGTTGTATTATATGGTGAGTGAATCATATGGATTATGGACCGAGGACTACATAATTAAACATGTAAGGTATCAAGGTAAAGTACCAGAATACATAAAGAGGATAATTTCTTTAGTCAGCAAATGGGCAATAACAGGAAAGAATTTTTGTCTTGGGATAGCGAGCAGTTGTATAAACATATGATGCAAAGGCTTTTTCAAATAGACATAACATTGCCATATGTTCCATCAAAATCTGCAGAGGGACTTGGGAAAATCAGAATGATTTAAGAGGGACTATACACATCTCTGCCACCACTTGGTTAGCTGAACGCAGGCAGCCAAAGGTAAGGAGTGCCGTTAAACGAGGACACGTTAAGAGAGCAGAGTGTGCCCCAGAGATTCTTGCACCGAGATAATGAAAGCTCTCAAATGTCACCACGGAACTGCAGCTCTCCTTAAAACATGGCAGAAAGACGGTGCTCGCTCTAGGTGCTGGGAGCTGACATTGCATATGGGATGGCTCTTCCCGACGGACACAGGAAGCCCATTAAAGTGGATGGCTATGATTGGAATTATAGTTATTGCAGCAGCTGAGACACACCGAGGCACAAACTGATTTGCAGGAAGGAGAGATGATGGGTTGAAGGTCCAGGGAACATATGTAGTGTGCTTGCTGAATTTTGACATATAAGCAAAAACAAAGGAGAAAGCCGAAATGATACACTTGGACTTTTCACTTCATTAAGAAGCTTGTGTGTTGGCATTAGGAAACCGGACACGTGCGTGGTCACGTACTCTCAGGGGCAACACTGTCATGCAGCCCTTGAGTGCCTTTGCTTAAAACAACAAAGAATTTGCCCAGGCTGCTCCTGGACATCTCTCCTCAGATGGAAGGAACCGAAGAGCCGAATGTCCAAAACATTTGGTGAAAGATGGCTACAGGGTGATACTGAAAAAACTCGATCCAAAGCGAAGCCTGGTTTTGGATATTACATCTCAAGCACAAAGCTTCATCTTTACCCATAAACAGCATACTCCATTATCTAAAATCTGTGTCCTCGGATCGATTCTTCTCTAATAAATGTGAGGATACGGCTCCCCAAATCCTTGGGAGTAATTTTATGTTTCAGAGGGACTATTAAAATCAAAAAGGGAAAATTCAGGATTTTCTTCATTTCCTGACCATATATTATGCCTGTAAAGACCAGTTTAGTTAGCAGGTGGCACTGACAGATCATGCTCTGAAGACAGCTGCGAGAGAAACAATCTGTAGCACTGAACAAAAGTTGCCCATTTGGGGAATGACTTTTTTTTTTTTTCCCCTATATTGAAACATTAATTGATTCTTTTATATTCAGAAGCTATTTTCACTTATCCCAGACACTTAACAGAAAAATAAAAAAAAAAGAAATAATGAGGAGTTTTGGTGTAAAAACACATTTCACCATAAAACAGGTTGATTAACTTACAGACTTTAAAAAATTAATGTCCAATGGAAGGAACTGCTGACTGGTTAAATTAGATCTACTTATTACAGCACTACAACAGAAACTAAATTAATTTTAAGCTTCAGAATGAAAATTTTATTTTTAATTTTAGTGGGTTGTGGTGTTGGAGGGACTGGATACTTGGGAAATTAAAACTCCTCTGTTTATCATAGGCCAGATGCAGTAAAACCAGCTGTAATGCAGGTTTTTCTAATAGTCCAAAACCTCTTGGCAGTTAAAAAGTAAGAGCTGTCAGAAATTCTAGTTCAGCTATAAATGTCTCCATGATAGGGCAGCCTCACAAATGAGAAGTCAACTCAGATGTTAACACTTTTAACCAATATTAAAGAAAAAGCTACCGGTCATTCTGAAGTTACAAGTAAGATTTATGTATGTTCTGTGAAGAGCAGATTTGATTTTCCACTAGAAAGCTGGGCAAATCATTAACATGTCACCTCCAGTGTCTGTGTGTGGATAAGAAAGAACCTGACCCTCAGAGACTGTTTACAAACAACAAAGGTTTTTTTTCTGGTATAAACCCATGAAAATATCAGATTTCTTCCTTCATCATTTCTTGATAGATTTTTAAGTGAGCAAAAAAGTTTTACCTAAGATATCCATCGAGCAAAGAGTGGCAGACGTTTACATGAAGCTATGGCAGGTGATTCGTTTATAGGGACAGGTTCCATCTTCTGCTTTCACTTAGAGCAGCCCAGGATCATCTCCTTGGGAAGGTCAGTGAGGGAAGGGAGGGGACTCAACATAAATTCAGTGGGTAAACAACCCCAAAGCGAAGGAACAAAAAAAAAACACACCAAAGAAAAAAAACAAGGCCCAGACAAGAAGACGCATCTCCAAAACAACTGCAAAGACCTAAATTATTTCTGATGCCTTTGATCCTTCTTACCTCTCACTAAGGAGTCCTTTTGATTCCTGTGCATAACAATCACTCACCTCCATGGGATCTCCAAGCAAAGCAGAGCTATTAAATGCTGGGTCTCAAGCCTTTGCTGTGATTCTGCCTTTGAATCTTCACTGGATTTTTAATTTTTCCTCTTAATTCATATTTTAAGTGGTCCTGCCAGCTCCGGAATGCACAGCCCAAGGAGAGGTCAGCATTCCCGTTCGTCCCCACCAGGCACCTGCTACATCTGCTCCAAACCCTGTGCATGAGCTATCGCCGTGGGGATGAGATGGGGTTAGATCACTTCCTAGGCTCTTCTAATGCTCAGTCTTCTGTTGGCAGCACCAACGGCAGCGCTGAGTGACAGCTCCAGCGTGTCATTGAACCGCTTGCATGGGGATTAAGAGGAGGTGAGGTACCTCCTTCCATCGTGATCACCTAATATTAACAACTTTCGGTCACTATCTAATCAGGGCTGGATCCCAACCTGTGACTGACAGGTTTTTAATTGCTAGTCTCCTAAGTCATACAGTTCTTCTCTCTCACTGGGAGGTGTTACCTTCAGGTCTTACTATGATGGATAAGGGCAAATTCTCTGCTGTTAAAATAAATCTGTTGATGTAGATATCAGAGGTGTTACTGTGTCTCTTTGATTGCAGGGAATTTTTTTCTTTTTTTTTTTTTTCTTAAGTAAGAGTGAAGAAGATAAGAATATTGAAAGAATGTATTTTCAAAAGAAAGAAAAAAGAAATATATCTATGTGTGCATATATCTTTCTTTGAAATCATACCATTCTCTCCTACTTTACTGCAAAAATAAAGTACATAAGAATGCAGGAACAGTCTATCATGCCTCACCTCTTTTGCTTTCCAGTTTCTATTTGCTCCTTTATTTTCCATACTTTAAAATCTCATTTAGCATTCTCTTGAGAAGGAGAGCACAAGATTACAATCTAACGATTGTAATGAGAATGGGTTACGTTTGTGCCATTTCCCATTTTCATTACAATCTTTGTGGCAAGAGTAATGTAACAGAATTTTTAATGTCTTATATATTGCATGAACATTTTTTTTCCAGCGAGCTGCTGCTACATTTCAGTGGGTGATGCCGTTGCAGAGCATTGCAACTTTGATCTTTTTATAGCTCGCATTACGATCACATTGCCCGTTTCACCCACTTCCCCAAAGTGGGAAATATTTTGATATACAGCTTGCTGCTACAAAAGCCAGTCACCTACAGGTGCTATATATACCTAGAAAATTGTTTTCCCCCAAATCCCAACTGTGGCTGAGCACACGATACTGACATCACCAAAGCTGTGTGTTTCTCGGAGTGGTACTACAGGAACTGCAGTTTGCAGAATCTGAGCAGAAGAATAGAACAGTTTGTTTCTTAAAAAGCAGGGACAGCTCTTGGAGAAAAGTGTGCTTCATGTGTTTGGCATGGCACTGACTGGAAGAGGACTGAAAGTTTTCTCAAAGCTTTTAAACCTTTCTATAAAGCTTCCCGTGGTGATCAACAACCAAGAAAAAGAAGGGTTGTGGACCAGGATAAAATCTCAATAAAGAAGGGATCAAGATGAGTTTGGTGAGAGAGCCAATGACATCAAAGCAGCAGGCACAAGCTAGCAGTCTGTCTGGATTTGTTCATGCAAGTGGTTAACACAAGTGATTCTTAACACAAGACTTCAACAGAAGAGAGAAAAAGTGCTGGGGTAGCTAGGTCAAGGGCAACACCCCTGAGGGCATCTGCACAAACTTTATGTGACCAACAAGGCTTCAAAGGGTGGCTTCTACCTCAAATTCCTTGCCTACCTCAATGGGGCAGAAAGAGAATGCTGATATTGAGAAAAAGCTGAGAAACCCTCAGGCATTTTGATCACCGAGGGCTTCAGAGTCACACCAGCCTTGGACTAAGGCGGTGGTGGAGGACCAAGCTTCAGGTGCATGGAAGAGAGCAAGTACTGGGCATGTAGATTAACATTAATTTGGATGTTGGTGGCTCTACCCTTTGCTGACTGGAAACACTTCCATTTTAGACAATGTATTCTTGTAAAAAAAACCCCAACCCCAACAAAAATCAGACAATGTCAGGGAAACGAGTGAGCTTTAATTTCAGCATAAATTTAAGCGTAGACCAGTACTACATATTCTATTGACGTGCCAGTCTTGTAGATCAATACAGACTAACACCACTGAACTTAATAAAACCCAACATTTCAAGATTCACACCTCCTTGCAAGATCAGAAGAGAAGACAATGTCAGCATATCTCTAGGAGACAGCCTGCACCTAAATAGATTCATGTTCTTGGCTAAGAAGCTTTATTTCCTCGATGAATAGGGTGGAATCTGGCATCCTTCAGATCAATGCCTATGGAGATATCTACAGCTCGGCAAGGAAATGAGTGAGGGAGAATGACATCCTTATTATGATAACATTCAGCGACCTGCAGATTTTGAAAACTCTGAACAAAGCTATTCATGAAAAGATGCACAAGGGTAGATTTCACAATTTACTGACCAGAGTCGAGTTGTAACACTGCCACTTGTCTGTGCAGCTTCTGCTGCACTTGATATAAGCTGAGCACATCTACACTAAGGCTCTTTTTTTTCTTTTTTTTTTTTTTTTTTTTGTTCCCCCTTTGAGTTTAAATTTAACACTGCAGACCCTGAGGATAAAACCAGTTGAGCCCTTTGGAGGAAAAACGTTCATCCTCTTTATCAGAGTGGCTTTCCCAGTGGCTTTCACTTGAGCAAGAAGAGTGTCTGGGATAATTGCTCTTTCCACAGAGGATCAATACTGTGTAATTAATCAAGATGAAATCATTCTTTGCACTTCTCCAGGTTTCATCCTTGAGACATATTCTCAGATTCACCGGCTCCTGGAGATAGCAATGCTCTCCTACCGCACTACCCCAAAACACCCCGGGGGCAAAACCATCACAAGCCAGCTGTCCAGAGCCTAGCCTGACATATCTTAATAGAAGAAAAGAGACAAGAACACCCAGATGCCTCTTTATTAGGACCATCCTCTCTGCAGAGACAACAAGCCCTTAAAACCTGCCACAGTCAGCGTTAAAGTTTGCATCAAGGGACCTTCCATCCCTCCCAGGAAACGTGCCACCAAACTTGCAGTGATTACAGAGCAAGAGCCTGCACTGTAGAAATACCCCTCGCAGGACCCCAGGTCACACTGAGAATAACTCAGCCAATGTTTCTCCAGCTTGCAGAGTTTGCTCAGCTGTGATTGATCCCGTGCATCGCACGTTCCTGTTTAATTCCTGTTACGGGGAGAGAATATTTTTATCCCACTGCCTGGTACGAAACAGCACAGGAAGTACTTTTAAAACCACACTTTCGAGGAAGAATCAAAATATGAACATTTAATATTAAACTAATTTTCATTTCTGGCAGGTCAGATTTTTTTTTTTTTTTTTTTTAATTTCAAAATGCCAGAGGGGAAAAACAAATGAAAAGGCTATTGAATCAGTTCTAATGGATTGAAGACAAAATGAAACATTTCAAGCAGTTCATCTGACCTGGAAACATTCCCCTTTTAATGTATATACTTCTATGTTTCATTCTTATTTGGGCCAAAAAGTCTGGTATTTGTCACAGTCAAATTTCAATCATCTCCACTTCTGTTTAAGATTGCTCTTGTCTGTCAGGCTCTCTATCCTTCTCTACTAAGCACAATCAAGACAAAATGCCTCCTAAAAAGATTGCTGGCCATTCCAGTATCATTGAAATGAAGTAGCTGGCGAAGACAATTATAAATAATACATACAGTTGTGTTTATTACAGAAAGATATTAAAAGCATGACTGGAATTTTCCATTGGTTTGGGTAAGCAATAAAGACATTTTAGTAGACCTGAGCTGAGAAACAGCATTGGCTCCAGTGATCATGCCTTGAGTCACTTTAAATTAAATGGAAGAACAAACAAAAGTAAGGCTGGAACTAATGTTCTCCATTTCAAAAGGGCAAGCACTGATGGACTAAGTGCTCTGGGTGCCTTAGCTGCTGAAGTCAACACACTGCATGTCTTTGGGCCTTGGATGGGGAAGAGGCCAAAGGATTCTTCAAATCACTGGTGCTAATAAGATCTCAACGCTGTATTCCTAGCAGGAGGGGGAAAAAAGAAGGATCTATGGACCTGATGGATAAAGATCCACTTAAAGAGTCTTCAGCTCAAACTTTTATTAAAGTAATGACATTGAACAGAAGAGCAAGGAGAAGACAAATAATGGGAATGAGGTTTGACTACTGGAAACAACAGCAAAAAATAGAAGAGCTCAATTGTTTCCTCTTGGGAGGACCTGGATAACCATTCAGAATTAGGACAGAACTGGCACATGAAACTACAGGAACTGTCATAGGTATTCTTGACAAGGCTATCAACTCATGGGATGCAAAAACAGCAAATGCAGTACCTACAGTTAAGAGGAAGAAGAACAAAAATGTGGCAATTACAAGTTGGTCCGATCTCAAATGTCTGAAGGCTTTGGAACAGGTTTTGAAAGAAAGAAGTAATTTAAGTCATGGAGATAAACTGGGAATGGGCTACAAAAATTACCAAAGGGTTTAGGTTTGCTAATGGTAGATTGTTTTAGACTAACCTGATAGGTTTTTTAAAAGATTAATGATGTTCTAGACAAAGGAAATATAGTAAGTATAATTTATCTGTGCTTCAGCAAAGCATTTAATCAGGTGCCAGATGGGAAATCATTTCTTAAAGTAGAGAAAATAGGGATGCACAGAGTGAGTGGGAGCCTGCTGAAAGGAAGACAACCACTGGCGGTACTGCAAAGAGAACTGTTGGGCTGAAGGACAGACATGAATGAAGTTTCTCCAGGATCCACCTTGGGATCTTTTCTTCTCTATTTTCCAATGGCCTGGATGTAAATAGGGAGAGGGCTTATTTTTGGGACCCTGAGTGGGATACTACTAATTGTCCACTGATAAAAGAATGTGCTAATACAGGAGAGGATCAGGGCAGCGGACACGAAGAATAGATGCACTCAAGGAACAGATTAGAACAAAAGTCATTCAGTAATAGGCAACACAAACTCCTGCATTGAGGGACTGATACTAAAGCTGCTGTAAAAAGAGCTCTCATCAGTTGAAAATGACTGAGATGTGGTTAAGATGGTAAAGCAGCTCATAAGAGTGTGAAAGACTCTAAGCTACTAATGCAATCCACCACTGAAAGGCAAAACGCAGCCCATGACGGGCAAGATAGTCCCAGTAGGAACAGGAAAGTATTAAGATAACTGTATGAAGCAATGTTGCAACAAGATCTGAAACACTGTCTCCTCTGGCTACCCACATTCAAAACCCAGAAGTTCAAACCGAAATTGATGTAGAGATGCTTCAGAAGCAGGCAGTTATGTAAATAATTGTTAGAGAAGAAAAAATAAGTCTACCTGAGCCATTCACTGGGCAAGAAAAACTTCACGTTAAATGGCCTCCTATAAATTTAGAAAATCTAGGAGAAAAAAAATTAAAAAGAAAGGAAGAGAAAAGAAAAGAAAGAAGAGGAAGGAGAAGGAGAAGGAGAAAGAAGAGAAGAGAAGAGAAGAGAAGAGAAGAGAAGAGAAGAGAAGAG
>JANVCC010000261.1:8175457-8270717 GCA_025345505.1 Todiramphus chloris collaris | reverse complement strand
AAGAGAAAAGAAAAGAGAAAAGAAAAGAGAAAAGAAAAGAGAAAAGAGAAAGAAAAGAGAAAGAAAAGAGAAAGGAGAAAGAAAAGTTTCTAACCCAGTAATATGGTGATTCCTAACCCTCTGACAGACTGATGTTCCTGTTCCCAGCTATGTTTTGAAACAGAAGTATTTCCCTCTGCTTCAGAAAAGGATTATAGTTCTGCATATACACAGTCATACAAACTATAATGTACAGAAAACATTCATGATTGAGAAGCCAGCAGCAGGAATTCATCCAAGCAGCGTGGGACAAGGTCACTGTGAAGGGCAGAGAAGAGATTGCGGTGATGGCCGTGCTGGGGGACGTTGGCTGAAGTGGTTTTTATCATTATTATCATCTCTGCTCATAAGCCCTTAGCACTGCAAGGAGTAAAATGCAAGTTATGGATGGTCCTATGAAAGGCTATGGAAAAAAAACCCTTTATTAATGACATTATTATCCCTTTAAAGCCTAAATACCTTGTTTTTTCAGATGCTAGAAATGAAACAGCCTGAAACGCAGATGGGAATGACATTTGATGTCATGAATATTGGAAGCATCTATAAAATATGTTGGGTAGATGGCTGGAGGACAAAATAGGTGTAGCAGAGAAGTGACAAAACAGCTTGGAAACAATCCTGCTATTAGCAGGGAGGAAAGAAGAGGTAATAAAATTGGGAAGCCAATTAGGCAGGAAAAGGGCACAAAAATGCTATAGAAGGAAAGGATAAGCAGGAAAAAAAATGCAGTAAATGGGATACTACAGCAACATACAAGGTAATCCTGCCACGAAACATCTAATCAACTCCCATGGGTGCTCTTGGGGAAGCTGAGAGGGACCTGTCAGAGATGAATGGAGTCAGCAAAGGCTTACCAGTAACTGAGCTGTGCCTCTTCTCCCCGCTGGTGATTTCAGCTGAAATGCCAGCCTGGTGGCTGAGTTACAGGTAAGAACCCACTTCTGCTGGTACTACGACAGGGCAGTTACCTTTAGCAGAGGGACAGGACAAGTAGCTGGGGAGGAAGAGGGAGAGAAACTGAGAGAGATGTTAAAACTCTGGAGCAAGATGCCCTAAAGGTTACCCAGGAGAACCTCTGCTGAACACATCAGGACTCGGGGAACTGGAGCATTGCCATGAGAACAAGAGAGAAAAAGGAGTTTGGAAGCTCCACAGAGAGTGAGGTAAACAAGCAGTCAGCTGTGACAGAGAGCCAAAGCAATGAAGAGGCATAATAATATATAATGCTATTTCAAAACAACAGATGGGAATAGGGAATTGATAGTGAAGCGATTAATACTAGCGATGAAAGAACCAAACACCTTTAAAATGCACAATATTTAATAAGAATCAAGCCAAAGACTCACAGAGATTCATAAATTAACAAGGAATAACATATACAGAGGCAAAAAGGGAGAAAGAGCAAAATGGAGCTAAGTCTGTGTCAAGTGCCTGCTGACAGAACGGGCTTCTTGGGGAGAGGAAGGGGCGGGTGAGCCTCGAGGTAAGGCTTGTAGGTGCAACATGGGAGCTGTGGCTCCCAACCCAGTTAGCAGCTGGGAAGACCCTGTAACAGTAGGGAAGGAAAGGGCAACCTTCTCTGCTGCCTCCCTTGCACCCAGCCTCCACCAGCAGCTGTACCTGCCCCAGAGCAGCAAGGCAGCCCCACGTGTCAGGCTGGTGTGAACTCCGTGGGACTTGCTCTATGCCAGAGCGTCACCAGTGAATTCCTCTGAGCTCTTCCTCAGCTGGGGCTTGGCAAGGATGTTCAGGTCCCAGTTACAGCCCTGGAAAACTGGAATCCCCCCTTGCCCCGGCGAAAGGGACAGGGTACCGTGGGCCAAGTGGTTTTGGTTTCTGCTGCTGATCCTTTAAAATGCAGTTTCTTCCAGAGGCTTTGCAGTTCCTCCTGCTTTTCACTCCTCCATAGTTTCCTAGCATTTGTTTCTCCTCCACGGCAAGTTTTAGACTAAATTTATGCTTGGAGTTCCAGTAGCTAGCGTTGACATTAGAAACTGCACATCCAAACTCCCCGATTCCATTCCATGGGCACGCAGCTTTCTGTACCTCAATGCTTGTTAACACAACCTCTGTAACTACTAGGGAGGTGACTGAAGGGAACTATGAAGGCAAGAGGAGAGGGCTGAAGCTGTGCATTTCTTCCCAGCTCCTGGTGAAGCTGTGGGCTTATCACAAGTGTTCTATGCACTCATTTTTGAAAACTGGGCTATAGAAAAATCTATAGGAAGCGATATGTAGTGGCAGCATCTTATTAGAAAGCTTAAGGATAAAGGGTGTTCATCACAAGCAAATTAAAGATATGAAGTTACCATTTCTCAGCTGAGCTACAGCAACTGCCCTTTTATTTCCCAGGCACTTTTAAATGCAAAGAAAAAGATTCATGTAGACCACTAACAGCAGCTCATGCAACTTCTAATTGAGCTATAACTGGACTGAGACACCTGGGGACCAGGATGCTAAACGGAGGTGATTCCCAGCAGTCCAGAGGGAAGATGGGCTCGGTCAGATTTGTTCTGGTTTGGGGCTTGGGTTTTTTTTGTTGTTTCCAGCTAGATAGTGAATTCTTCATCGGGTTGCCAAGATTTTCAGTATGACAAGAGTCATTTTGTGTGGTTTTGCTGGTTGAATATGCTTTTAAATTGCTGTAATGGAACCATCTGAGAAAACAATAGGGGGAAATTAAAAATATGTATTTAAAAAAGAATTAAAAATGAAAGGAACAGATGTGTACCGTGCATGACATACGAACTTTCAAATGCAAAGGAACTGCACAGATTACAATAAATGCCTAAGTAGTATATATACATCAGCATTTTCCTGGTTTTTTTTTCTTTAGACACGCATTTTAGATATACATAAATTATTTTTCCTTTTGTTTTGTCCCTTTTTTTAAAAATCAGAATATTCAAACATCCTCTTTAAGAAGCAGAAGAGGATGAAAGATTGCATTTGGCAGGTCTCTTTTGTGTTATAATTTGTTTCTTTGTGGAAATGCAGCAAAGGGTGACTTTTATTATGTGTTAGGTAAGAATCTGCATAGAGCAACTTCCAGCTGTTGACCATGCGATTAGGCCGTAAAAGTGCAAAAATCGCTGTTTACAAATACCCATAATTACTATAATTCTCATGCAAAAATCTACGCTCACCTAAAACCAGACCGCATGCCAGTTCTTTCCTGGCCAAAATGGCTATTTCTTTCTGTCATGAAGTCTCAGTCACATACTGAAAAAAATATCTGCAGAATAGAATATATTTTGACTGCAGAAATAGATTTTGCATGAATAGACTCCTGAGGCATCCAACAGTTTCAATAATGTTTTCTATTCCAGGGGAGCAAAAAATATTTTTCCTTGATAGCATTTATTTTATATTCACTGCACTGGAATTACTTTTTCAAAATTCTGCCAGCGAAGACTTATCGTATGTGGGTGCCATTGCTGTAACATAAAGATAAGGATGGAGGCTTATTCCACTCATAAGCTCATGAGTCTGTAAATTGGAACTATCCTTCACAGTACAATGCATTTTACCAGTCCAAATATTTTTCTTATAGACAAGACAGGAGTTTTTTCTTGGAAGTATTTTCCTTCAGTGACTTAAGGAAGCATATTCATGGACTACTTATGAAAGGAAAGCCACAGACAATATGGCAACGCTGGTTTCTCTGGAAGAGTCTACATTATTTCAGCAGTTTAAGAATCAGCCATTGGAGCTGCTGCCTTAAGCAGGAAAAATGTTGTCTGGGGAGCAGAAGATAAGGTAAGATAGAAGCAAGGACCTCGGAGGACAGAGCTGCATCCTAATTTGATGATCCAGGTGCAAATAAATGGCTCCATTTACTTCAAAAGTGGGACAAGTGACCTATCTGGATCTGAATTTGGATTAAATCACCAGGAATGTTCAGGACTGTGATTTTGTTGCCAGCCGAACGACTACGATTATTACAATCAAATGTGACAATACAATGACATTTTACCTAGGGGCAGACACGCAGGTGAGATTAAAATGAGAACTGACTCGAGCCTTCACCAGGAAATTGAATATAACCCTTTTTGAAGTTAAACATTTTGATATAAAATTTTTCATCGTGAGGCTGACCTGCACAAACCGACCGAATTCCCGGTGTCCTGTGAACGCTTTGTGTGCTACAGTTAAACGCTTCCAGAGATGGGAACCAGATTAACTTTGAAATTTCCACCCTCCCCTCACAAACAGCAGTTCAGCTCCTCTCGCGGCAGCAGAATCTCGCAGCCCGGGATGTTTTGATCATGGTCCTGCCTCGATCTACTAGAAGCAGAAATATGGGCACGGTGGCAGGAGCCCCAGCAGTTGGCTGAAGCTGGATTCCTCTCCAATGCCATCACTGATGAGGCTTGTACAATAGCAACCGTGCTGGGGAACTGATGGGAAGAAAAGGCTGGTGATGTCAAGGCTCAACTGGTTCTCTTCAATCCATTGTACTGAGCATTGTAATATTAAACCTCTCCTACATTATGAGCTAAATTATGGGCTTCTCAGAAGTCCTTGCCCAGTGAGGGACAACATATTGTTCCACAGATTTTCAGCCAAAAGGGAGCCATAAATTGTCCGGTCTGATCTCCCCTTTAATTGTTAAGAAGCTGCTCTGTTCCATCCATGCACCCCTGAGACATCAGATAGTCAAAAATATCTCTGCTTTTTGAAGACTCAATGTCCCCAGAGCATGGGAGACACCAACACACCACCAGCCCATGCTGGTGCAGCTGTGCCTGGACTTCAGCAGAGGATGCAACAGGCTGCAGCAGTCTCGTCCTGGAGGGAAATGTCCTGATGATGAGTGAGTCTGATCAATCCATGGTTGAGCTCTCTTAAAACTGAACCGGAAGTACATCCAAGCCTCCCTTTTTTCCTTTTTTCCTGTGGGTTCCTGCACCAGCTCACCCAGCACATCCCTACACCCAGAGCAGAGCAGCCTGTTTTGAGGCAGAGCAGAGGTGTTCCCTGCCCAGTCCTGTAGTGTGCTGTCATTTATGGCTCAGCCCTTTTTTGGCTCCAAACAGCTACTGGACCCCAGGAGGACACACTTGCCATGGCAGCATTGGCCTTTCCGAAGGACCTAAAGGCCATTAAACAATGCATCTGCCAGCCCTCTTTCTCCGAGTTGTACTGCAGCTCCTACAAGCCTCGATGTACAATAAACTCCTGCTGTTGTAGGTCTGGACCACCAAACCACCAGATCTGCCCCAAAGAGCTTACAGCAGCCATGTGAGATGGAGAGAAGAGATGAGAAACCAGAGAGGGAAGCCTAAGGTCATGGTGAGATGATAATGATAGATGTAATAAGCAGCAGTAACAACACACAAACTATCCCGCCGCTGCCCTTTGTTAGTTCAGATTTGAACCCTTGGGCTTTGCTAATTATAATGACACAGTAAGAACTAAAAGGGGAAATTACCCACAATAAAAAAAATTAAGAAAAAGGATGTTAACCACTTCTTCACTACAGCCACACTGCAGATTTTCTGCTTTTCTCTAATTGTTCAGTAGAGGCTCCATTAAAGTCAATGGAAAGTCAGGGTGTCCCTAGTGGATTTTGCTGTAGCAAAGTAGTTTAAATTTAATCTAGGGTCAGCTTTAACACATTTAAAAGAGAGCAAATTCACTGTTAACTCTAACAGTCCAGTCAATACTTCAAGCTGGCGGCTCTTACTCTGGCACCGCATTTTTATATTCTGACAGAAGGCAGAAATGATGTCCATGATCACCCCATCATTACTGACTCCAGTTGGTTTTTCCAAGACCCAAAGAAAGGCAGATGCCCTGTGCTCAAAGAACAGCCATGGGATTTTGGTGCTTCTTTGAAAATCCCATCTATGTTTAGCAAAAGGTAGAAAAACACACCAGAAACACAATTTGTGGAATATCACACATGAAAGTAGAGTCAGAAGAATTATTCTCTGGCACTGACAACCAGTTCCAAAACACTAACTGGTGACTCAATACATAAACCAGTTCAGCTCCATCTTCAGAATACTTTTTCTTCCACTGCCCTAACTAGAAAGCCATTTCTGAACCTCGTTGCTCACTCAATTTCCAACCTGAATTGATTCAAGACTAATTCATGCCCACAGAATCTCATGTGAATTTTGCCTTTTTGCTGTCACAGGTCTCCAGTTTTCCTGGTTTTGAGTTCCCTTCCCCGTTACGGATGAAAGGCACCTGTCTGAATACAAAGTAATAAACAAACAGCCTTCCCTTTAATGCTGACCAATAGAAGAGGTGCTGAGGAGGGACAAGAAACTGGTGGGAACCCAGCAGAAGTTGGGAAGGGTCTCTGGGGCTTCCCTGGGGAGAAAAGATCTGGGCAGAGTGGGAATGGGACTGTGAATTTCACTCTTTCTCCTTCAAGCCCCCTTTCCCCAGAACCAGCTGAGGGATCCTGTTACTTCATCCCCTCCATCTTCCTCCACCCAAGTGCCTGCCATCCACTTCTGGTTTTCCAGACCAAACACACCATGTTTCTGAGTTCCCCACAGTGGGATAGGCTGCCCTCCGGGTCATTCTGGCAGACCTTTTCTCCTCTGGTTCCAACTCCAGATTGCTTCTCCTTACATGTATTTCTTCTCCTTACCCTGACACAGCCTGAAACCAGCTTTGGTTTCTCAGTAGCCCCACCACGCTGGTGAGCTGCCCCTTTGCCTGTGCTCGGAGCTACTCTTGCTCTGATCCAGAGGCTGTTTGATGGTGTGTTATATTATTCCTGAATTAACATGCTTGGCTTCCCAGTGGGCCTTATTAGCTCAGGCACAAACCTCACTAACATGGCTGTATGGTTTCTGTCCCGGAGAATATTTGTATCTGGCCGGTTTGCAGTACCCATCCATCCACCCCCCCCATGCAGATACAGCAAAGCACTCCTCTGCTCAGACAGGGTACCTTGTCTCTTGCCTCTTCAACGCTTTACGACTGATTATTTTCATCTTGTAGAAGTGGATACGATCAGAGCCTGAAGCATATGACCCTGTACCGTGTAGGCATGGACTACACACCAGCACACAACTCTACCCCACCTTAATGTTTGCTCTACCTGTATCTCACTCTTTCAGCAGCTACACAGTCAGACAAGAAGTTTTTTAAAGAACCCCCCCCTTCATGTAAGGCTACCCCCAAAAATGAGCTCAGAACTACCATGTGGGATCCAGACACTTCTCCCTGACCTCACAGTGGTGGGGCTGTTAACTCCAAGCTGTGCATCGAAAGTGACTGTGCAACAAAACCTCAAGGATTAATGCCACAGCCTGGAAATCATGCCAGGTATTACAAATCAGGTCCTGCTTCAGTCCTAGAGTTGTGTATTCAGCATGAAGAGAAAGACCTGTGCTCTTGAGCTGCCCACCTTTGCTGTGGCTGTGCCTGCACTGAAGCATTTCTGTACCGTTCGAGTTAATGTTACCTGGGTTCACGTTCTCCCTCCCTCTACTTATATATGGTCTAAGTGGCTGAAAATATCCATGAAATGCAGATATACCTCTTCATTTAAAACTGGAACCTTTCTAATGATTACATTAATACCCAGGGTCCTGTGGACACCTGAGACATCCTCGGTCCTAAGCAGTACAGCTTGAAGAGCCTGCTAGTCAATAAAATAAAATACCCATTCTCTTTAATTAACATATGAAATAAACACAATCTGTGACACCTAGTGTGCAGCAGCAATTAAGAGGCATTGCTTAGTTAAACCTCCTAATACCTCATTTAAATATGCAATTAAGGGATAATTGCCTTCAATCAATAAAAAATTGAAATATTTTGCAGGGGCTTCAATTATTTTTTTGTGAAGCTTTCTACTTTGTACTTGGTCTGGGCTAAGCCTCCGAGTCTTATACCACTTGTTAAAGAAACATTATTCTTTCCAGCATTCCATTGATTTATGGCTTTTATGCATCCTAGCAGCATCGTGAGTCTGATGCTAACACTAAGCCCATGCAAAGCATTTATTTTTGTGCTATCAATGATTTCCATTTGCTTCAAACTATCCATTCAAAATTCTTCTTGGATCATCTCCCTTTTCTGGTCCACACAGACCAAAAAAATGCCTTTTTGTGCAGGTCTTTACACAAAGAGCTTCCTCACAGGCATCTTAAGAATACTTTTGTAATGCAATTGTCTCCCTGTTTTTCAATGCCTGCTTGCAAACAAGCACCACTTCACCTGTGCATAAGCACCAGCAATTCAACCCATACACCCAGCCTCCCTCTCTGCCTCCACACAAATCAATCCTCAGTAAAACTAGACAGATCTATGAATCAAACAAGGAACGAAGTCAACCATCGCCTTCCCTCTCAAGGCAGGAAATTAGCAATGCAAATATATAGGCTCATCTAAGAGGTCCTTGAGTGCACTCCATCATGGCACCTCACACCATCATCAGCCATTGAGCAATCAGAATGAAGGGGGAAATATTTTCATGCTCAATAATTGAATTATGTGGTTGAAGAAATGAGACCTGTGACAGTAGGTGAGATGAAACAAAAAAAAAAAGAAAAGCAGGAGATAAATTCTGACAGGCTTTTATGGGCATCTGATGAGCACCAAAGCAAGCAGTGTCTATGTTGACAGGGACACCTCGGTGCAGAATAGGGTCCACATCATTTTACAGCTAGCTGTGTAGGGCGCTAATATCACATTATCTGAACACGTTGTTGCAATCATTTTTGAAGTCAAAACCTCCATCTGGACTACTTCTGTCAGGGGGGAAAGCCAGTGAGGAAGTGTTGCTTGGGTTTAAGAAACCAGGGGTCAAACCTGATCTGTTCTGTGCCTACAGTTAAATCATTCCACCTCTCCCAGCCTCTCTTTCCCACCACGCTAGCTCTGTGAGCCTGAAAGGCTTGCTGAGATGGCTTCAAACAAAGTCACATCCCTGTGATAGCTTTTTCACTTAGAACTTTGAGTTCATGGCACTTGGTAGGGTGGGCTTTCTTAATGTGCTACCCATTTCCTCATCTCATCTAGCTCTTGAAAGACCACATTTTTATTTACGTAAACATGTTAACACATGCATCTGCAGCCATAAGCCTTTTTAAAAAGAAGTCTTCATCAAGAGATGCTTCTGAATAACACGTTCAAACTAAGTAGAAACTTCACTAACTATTCGTCAAGAATTAACTGTTCAGATGCGTCCAACATTTGCCCCTTCTTTGGCCTGTTTTTGGCTTTATATTGTCCAGTTCGTTGTGTACAGGTTGACTGTAAGCCTCAGAAAGGCTTTTCAAGAGCCCTGGAGAAAGATTCCCAAGTGCAGCCTGGGACTGCTGCCTTTCTCCATCCCTGATCTGCCTCAGCCCAGACATGGAGGAAAGGGAGGGTTCAGCCCACTCAAATTCAGATCCTTCCCACTGAGATTGGTGTGGGTAGCTCAGGAACTGTCCTTATCTGTTGTGCTTTCAGATATGGGCACATGCTTGCCATATACTCAAGAAGTACCTCTGTCCTCCAAGAAAGTAACTCATACACCAAACCACACCAAAGAGCCATCATACGGCTGCAGCTTTTACACGCTGCTGGCCCAAGTTTAACCTAGGCCAAGCCTGACAAGGATGGATCATCAACCAGGTACAATTAAAGGAGCTGAGTTAGTCCTCCAAGGCAGCAATGAAAATGAAGCTGTTACATGATCACTGCTGTTACTTTATTATTATGAATGTACAGGCAACCAAGTCCTGAAGGATCTCATTCATTTCTGTATAAGGTCACAGAGAAAAATAATTGGCTGCTCTCATTTACACCTGTCAACCCCAATGAAAGGAGTGGAGTGGAATGGCTATAACTGAGAGCAAAATATAGCCTACAATGCATAAAGGTGGTCCTGGGTTACCTGCACACAGCTTTTCGTGTGCAAATTGATACATCAGCTGGGTAAAAGATGCGGCAGCTGAAACTCAGAGAGGAACGTGTGTATTTTTGCTCTGTTATCGGCCATCAGTTTGCATCAAAAGAAAAATGACTGACCTGAAATCAAACCAGTTTTCAGGAATCAAGCTGCAAAATGTCATCATCCAGCTCATCTTTCCAGTAACTCTCCAGGAAGATGTAGTAGCCTCAGAAAAACTGTTTTCCATCTGGTCCTAAATTTACACAGAGAATCAAAACAAACAATATTCTGAGTAGAAGAAGAATATATTGCTTGATAATAATGAAACTGGCTATCACAGTGGAATTCAAATGTGCTGCCACTTCATTACAACACCAGCCTGGATCTTCAAAACAGCAGCCTGGTATTTCCCATAGACATATGGGACAAGAAGTAGTTCCTGGTCCAGGAAGCCACGATCTTTCCCTTGGTGATGTGGCACATCTGCCAGCCCTGGGGGATGTCTCAGACACCATGGGGCATTTAAACAGCACTGGAAATTCCTGATTAGGCAAATGAGAATCGAGTCCTCATGGTGAAATGTGTCTTAAGTAGCATGCTAGAGAAATAGTGAAAATATGATGTCTATCCAAGGTTGGTCATTATGGAAAAGCTAAATCAACCTGCATTAGGAACCCCAGGGTACATGGAGTGGGCCCACAGAGGGAACTGACTTATAGAATTGATCTTTTGTTCGGGTCTAAAAGCCTGGATAGATTAGATGATTTAACACCATAAACCCTTTGGCAAGGTACCTTCAGCTGATGTCCTGGCCAAACTGTGTTCGTACTTTAATGCCAATTTGTGTTCAACGTTATCTGAATTAATTACTCTTCCTTTCTTAAACTGCTGGGTGGTATTTCTGTGCTCTTTCAAGCAGCTTCCTGTTGCAATTTAAGGGATCTGAGACTATCCTCCTGTGTCAATATTCTTACCATAGTTCCTTCCACAGTAACTCAGCTCCTTCTGAGTGGTGTGTGCTATGAGAACGAGGAATTAAAATAGCCAGGCTTCTTTTTCAAGTGAGTCATGCCAACTCTGTCCTCAGTCCTACACCACTAATGGTACTAAAAGAGAGGGAGGGTACTTTGTAGTTTGGATGTACAGTCCGATGCCTTTGAAGCACAGATAATCCGCTTTGGTCCCCAGCTATGATTAGGAAGCCTCACACATCCCTGGTGCATAGCACAGTGGCAGGAAATAGCTCCTAAAGGGCTGCAGATTTGCTGTTTAATTTTTTTAATTACTGCTTATTTAGGAAACATAAATACTTTTACAAATCATTACCATGTAAGTATGAAGCACGCACTATTTTTAATTAAAAAAAAATGCAGCTAGCACTTTTTCACTGAAAGAAACGCTGCGAGAGACACAAAGCCACCCTTTCATAAGGACTTTGCAAGGACAAATGTCTTCATCACCTAGGATGTCTTCATTCGGGGGTTTTCTTTGTCCTGACAGGCAATGCTGCTTGCAGTTCAGGAAATCTCGAGTTATGGTAAATGTTGTATGAATCTAAAGCAAAGGTGAATGACAAAGGGCTACCTGGTTTGTCTTCCCCAGGTGTTCAGGAAACAGATGCTGCCCTAGGACTTCAGCATCTCCTGAGAGGGTTGCTGCCTCTGTCTGAGAACAGTTGATCGGGGTTGCTGTTAAGATACAGCTGGGCTTGGAGCCTTCCAAGGTGTACACCTCAAAGGGATCAGTCAGCTACTGTTAAAACTCTGCGTGAAAAGGTGGGGGGTTTCCTCTCTGAAACAGCCAACTCTCCCACATCCTTGGCTGGGTCTTGTTTGGGGTGGGTTTTTTTGGAAATTATTTTTCCTTTCATTTTTTGTTTGTGATTTTTTTTGTGTGTGTGTGTGCACCTTTGGTTGGTTGGGGTTTTTTTTGTTTTGTTTTATTTCTTTGGGGTTTTTTTCTAATTTTACCTTTTGCCAGTTGCATTCAGCTTAATTGATTGGAAAAGAATAATAAGAATGCTGGAGGACCTAAAACCATGTGGAAGCCCAAGCTGTATGCTAAGTTGGTGCCTATCAGCAGCTTTAATCTCAATTAGTCCAATTTGTGAATGTTTGTTTGGTTTTTTTTCCTATTCACAGCCAAGCTAAAAACAAAAGTTAACTGTGAATAGGAAAAATAAAGGAAGCATTTCAGCTTCATGGTTTATCTTTAAGGAAGGAGCCATCTTCAGTTGAATCACCTATCGATAAAGCATCACAGCCCTGGCCAGGTTGCCCCACAAGCTCTTAGTTCACACAGTCCTTACTGAAGTGGGGTAAAACAAGACAAAGGAATTTACAAGCTGAGAGGCCTCCAGGGCCATTCCCCACCATCACCAGAGCCATGGTCTGAAAGGCTGTGCCTTCAAATTGGTGAGCTTCCTTGAAAATCAGGGAGATTTTCCCATCTCAGCTCTTCCAAAAGACCCTGTCCTACATGAGATGATCCTGAGTGAGCTCAGCTGTGCCCAGGGTCCTGCTGTGTTCCAGGCAGATGGCAGATCTCTCAAAGCTTTTGTGTCCCACCCTCCAGTGCAGGTGCTCAGAGGGTAAAATCCAACCTATTCCCTGAAAGGACTGCTCTGTAGAACTATGATTCACCTTTACATGGTCCTTCCTGTCATCAAGCCTGCTCTTGTATGCACTGTACCTCACAGGAGAGTCATCTTCAGAGAGGATGAGCTTTGTGTACCCTACTGCCCTATAGGAAGATGCTCACGCTGCGCTGCAGGTAGGGTCCCACGGGAGGACACACAGTGAGCAGCATCCAGCCATAGATAGACCTTTGCAGGCATTCCCCTCTTCTGCCTCTGTATAAAGCATGTCACTACAGGAGGGGCTGGACTAGATGACATTTAAAGGTCCCTTCCAACCCAAACCATCCTATGATTCTATGTCCCACATGCTACAAGAGCAAGGCTGGCAGCTGGTAAGTGCAATCACAGCCTTAATAGCTGCATCATCTGTTAGCTCTGGTCTACAGCACGTAGAAAAGCACAGCTTTGTCTTAATACTTCTCTACATAAGAAGATGGTGAGTGCTGACTGCAGAAAGAGTTTGACACAGCAGATATTTTAGCTCTTCCATCAATCCAGAAAAGATCCTTCTCCAAGAGGTGAAATACTACTCACACCACTTTGCTGCAGAGCCAGAGCAGCCCCCAACTCTTAGCACACCTGAAATGTCTGGTATGGGAAAGCATGGATCCAACTGGGGGTCCACAGCTCTGCTAAACATCTACTGGCCTGAGCAAAACACCCACTGCAAAGGCTGCTTCTCGCTTTGTGCCTCTCTGCCCCTGCCCAAGAACAAGGAACTCATTCTGAGCTACTCACCTGCTGCTTCTCACTGCTCCAGCCACCACCAGCCTCCTCCCCCAGGCCCAAATTAATACTCCTCCTAAACCTGTTACCCTTTGCAAATGCTGTCATTTCCATCGAGTCTTGTGCTGTAATTTAAAAGATAACTCACTCCTGTTTCCAGCATTTTAATGCATTTTATTTTTTTCTACGAGCAATATACGTGTGTAATTAATAAACAATTTAGTACGTTGAGGAACCTAGGAACTTGGCAAATGTTCTGGGGATATGAAATCTCAGGAAAAGCAGCACATTATAAGAAATAGTAAGTAATTACTTATGTAAGCTTTTCTTTTTAAATTCTAAGAACATTAGCTACTAATTACCTACTAATTACCAGTACTTCAGCAGGTGTTTGCACTTAACTGTAGGCTAAAGCCCCTGTGAAAAACAAACCCCTCGCACTCCCTCTCAAGATTAAAGCAGAATCCCCCTGGACTCCAGAATACAGCATAGGTGTAGCAGAGCTGTTTACACGCCAGTCCTTTAACCACTTGGCTGCTTAAGGTGCAAACAGGCTCGGGTTCGTCTCCCTCGTGTTTTCTGCCAGAGCCAAGGTGATTTGCTAGAACAAAATAACTCGGGAGGTAATGAACAAAATGGAAGGGTTAAAAATAAACCATGATTAAGACTTCTTCATCATCTTCGCATTTATCTCACTTCTGTAGTGACCTGGCAAAGGAACGCTCTACTTCTGATCATGACTACTGCTGGCTGAACACTGTGAGGATAAAACCTTCTCTGTGAAAAGTTCCTTGAATTTAGACCGAAAAAAAAACCCAGATGCAGAGACCTCAGCTGGTGTGCAATGGTTTAGTTTCACCAGTGTCAATAGTTATGCCACTTGAGGAATGGGCCTGCACTTCAGATCCAATCTGTTTGGGTCTCTTTCAGAAGACTAATTCATACAGCCTAAATTTTACTCAAACAAGCGCTTATAAGCCATGAATTTCAAGTTTGTAAGCACAGGTTCAAGCTCATACCACTGACTGGCTTAAAAAATCAGAATCTTGGTTTACCCCATTACCAAAAAAACCACTTTACTGTTGATAGGAGAAAAATGTCAGACAAAAGAAGTCCAGTTAGAGACTGCAAAAGATAACAGGAGCCTCCAGCAACCTGTCATGGTGCCCAGGTTGCACCTTCTGCAGAGTACCTCAGGGACAGATGAAAGAACTGAGAGGCACACCTCAGGGCTGTATTTTTCAACAAAACAGTCCACAAATGAATAATTCCAACAGTGCTGCTAACACATTTTTGCCTTTTACCCTCGCTGAGATTTGTGAGATCTATTCAAAATATATGGTTGCTTATTTCACTTCTGCGGAGATTACTTCTTTTTCACTGAAAAATAAGACTCAGAGGTAGGCAGTGGAGGTAGTTCAGATCATCACCATTTTTTCTGTGGATGCTATTTAGATTACAGGTCCCCTCCAGATCCATTTTTTGCTGAGGTGATAGAAGTAGTGACTGTGCTGTGAAGTATTAGGTCACAGCAGCAGAAGTGCTCATGTCTACAGCTGGGAGCTAAGATTTTTTGAACAGCACATCTCTGTTAAAACAATAGGAACTGCAGGAGACTAGAAACAGTTTAAAACCTGACCCTTTCATTCCGATACTTAAAGGGGAGCTTCTGGCTGTTAGTGTATTTTAAGTCTTGAGTCCCACAACTGAGGAATTAAAAGCTGCTTTGACATACGAGTGAACCAGATGAGACCATGAGGCTTCTGAGGAAATTATACAGCCCACCTTGGTGCCTTCCAACCAAGGCTCTCAAAACCATATATAAAAATTAACAAAATAGCGTGCCTGGGAGGTAAGTCATTGGTGTTTCACCAGCCAACAAGCTGAGGCTTTGCACAGCAGAATGTCCTGATGTCATTAAAAAAAAGAATTTAAATGTCATTTGTTCTCCATGTAAAAATGCTCTCGTCTCACTTCTTTTCCTCCGCTGGAGGTTCATGGTAAGATTTTCAGAGGACCTGAATGGTGAGAAGAGTAGCAGTGGGCCAGTCACCAGGCTGCTCCTGGGCTAAGTGAGGCTATTTCGGTCCCGAGGAAGGACTCGTGTGCCTAAAAGCTGGTCTGTTTTTCACCATTGTCTCAGATGATCTAATAAAAGATATTTCTTCTCTCTATGTAGGCTGAACCTCACCGACTGCTGAAATGGCACAAGCATAACTGGCTCATATACATTTATAAGATAACACCATTTATGCTCCCAAATGAGGATTTTACTAAAAGCCATCATGAAAAAGAGGAATCTAAGAACAAGGAATTCCTTAGGCAGAGCCAGCCAACTCACCGCTGCTCCCAAAAGTAGAGCTGAAAGGTGAGCTCCAGCTCTATCCTCCTCCTCCTCCCCTCTTCCCCTCTTTGCCCACTGTTCTTCCCTCCTGTCCCGCTCCCAGTGCCTCAGTTCTACTTTTCTGCTTCCACTGGCTCTGAAAAGGGTCCAGAGGTTTGTTTTGGTTTGCTAAACAAGCAGAAAACTATCCTTTTTAGAGGGAGGAATTAGTTTTATGCTGACACAGCAGGTTACATGGCCTTACAGAGGGATACAGCAAGTGCCAGAGCCAACAGAAGATAAGGGGTGTCGGGGCTCTGGGTGTGCCACGAGTGAGATGAGGGCAAAGAAGTCCCATCTTGGTCTGGGAGCTGCATTTACACCCTGGGATCTGGGCTGTGGATGACCCTGGTACCATCACTGGAGCTGCTCTTCTGGAGGTCCACGGGGCTGTCAGAAATTAGTTACCCAACCAACCCATTAGACACCTCTTAGGTGCTGGGCACTGGTGATGCAGAGGGAAATACGTATGATGCCAGCAAAGAAAAAAGGAGCATTTGGGGTATCTTGAGTGTCATGGTTCAGTTAATTTCACTCATAAACATTTTTGCTACATTTTTACCTATTTTGCCCTCTCTCATTTTCTTCCAGGCATTTGGCTGTGGTGGGATTTCACAGTCCTGGCAGCACCGTGATGACTTCAAGGCAGAACACCTCCTGCCATGCATCCTGGATACTGTGGATGCTGTGGCTCTGTGACATCATTGCAGGCGGTACCAAACTGAACTGTGGAGAAGGTTTCTCTCACCTCTGTTCTTTAGCCTCAAAGAGGAGAGGAAAAATGCAGAGCCAGGATTTTAGCCCTTCATTTTATAATGTAATTGAAATGCCAGGAGACTGAAAAAATTCAATGTTGATGAAGAAACGGATGTTAGTGCAATGAAGAATAGCTCTGTCTTTGTCAGTCTGCAGTCTTTTATGTGTCACAGGCTGTCACTTTCTATTGCACTTCAACTGACTAATTACCCCAGTTTATTAAAAGTGAATATGAATTCACATTTTTTACTTTGCCGTGTTCCAAGTGTTAGTGTTATCAGGAGCTATTACTGAATGATAGATCCCACAGTTCTAGGCTTCCTCATGTGAGCAAGTACAGAGCAAATCTACCTCAATATCAATGAAAACCAGATATATTCATTTAAGAGGGAAATATATACTCTGTGCAGTGTATGTTCACATCCAAGCATTAATCACCCTGGTGTGTCCCACATGGCTCAGTGTATTATTAGAACCTCACTCACAGAGCAGGAGAGTGTCTGTAAGTGATGGTGTTGGAAGGGTTGGACTTGAATTAAATGTACTCATCGCTTCCTAATGGGGAGGTATTTTCTGACAGCTGTAATGAAAACTGCTGCTCATCAAAAGGTACTCTGTGTCCTAGCTCGCAAATCCAACCTCAGCTGCAAGTTGCACATTTAAATTTCAAAGTTTTTATCTCTAGTCACACTGGAGTGCACTTCTAAGTGCGGTGGAAGGGTCAAATTAGATGAAATCAAAGCCCTGCTTCTACTGAAGAGGCAATTTTAAGCTTTTGCAATTGGATCTGTGTGTTGTTATAGGCTTAAAAAAAAGCCTCATCATCAAAAATAGGGAGTTCTAGAACACGATAATTATCACTTTGATCTGCCCAACTCAGTTCCAGCAGTAACTAGCATGTTAGAATTTCCTTATTCTGTATAAAATGACACACTCAGATAAACAGGTGCATAGACTACAATAGTTCTTGTGTAATTTAGGTTGGATATTAGGAAAAATTTCTTTACTGAGACAGTGGTGAGGCCTTGGAACAGGCTGCCCAGGGAGGTGGTAAACACCATCCCTGGAAGTATCCAAAAATGTCTAGATGTGTCACTTCAGGACATGGTTTATTGGTGATGACAATATTTAGTAGACGGCTGGACTCGATGATCTTGAAGATCATTTCCAACATTAATGATTCTGTGATTCTATGATAACTGGTACCCCCATTTATTAATGCTGGTCCTTCACACCTTCCCCTACCTTGTGAGTGTGCGGTCAGATTCCTTGTGAGGTTGTCTGTGCTGCCTTTGAAGGAGCTGGATGCTGGTATAAGCCTTCCATGTATTGGCAATAATAATCAATAATAGGAATAACAATAACTTAGGAAGTTATGTCAACAGCAAGCGCTGGGAAAGAATGGAGCATCAAATCTTGGAGGAAAATGCCATTTTGCCTGAAAGCATAGCAGCCA
The DNA here is from genome assembly GCA_025345505.1 of Todiramphus chloris collaris. Lineage (NCBI taxonomy): Eukaryota > Metazoa > Chordata > Aves > Coraciiformes > Alcedinidae > Todiramphus > Todiramphus chloris. The sequence continues at coordinate 8,252,866 of JANVCC010000261.1, read as the reverse complement.
CAATCAACAGGAAAAGGAAGAGGGTTTCATTCTTCTAGTATTTTCCTAGTGAGCATTCATTGTTTATAACAAAATGCAACTATTACATGTTTTCCTTTGATTTGAGATATTTACCATTTCACACGCTAAACAAAATGTTCTTTCATTAGAACATAGTTGGAGGGAAAAAAAAATATCACAAGACTCTTTGCAGTGGCAGCATTGTCATCTTGCACATGTATAAAAATGAGGCTGGCGTGTGTTTTTTACAACGTGACTGCACGAAGAGAAGCAGTGGGACGTGCACTCCTACTGCCTGGACTCCAAGCAGGTCAGCTTGATGAGCTAACTGTGATGTGGAAGCTAAAAGGCTTCCTTCTCCAGTGTTTTCGAGACCTCTGGGTATGATGAATTTTGTATGGGATATTTAAAGATTTGGCTGAAACTATCTCATCGTGAGTTTGTGCCCAGGCTCATGTACTGATGGCCATGAACAGAAGATACACCCTAAAGCATTTATCTCGTTCCCAGAGAAGAGCAGCTCCCTGCCTCTCAATTTAAGGGTGGAATGAGATCAGCCTGACTGCATCCGTACATGAAGCCAAGCTTTGACCTTGGTCTGCACCAGGGAGCAGGTCAGGTGGGAAATGCTGATCCTGGATGCCCCAGCGCCTGTATTGGGTTGGGATTTTCAAGGAATGTGGCCACCCTCCCCCTTCCAGTGGGGAAGACAAACAGCAGGAGAGGTGCCTGTACTCATGGGTGTCTTCGGTGGCAAGTCAGGGAGCTGCAGGGAAGGGAGACAGGAGGGCCTGAGGATGCAGTGTGTGAAGACACCTCCAGGCACAAAGAGGCTGGCTATCTAGAGTAGGCAGCAGCGCTGGCAAAGGAGAAGGAAGCAGCTTGTCCACAGGTAGGGATGCAGTAGCTGTCTCCCTTCTGAGCCACATGGTATTAGCAGACATCAGGAACAGGTACGTTATCCAGGGAACAAGCAACATTTAAGTTCTAATGCTAAGGAAAAATCACACACTCACCCCCAGCTATGATATTTGCAGCCAGCCCTTCCCCAAAATAAAAGAATAGCTGATAAGTTGATGACCTTCTTCTGATGGGAAGAGAGGAGCTTTGCTGCTGGCTGGATGTGCTATTCAGGGGAAGCAGGCTGGGGAAGGAATGGGCTCTGCCCACCGTAGCCTGAGATGCTGCTGGAGGGGGTTCAGGATTTGCTGCTGCACTGACTCCATGCTGTCGATCCAACAAACTGCTAACCTAGTTAGAAGAGCTTTAAAGTAGAATCGAGAGAGGAGTTGACTAGGAAAAAAAAAGGAAAGTGAGCATCAACAAGAGCAGCCTGACAGGGGCCTAAGATTTTGGAGGTTTTGGTATTCAAAATGAGGTCAGAGGAGAGACAAGGAGGGTAGTGAATCAATCCACTAAACACTTTAGGTGTCTATATAGTAATAGAAGAAATATTTGGGATAAACAGGCGGAGCTGGAAGTATTAATACAAGATCAAAATTATGACTTAATTGGTGTAACAGAGTCTTGGTGGGATAATTCGCATGACTGGAATAATAATAGGAAATGAAGAACAGACAGAGGGAAAACAGGAGGGGTGTTGCCTCAGTCTGGATAAATTTACTTGCTGGAAGCCTGGCATGTAGAGAGCACTAAAACTGCCTGAAAATTTTATAGGTAATAATTATAGGGGAAAAGAATTGAGGTACTTACATGGTGGGAGGGTTACCACAACTGGCCACAAAAACTGATCAACCAAGAGAACCTTTCACTGGTAGCAAGGGGGCTTTGATAATGCTGGAAATGGAAAGTCTTTGCAGTAGGAGACAGGCTGACCTGCGTGTGTGTGGGGAGCACAGAAGGAAGAAGAAGCCAGGTTCAGATACTATCAACTGAGTATGAAAGATTACCAGGAGCACATAAGGACAGACAAGAAAAGCTGGAACTGAAGCACTGTTAGGCAGAGGCACCAAGGGTAAGAAGAAATCATTCTGCATGTGCATTAGGAGCATGAGGTAAGCCAAGAGCAGTGTTGACTGAAGGACTGCAAGGCAAAAAAAGTCTCAGAAAGGATGCAAAGAAGGCCTGTGTGTGAAGTGAGGTTCCTGCATCCTCGTCAATGAAAAGGTCAGTTGTGAATGTGCAGCTGGAGTGATTAAAATCAGAAATGCAAGAAGATTGGTCCTAGAAACAGGAAAGAATAGGTAAAGGCTATCCATTTAAGTTCATTTTTAAAAAATAAAATCCTTTGAGTCTGATGAATTTTGTATAGGATACTTAAAAGACTGGCTGAAGCTGTCTCAGAGTCATTAGTAGTGTTCCTGGGAACTTGTGAGGGAGAGGGAATGAAGAATTAGCTAGAAAAGCACAATATTGTGCTTTTATTTAAGCAAAAGGGGAAGGAATCGAGGAGTTATTGAAGAAGTCAAATTAACTTCAATCCTCAGAAAACTTCTGTAAGAAGTGAAATCAATATTTATGTATCACACTATGTCAAATGAATCTCATTTTCATTTCTAACTGTGTAATGGACCTTGAGGGTAATGGGAATTAGTAGACGATACACACCTTGACTTTAGTAAGATTTTGACACTATTCTACTCAATAAGGTCATAAGAGATTCCAGAGCAGATAGAGAATATTTTGGATTGCAATTACAGTGGTTTATGATCAAAACAAAAGTATTTATTATTAAATCCTGTAAAGGTCTGTCCTGGGTCTGCTTCAGCGCAGTGTTTATACAGCTGCAGGTGAAATAGCAAATTGCAAGTAAGACTTCGGTGCAATTCTAACCAAAATCTTGTTTCTCCATTACAAAGTAATGTTGTAGCCTCTGCTGACATGCTGTGTCTGGCCTTGGGTAAGGACAGGGGAGGTAACTTCAAAAAAAAAATGAAAGAGGAGGAAAGGGGTGAGCAAAAGGTGACTTTGGAAGGAAGATTTTAAAGCCTAAAGAAGAAAAGGCTGAGGATGGATTTAATACCAGTCCTGAGGTATGTAAATAGTTGTTAAAGGGCACAGGAATGCTCTGCCACATCCGTGATGAAGGATTTGAGTAACAGAAGCAGGCCTGACTTTAGGAAACGTTTCTAACCAGGACTGTAATGAAATGGGAGAAGTTGCTTCTTGTGGTTGCAGTATTTCTTTCCGTAGAGATTCTTCTCAGAGGTGGCACAAGTAGGGCAAGATGCCACAGAGCTACAAAGAAGACAGAGGAGTAGAATCAGCGACTTCCTAAGATCTTTTTCTGACAATTTTTGTTTGTTAGTTTTATGTTATATTAAGTTTTCACTATTAGGAGGGCAAAGTGCACCAGTTAGCTTCACTCACCTCCTGCAAAACTCTTCACTTGTACCTCAGATTTTAAAAGATTTTATGGGGTTGAATTTAAAGTTAAGGACAGTTCTAGTTACAGAAAGGTATTTTGTGAAAACATATCAATTTGGCAAAAGTTAAGTGGGAAGGAGGAGAAGTGGAGGACAGAAAGATGACATGTGTCTCTATATACCCATGTGTCAGAATAAGACCATCACAAATCCCAAGTGAATGTCCCCAAAACAAAGGAATGCCTCATCTGACTTGACGTCACTCATAAAAATAGTGAACAGCCTCCTTTTCATTCCCACCAAATAAAAAATAAATTTGAAATGCTGACATGTTTCATGGAATAATAGTTTCCCAACCTCCTTTTAAGGAGTACAGTGTAAAGATCTGGGACACTACTCAGAAAAAGTTGTTCCTGGCTTATTGACTTTTATTCTGGTCAAGTCCAGAAGTCTTTGATTAAGCTCAAAACATGCCTAAGATGACCAGTAGCAGTGAAGTGAATTTTGTGTTTTGGTGGCAGGTTTTCCAGCTTTTGTAATCTCATTTTACTGTTGGACACCTCAACCAAAGTCTAAATACCAGTTACCTGTATGAACATGCACAGCCTCGTACAACACTTGAATGCACAGTAATGACACAGCAGCTGATATAGCTGAAGATAATGTGGAAAATCTTTGTCTTAGTAAGTTTTTTTGACTTAAAGCTGGTTTACTTTCTATTCTACTGAGCTAAAACTACATAGTCCTTTTTAACTGAGGGACAGTAATTCACACTTGGGACAGCAGGAGCTGGCAGGTCATGACTGAGGTGAGGAGACAGCAGCTAAATGAAGTGCAATAACTTACAAAACCTCTTAAACAGGCATGAGAGTAGTCATCTGATGATACCAATAATTTTCCAATAGTTTTTGTAGTTACATGTTTTATTGCTGTTTGGGGGGGGCTTTTTTGAATTATTTAAGAGTTATTAATATTTTATTCCTTCTTGTTTCTCTCGCTCCCACTCTTCTTAGCATTTGCATGTGCTGAGTAACTTTCCTATAGAAAAATTTCATATAGGAATTCCATTTTGTAAAGTGTCATTCACATACCTCCTACCTGGAGATTATAATTTTCAGTATCTCCTTGACTTGCCTACATAATTAGGAAACATCTTTATTTACTTTATTTTAAATTCTGGCAGTGGCCTTCAAAAACTGTGACTTTTTTTTTTTTTTTTTCCCTTTCCCTGACAACCCTATTGCCTGCTTTCCAAGTCCATTTCTTCTCCTTTTTACTCTGTTTTTCTGTCACAATTTTACAGTTAGCCATTTTAAAAATATATAATTAAAGTGCCAAAGCACCTGCTAGCCTCATGCATATGCATAAAATAGAATTATGTCCCCTCCGGGACACTGGTGTTGTGACTCTGGGGAAATGGCTAAGTAACCATGACAACGTGTCTCCACCACATCTTATTTCCAGTGATAAAAGCATGATTTACCCTGTTAAACAAACCATATTACAACTTGCCCACAGCAAGTGGTGTCAGCTTTCCAGTAGAGGCACTAGGTCAGGAGGGAGAGGAGCTCAAAACCATCCAAGCCTCTCCCTCTTTGACACTGCTTCATGGTTATGTTGATGGTACGAGTCAGGATGAGATCCAACGGCCAGTATTTCACGTTTCCATCTCGATAGGTGAGATGAAACAAGAGGAGGGAATGCAGTATTCATCAGCTGCAGGCAGAGGCCCAGCCCCCAGCACGGCAGCGATGGACGGCGCAGGAGAACCCAGGGGAAGGACATAAAGACTGGCGGAGCCAACGCGCAATGATTCAGGTGTTTGAATCAGATAATTTCTGCATCCTCTTTCCTCCCAGTTTGCCAAGGCTGCCAATATTTAGTGAATGCCAGGGAAGGATACCAGAAACAGTTTTTCAAAGGCTCCTGCCAGAATAAAAAGTTAAATATGATTTTTTTTTTTCTATGGTCTTGATTATGCTACTTATTAGGTATTACCTTATTTTTTAAATCAAGTGCACTCTTCATTATGTATTTTTGATTTACATCTTGATTAATTAAAGAAGACACCCACCTTGCTATTACATTATCTACAAGAATATTATAGGAAATCTCTCATCATTGGATCTTGTCTACTAGCATAATACAGCAATATTTGTATTGTTCACGCTTTGAAGAAGTATTTACATCAACCATCCTAATAATATAAATTTTTTAAATAGTGCCATGAAAGTGATGGCTTTAACCCTCTTCTCCCCATCACATACTCTAAAGAAAAGTATAAAACCTTAATTTGAGTTCTTAATCACTTGAGGGCACAATTTGATTAAGAACAATAAACAGAGAGGTGAAGAAATTAAAAATACAAAAGTCTCAGAGAGAAAAGAGAACTGGTGTTTAAAGGTCAAGTACATACAAGTAATTAGTTCCACTTACATGAAGAACTGCAATTAGCTTTATGAATCACATTTTGAAATTGCCGGGTCTTGTGAATCCTGGGGGTTTCTTAAAGCACCAGCTGTTAGAGGCATGTGATTAGATCAGATTCATAGCTAAGAATGACAAGAAGCTGAATTCTGCTTTCAGTGCAAACAACAGCAGAGGCAAGGCTGAAAATACTATCAGGGCTTGCTAAAAGGTGACCAGCAAAGACTAACCCAGTATTTGTCAGATGATTGGGGGGCTTGACTTATAATTCCTAAATCTGCGGGACTGACCCTTTCCCAATTCCAAACACAGAATGGTTTGGGTTGGAAGGGACCTTAAAGATCACCTAATTCCAACCCCCCTGCCCTGGCAGGGACACCTCCCAGTAGGCCAGGTTGCTCAAGGTCCCATCCAACCTGGATTTGAACATATCCAATGACGGAGCACCCACAGCTTCTCTGGGCAACCTGTACAAGTCAAAGTAAAGGGATTCTCCATTTACTGTCCACAGTCAGATTATTTTCTTTTCAACAATACCCACTATAGGGAAGGTCAGAGACCCACAAGTAAGAAAATGTTCATGGAAGTATCATTCACAGATCTGAGTAGTTCCAAATATCTCACTCCTAAAGTATGTCTTTTATCACTCAGTATTTCACAGCGTTTTCATTAAAATACTAATGTTTGCTCCATCACGCTCACTTGACATTTGCAGTGTTCTCATCCGAGACGGAGCAATGTTGGGAGTGCTCTACCTATAGCCACCTTATAGCTCCCCATTTTCACAACCCTTTCATCATCAGAAAATATAATAATTTAGTGGGTGAAAGGTGTGCCAGCCTTGCTTTTTATGTTCTGGGCTGTAATTGCAGTAACATGTAGAAAACAACCCAGTCCCTCTTGCAGGGTTCAGATTGAAGGCTTTTATATCATAAGCAAAGTTCAGAACTCAAAGGAGGATGAACGTGACCGCACTAGCAGACTGAAAGGAGAAGCCAATGGCTTCTGAAAAGCATAAAGTGTGCTACTGAAGAGGTCTGGTGGTTTTGTAAACTCCAAACCTTTTTTGATTTATGCCAATGATGTCATGTTTAAAACCATCTATGAATGGCCCTGCCTTACTAATGCAATCCATAAAGGAATCAAAAGGCCACATCTCCAAGTGCAAGCAAGATCCTGAAAGTTGTTCCCCAAAAATTCATAAGCCCAAAAGAAATTAAATTTCCAGTAGAATCTGGATTTGAGCAACGAAATCAGCGTTTGGACTTTAGAGCCACTTCCAGTGCTTTGAACGCTGAATAGTGTGCCACTGTGGAAGGCTTTCAGAAATACTCTTGAGTTTTCAGGTATCCCAGGACTGCGACAGCTCTGGGCTTCCCGAGCAGCAGGTTAACTGAGAAGCATGGCTCTTGTTTCTTCCAGGGTTGTCTAGGTGCTTCTGGATGCCTATTCAAAAGCTGTTGCATATCTACCCTATTCCTGGTGCTGTATGGGAAGCCTCTAGTAGATCTGTCTGGCTTTGTTGCTTTAGGTTTGACTTGTTTGCATTTGCTTTTTTTGTGTGACTGCTGCAACCTAACAGTTTCCTCACCATGCAGAAACGGGCCGTGCAGTGAGTAGAGGAATGAGCAAGAGACAGGGGACTAGAAGTCCAATTTTATAACACAGCTGAGGCCCCCAACTTAAGGAGTGGCTTTGGGTGAGTAACTTGTAGCAAACTTCTCTAGAGAGTATCTGGAGTTTTACAGAATGCAGTAGAAAAAGAAAAGGGGAGAACACTGCATCTCAGTTTTCCTATCTGCAACATGGGACTAATACTTACCAACCGACCCACCTCACAAGGGAGATGCAATAATTAATTAGCTAATGTTCCTACAGCACTTTAACTCTGTAAAGTGTAAAATAAATGTTAAGCATTATTGGCACTTAGATTCTACAGTGATTGGTGCCCTACAATTCCCTGAGCCAGGCAGCTAGTTATTGCCGCTCAGAGCAACAGTAGCTCACGATACCTCCTGCATTATCAGCTAGTTTCTGGATGGTTACGTGCCAGTGTGTGCTCCCACACATGCCAGATGCCACACAGGGGAATGCCAGCGTGGAGGTGCAGGATGTGACCACACAGCACGGAAAGGGGACTCTGCAGCCACTCTGTAACTAAGCACTGCCTTTTTGTCATGGTTTTTTCCTCCTCTCGGAAGCAGGTTTTTAGGTGCTAACCAGTACCTGCAACCCACTGCGCTTTTATATAAATGCTAATTTATCTGATTTTACCAGGTGACTTGCTAACATCACCAAAAATATCCAGAATTCCAATAAATTCAATGTTAAAAATCTAACTGGTAAACTGTGCAGCGCAATTTGAGAGAAATACAAACCAAACAAGCTTCATCCCTTTGCATTTTATTGCTTTAGACTCTTTAGCTAAATTTTGGGTTCAGTGAAGACAGCAGCTTCTAAAATTATATCTGAGAGATGGATATGTAGGTATTTAATATTACCTGATGCTACTTAAGTTCATGAATTCCCATCAGTCATGGTTTTTATGGAGTCCCTTACGCTAAAGTCTCTTTCCACAAAGCCAGTGGAAAGAGAATGGTTTGCTGCTCAGCATTTCAGGGAAGCTTTGCCCTCTCAGATGCAGCCTGAGAGGTTGGAATTGAAGTTTTGCATATAAACTATATACAATTACAGGAACTTATTTCAGGTTAGATTCAGCCCAGTCCTCTGGATTGAATTTCCCTGTCCTGCCTGTGTTTCAAAAGGCATTCAAAGCACACCCATCTGGATTCTGAGTGCATCTAATACGAACCAAGGGGAGAGTTTCTTACTTAGTTTGCTCCCAAAGAAATCTTGCTCACATGCACCAGATCCACACTGCGAATCAAACCAGTACACAGTAAAAGGAGACAACTGGAAATTCTGTAAAAATCTAATTACTGCTTTCAACCAAAACACTAGTGTAGATGCAACCTCAGCTCATCTAGTATTCTTTCTTCTTTGTAGGAAGCCATCTGGACAAGAAGCAACCAAGTAACACCAGAGACCACCGGACCAGAGTTTAAGAGCATGTCCCAATGCAAAGATCATTTGAATCTTTCCCACTTTCCTATACTGTTTCCCTAAGCACCTCCTGTTTGGCTTTGTCCACCATAGGCTACTGAACTGTATAGACATCCAGTCTGAGCCAGTCAGTATGTTCTCATACAGCATTTTGATGTATCCAGCAACATAAAGAGGATTCAGATATTGATGTGCATTTACACATTGGAGACAACTCCAGCAATCTACCACTTTACTATGGGATATTGTACGCCATGTTATCTAACTCATAGACCCCATGAGAATTGTGATCGACATCAGCAAGAACTGAAGAAACCTGGGTAGAAAATCGGAGCCCTAAAGTTCACATTGGGTCCTAAGAGTTATATTTCATATCGAGAATCCAGCATAATAAATACTTAAAATCTCATAAAATCTGTTCACGACGGAGGTGAAAAGCATCTGAATTATGTATTATTAACATATACTCTCTCATCTTGTTAATTTAATTAGTGAACTGGGTAAGATTGTCTCTTTTGTGATCTTCCTATAAAATCAAGCAAAAGTACTTTGTGTAAGACTAGCTGGTTATCACCAACACTGTATCACTTCACTTTTGAAGTTTCTAAGAATGAATGACTTAATTTATCTTTGTTTAGCACTCAACCAGCAGATAGCACTTCGAGCAATGCAAAACAAATATACAAAATGCTTTTATTCTGGGTTAAAAATCAATAACTCAGTGATTTTTTTGCTTTGTTTCAGATGAGCAGATACATGAACATATCCCTTTAAAAACTTGCTGAGCTTTAAGGCATGTCCTAAGCAATTTCTGCTCTTGTTTTGCCTCTGCCCACAGAGAGGATGTTTAAAAGCCAATACCAGCTCTTTGCAAAACCCTTCCGCTCCTCAAAATCTATGATACTGATCTTTGCCAGTTTCTCTCACAAACTGTCAGCAGTCTGAGTACATTTGTATTGCAATTTTCTTGAACTTCGGGGTTAATATTCATTTATAAACTTTCGAGGTCAGGAAAAGTCAGACAAGAGTTATACATTTTTGTTTGATTCTTTTTTGCAGATCTGTGAATGAATACCTGAAATATTTCTTGACTGGTAAACAATCCAACTTTGTCACCCAGTCCAGGACATTTTAAAACAAATCTAGGTTGCGGGTTTTTCTCCCTATTTAGCAAAAGCTTTTAATTTCTCTTTTGGAAAGCAAAGAAATCTGCTAAGGAAGAAATTATGTCTTTTGCAATGTTTTAAATGCTGATCTTGTGTACATGGGAGATGCACAGAGTTTCTTCATGGAAGACAAAAACTTAGTCATTCCCTGTCTTCGAGACTCTTACAGGGAGGTAACTAACACCAGAAAAAAAATGCATACAAAACTGTTGCTGGAAGGTGATACTATTAAAAAAAAAAAAAAAAAATCTAGAACTGGAAAGTAATTTTTAAATTATGATTAACTACATTTAAAAGATTGCTTTGAGGAGAGCAAACTTGCATTACAGGGATGAAGATCTCCAGTAAAGGCTGAAGCGTTCTTGAACTGACCATATCTCAGTTATTGTTTCTTGCTCTTCATAGGGAATCCTGCAATACGTGGTATTTTCTGAAAGCTATCCATGCCAGGGCCAAGAGATTCCTGTAAGTTCTCAGTTTTCATTAAAAAAGAAGTTTAACTTACAGTTACAGAGGAAGCCTTGATGTGTGTACTACACACTTTGTAAGTTTTATGTTAAGCACGTATAAGCATCAGCCCTTTACTACAATTATTACTGTATTATTTATATATTTCATGATTTTAAGATCAACTGCATGTCTCTTGAGAGGTCTTTCTGATGGTTTCGAACACTCAGGGAGACAACTGCCATTTTCCACTGAAAATAAAACCATAGCTACATGATCCCTTTAGCAGATCCTGATTTTGTCAATCTCATCTTCGCATTTTTCCAGAATACACAGCATCCTCTGTCAGGACTAAGTAACCTCTCATATACTAATGAGGTGAATGTCTAGGAAACAAATGAACACTCTATTTGTGCAATGAAGCTGTTGAGGACAGAAGTAAAAATATTTCTCTATTTAGTGTTGTGGGAACTTGGTGTCTTATAATTCCTGTCCTTTATGTCCTCTGCAGCGACTGCTGTGCAGTGGGCAGGGTCATGGACCTGGAAGCAGCATCCTTGGTGAGAACTAACAGTGTTATCCTGGGCAAATCACTTTATCTCTTTGCAAGCTTTCTTTCTCTCTCAAAACTGTGGACTCTTCAGGGCAGGGTCTGTCACTCAGCGTGGTATGGTTCCTTGCCTAGTGCAAAGGGTCTCCCACTCTTACTCAAATATTTAAGTGAAGCCTGTAATGTGTATAAGAAATATTAACAGGAACATATCCTCTCCTTGCCATCCATTTATAGCCCCCTGTACAATTTAATTATCAATGCAAACTGTTTAAACTCATTAGAGACTTTTATTACTCATTTATGTCTGCAAATCAAAACTGGGTGATTTTAGAGTCTGTTCTCTCTAAATGAAATGCACTGAGCATAGTCCACCTTACAAATGACAGAATCTCAGTGACTTTTTCCAAAGCAGAGCTGTCCTGCTCTAACTGCAAACAATAAAAACACACACACACAAAAATTCAGCAGTGATTGCATCATTTACTCTTCTTTATCAGCTTCAAGAAAGCTGTTGGATTGCATAGCTAAGGAAGAAACCTGGAGATCTCCTAATATGACTCAAGGCATCCTAGTCCTGAGACTCACTAGCCCTGACTCTGTAAGAATCTGAACAACAGTTTAGTTTCATTTCTGTCTGACAACCATTGGCACTGAGAAGACAAAATCCCTGGGAACTGCCAAAACCATCCAGGTGAGCCCTCAGTAAGGTGCTGGGGCTGTGTCCTCCTTCCCAGCATCTCCACATCCTCACAGTACATGTGCACAGTCTGGTGGGGTGGAGGGGGGCTTGGTACCACGTACTGTACTCCTCGCACTCCTTTATCACCTGCTCCCAGCACCATAACAGGAGCACTAAAGGATGTTGCAGAGAACAACATGAGAGATCAGAGCAATTCAGCCTTCCTGTCAAAGAAGCTTAAGGAAAGTATTTCCTGACCCAGCTACAGGAGAAAAGCCACTTGCTGAAACATCAGCTCAAACAGGCATTCCCAGGCCACAAAGCTCAGCACATTATGTGCTTCAGCAGCTCCTGGAACTGCAAAATGCTCTGCCAGATCCTGTGGACCATTGTCAGGTACCTGGAGGTAGTCTCTCAACCTTTGCACAGTGACATCTTGGCAGCTGCTCTGGCAACTGTCCTCGAGAAGCCAATGTTGCCAAGCCACAGCAGCCATAGGGGCCAAAAGCTGAAATCCTGACTGATTTGCACACGTTCTTAACCCAAACATGCCCTCCATGAATTAAATGGAAGTTTTGTTTGAGGAAGAACAGAGGAAGCAACTCTTTGCTAAGTCAACCACTGGAAACGAATGTGAGGACAAGGAGATTATATTACTCTAATATCAGTTACTAAAGATGTAGACTAGCTCAGAAACAAATAAAGCCTTCCCCAAAACAGTTATTTTATATTTATAGTGTTTTTCATTCTAGAGGATGAAAGCATAATAACTTAATAAAAAGCCCTGCAAACAATGATCTGCTTTTCCCAAAACTAAAGGAAACCATCAGATGTACCTGCTGATTAATAATTACACAGTAACAGAGAATGATTTAGGACTGGAGGCTTTTTATTCTTCTTTTTTTTGGCACTGTAGGGTGAATTCAGGGTCAGGCAAAATGTAATTTCCCAAACTGGAACTCAGCCAGGACACATCCTTTACTCTTTGCTTGTGCTGCCCCAAGTAAAGGGGAAAAAGAAAGAGCAAACTGCTTCAATGCTTTGCAATAAACTGTATTCTAACACTTGTAATAAATCACTTCATATCAGATAGAAATGTAGTTATGTTTATACCACATTGTTTCCTATTTTCCACCTAAAGCTGAGTGCACGAAGTTTAACACGTCTCCTTTGCCTTATGCAGAGTTTGGCTGTGATTAGAATCCTAGTCAAATCCAGACAAAAAATGTCCATGACTTAGTGGGCTTTGGATAGCAGAGTCATCCCATCTGATATCAATATTTCATAGATATTGAAAACATAGATCATTTATTTTGGTGGCTTTTGCAGTGATTCCATTCTAAGGACCTAGCAGATAACAAACAATAATTTCTCCATGTTCGTTACAAAAGATGTTTTGCAGTTGAACATACATCAAAGTCAGTTGCCGAGGGCATTATATAGAATATGCTAAATCTTTAACAGATGGGCTATACAAGAGGATGAAAAAGTCCTTGATTAGAGCTGTGCCGCTATTGCTCTACGCAACTTCCAGATGCCATCATGTTGTTAATAATCTGGGGATCTCTCTTCACCATATTGGACCTGCTTGTCAGCTCTGCCCAATTAGCAAAGATAGCTCCAAGGTAGGAGCACAATTCCTAGAGCAGTGGTTTTCAACATTTTTCAATTTGTGGACCCTTAAGGATTTATTGCTGGAGATGGGGATTCTCTGCACAGCAAATGAAAATCTACTGGCAATGGGCACGCTGGTTTTGCTTACCTTTTGTGGTCCCCATAGTGGGAGTGCTGGGACCCACAGGAGTCTGCGAACACACTAGTCAGAAAAAGATTGTCTTAGGGATACTGTGTTGCTCATAAAGAGATTTGTGTTTTTCTTGGGTCTTTGTAGCTGAAACTTGCACTTTTCTGACACAGAAGTCACCAGTCCTAAAAAAACCCAAAGCCTATGAATAAAGCAAAAACAAAGTAAGGCCTCTCAAAATGCTGGGGAATAGCATGTTCAAGTAATAATTAGTGCGTTGGGGTTTTTTTTTTTCCTTGACCACAGGAAACTTATAGCTTCATTTAATATTTTGAAAACATTTTCAGAACATTTGTGAATTCAAAGCGGAATAAATACAAGTACCTCAGCAGAACTGCCATTTAAATCAAATTAACTTTACTAATTAGGGGAAAAAAGAAGGCATCTCAGTATCAGGCATAATTTGTGCTTATAGAACTTCACACTTCAGGTGATATACGCTGCCTGAGAGATAGCTAAGAGAGCAATGTACCCATCAAAATAGGAAATCAACCATGGCTACTAAATTTTTCAATTCACAGAGATTTTAAAACATATCCAATTTGCCCAGAGGAATTTTAAGTCTTCAGATGAAACCAAAGCCATTATATTCAAATGAGTGAGTATATAGAGTTAGCCAGTGATATCAAAATGATTTCTTGTCATATAGCTGAAAATAATGGATGGAAATATGCTTGTCATAACACAGCACCCGAGCAGTCGTGTTTAATTCACATTTGCCTAGACTCTCGGGCTTCTTTTCTGGCAGCTGAGACTGTGCAGGGGCTTATCTGCTGATAGGAGCAATCTTTCTAGACATCAGCTGAAGCGGGAAGAGCCACAGCGCTTGGACACAACCTCTGTCACCCAGCCACATCACAGGTACCCCTGCATCTCCTGGGGGCTCTTCGGCCCTCCTCTTCCTCAGGGGCATCACGTGCAAGGGGCAACGTGCACCCAGTTGGCAACCCACTGTGACCTGCCAGGGCACCACACTGGGTCATGGAGGTGGGGAGAGGCAGTTTGTGCTGCACGTATTCTGGAGGTGCAGGAGCAGCTAGAGGAAAGCGTGAGCCTGTGTCAGTCTTGCTTTCAGTGCTTGGGACTTTATGGCTGTGTGATAGCATAATGATGCTGTAAATCATGCTTAAAGGGCCTCTGGGGAATCTGCCTTAGGTAAGGGATGTCTCAGGGTGGGTAATGACACTTCCACCAGGCTTTGGCATAGGCAACAGGAGAAAAAAGGCAGAGCAGCATTCAGCTGTCATTGGTTGAATGAGTCCTCATTCCTAGGGACTCAGCTAGAGCAGTGCAGAGCCAGTCTCAAGATGAATTTTTGCCAAGGATCTCCGGTAGCCTGAGAATACGGTGCAGAGGCAGCTTAAAGTGATTATAAAACTCCCTCCATTCTGCCCTTGGTTGCTGTGCTTAGTCCAGGAACGGGGGAAAACAGAATTAGGGAATCTCTTGCCTCCATAAATGTGAGCTGATAATGATTTTTCCATGAGGTTAAACAGTGCAGGAAATAGTGATCAATACTGGATGGTTGCACCTTAAAAGTGCAAAGGCCATTTGTGCATCCTGGCCTGCCATGGAGGGGGTTACAGCACCATCAATAATTGATTCATAAACTGTGCCTACTTATTCCCAAATGCTGCAGTAAGTAAATACATACTGAGGCTGGACTCTGGATAGTAAAAAATTCTTTCTTTCCCTTGCAGTTGCTTCACTCCGAAACGCAGCTGAATTTTACTTTTAATTCTGAGGTTCTGCCCCTGTATTACCTGAACATACTGGCTGTTACCTGACTTCAGGCTGCAGTGTCCCATGCCATTCGACCATGGCAGGCAGAAAAGCCCAGAGGGCACCAGAGCTGCACTTCCAGCAAATGCAGTCCTTCTACTGACACTCCATTACAGACTGGTTTTCTACTCCTTGTGCCAGCTACCAAACATTTTACCAGCATGTGTCCAGGAAATAAGTTTCCAGTGTTGAATTTTGTTATTAATACATCATATTAACAAAATTTAACATTTTTAAAGGGAAGTGGCATTTGAGCTTGGCACAGCTATTCAGCTAATGATGCCTTTTCGGGGCAGAGAAAAAGAGTCAAGGGTTGGTTACTTACTGAGCCACTGCTCATTTTGATAGAGAGACGAGGCCTAAGTCTTTCTTCTTCAAGGCATTAATTTTCTACCTTCCCTTCCTTGCTCAGAGCAGGCCTGATCCTGCTCTTGTGAAAATCAATGGCAAAAATCCCACTAATTTCAGTGGATTAGTTCCAGTATCTCAATTTACATGCGATTAACAGTAATTTTGTCTACTTAGTGCCTAAAAAATTCATAATCAAATTTACAATAAACTGTGCACTGATTTTCTAGGGATCCCAGCGTATTTCACAGGCTTCTAATTTCAACATTTAATCACTTTTGGTTCGAGCCCAATATGCAATCATCTGACCACGGAATACGTTCTTAAAAGCTTCCCACAAAGTTGCTGGATTTGTAGCTGATGGCATGCTAATTTGCAGGATTTCCTTAACACTGAAGCGCAAGCAGGATTGCTCTCTTAGACAGACATTCATCCACCAGACACTGACTGTACTGAAAGCTTTTTTAGACTGTATCTGCATTAGCTGGGGGAAATAGGCAGAGCGATTCACAGCTGTGTGATGAGCCCTAGGAATGGGGGACAAGTGTGAAGTCTGGATGTAAAGAACATGGAGTTGTCTTTGCAAAGAAGCCACGTGCATCAATGGAGAGGAGGTTTCTCTGAGTTAATATAAACTCACCTGGCCCATCCTAGGTCAAACGGTCCATCAGCCACGACATAGGAGCCATCTACAGCATCGGCAGATGCAGGATGGTCCCTCTGAGAGAGGTCTCGTTTGCAGCCAAAGTTGACCCCCAAAACTAGAAACAAGAAGCCACCCAGACCTGGCCCGATCTTGTGAGGTGCCCAACGCACCTGAGTGGTACTGCGAGCCGTTTCCTCACTGCTCCTGCTGGTAGTGGAGGATTAACAGCACTTCAAAGGCTAAAATCACAAGGGGGTGATTTAAAAAAGATGTGACTGACTCTGGTGCTCATTAAAATGAGAGACTAATTGCAGTGGTTCGACTCCAGTCAGGTACTGCCTGAGCAGGTGTTGTGTGTGCTTCCCCAGGCAGCTCAGGCAACACACCTGCAAAAGGGCTACCGTCCCACTCCTGCCTCTCTCTGGAGTTATTCCGTGGGAAAGATCACTAACAAGTGTTCGGCGAGCTTTAGGGTAGGCTCTTCTGAGAGCCTTTTTGGAAACAGCTGACATCCGTTGTCCAACGACAGACTTCGGTTGCTCCAAACATGATTTGGACTTGGGTGTCTATCAGCGCTAGGCTGTTCCAGAAGGATGAGCAGTGAGCTGTTTCATTAACATGTCAAGGGCTGAAGTATTTGGACATCTACCTCAAGTTTGGCATTTTGGCTTTCTCAAGCCTAATTTTTTCCTCCTTCCCCAGCATTGTTCTCTGCTGGTGGCCCTCAGAGCCACTGTTCCCAAGATACACCATGGAAACAGCAAGAAATTTTCCAAATTGCCTTTTTTTTTTTTTTTTGCATATGCTTGCCTGGCTGAAGAAATTATTTAAAACCTACTCTTTAATTTATGGTAGTGAAAAAACTATACCAAGACCTGCATATCTGAGCTCATTGCTGTGACTCTTTCTGATCACTTTATCAAATGGAACCCCTTTCTTTAAGCTGTTAGCTAAATGTCGCATGAAGTTCTGAGAACAAATTGTGCTGCTTTGGGACATTAACTTCACATTAATTTGGCTAATCACTTCTACTTGATAGAAGTTTGTTTGAAAAACAGGATACTCTGACTGCTGTGAAACTTGTATGAAGAGTCACATAATAAGAGCCATCATCTCCGGTAGTGAGCAGTGAAATCTCAGGATGAGCAAACATGGAGCTCAAGATGAAAAAGCACAGGAAGGTGCTTTTCTGGGTGGCTGTGCGTAACAGAATGGAGATCAGGATCAGGAAAAAAACATATGGAATAGAAATAAATAAAGGCTTCGGCTAGGCTCAGCCCTTCATTGCCTGCTTTATTCTGCCCACGGACAAACACATGTGCAGCAGTGCCAATTGTCTAATCTATTCCATAACATTTGTTGTCTGTTAACCCCTGAAGTCAGAAGACTTGTGTGACTGTGCTCCTTTCCTCTCTGCCTTCCTCCTCTCCAGCAATGTCTAATGCTTGCAGGAAAAGCCCTAGAGACACTGACCGCTGGTGGTTCTAGAACCAGAAGGCAAAGAATGTACTGGTTTTAATATTCTATGATTTCAGTGCCAATCCCATGATTGGTAAGTGCTCAACATGTGACTTTTGAGTCTTGAGGGTTATCAGTACTGAGGGTGGTTCCCCTCTCCAGCTGAGATGGAAGGTGGGCAGGAGATGGGAAGGTGATAGCCAGGACTGCAGCACTGGGCACACAGTGAGCACCATTCCAGACAGCTCCCCACCCATCACACAGGAGAGGTGAACATGTCTGGAAGGACTGGGTGTTGCTCTGGATTTGTGCATAGAGCTGGGCACCTTCCACACTTCACCCTCTACAGTTCTTACCCAGATAGGTGTGATGACAGGAGAGACTATCAGTGGGAGAGGACTACAAGCATAAAGCAGAAGAAATGTACTATTGCACCCAGCGCTTTCAGCTTGCGGGAGAAAGGAACAGTTCTCCAGAACGTGTGAGAATGGCAGTGACGCTGCCTTGCTCCACTCCCCTGGCAGCTTGTGGTCGGTACAAAGGAAAGAGAATCAGCAACGTTTCTGCTGAGGTGGAGTCATCTCACCTGAGCTCCCATGCTTAGCCTGCTAAACCTTATTTTCTAATAGGAAAGATGCTATGTATGGTAGATGCATCCCAGGGAGAAAAGGTGAGGGGCCCTAGCCAAAACCAAAAGGTAAATTACTTCAGGAGCACCACCAGCTAGAACCAATTGGGACAGTCTGGAATCTCAAGGGAAAAAAAGAAAATCAAGGGGTTGTATGAGATTCCATCCTGGAAGGCGGCAGCCAAGGCACTCCAGCAGGCTCAGATGGAGGGGAACGAATCCTTCCCCTGCTCTCCCTCAGGACATGGTCCCTGGCTCTCTGCTCTGTGGTGGCAGGTGGAAGGTAAGCCAGGGGGACCTGTGTCTCTCCTGCAGCAAATGTAGGTGAAACTGTGGAGACTGGACCCCAAGGGAAGTGAGCCAAGTTCAAAACATTTTTAGAAGTGTGGGGAGTGGGAAAAATTCAGCTCTAATGTGTTTTGTTCTTACCAATGGAACTTTCTAGGTCTGCAGTACAGATCTTCAACCACCATTCCATGGGTCTGGCACGTTGCTTTTTTTTCTGGGAGCATCTTCTCAATGAATGGAGCCAACATTGTTGTCCCACTTAGAAAAGGTCTACAGGCCTCCACCCATTTCTGACCAGCTTCTCTTGCAGATCACAGTGAGATGCCAATTATGACTGGTCCCCAGAACTCTCCTTTGTATCGTTTCCCTCAGAAAGCCTCTAGTAGTGTTCAAAGCTGATCCAGCTGTCCTTTCTACACAGAGAAATGCAGACTTCTCCTGGTACCAAATCTGGAGCCAAGCAGCTCAGGCTGCTTCTTGAAGCAGGCTCCAGCATCCAGAGCACAGCACCTAGGGAGCATCTTTCACAAGTGCCAGGGCTGGGCTCAGGCTTGTGATTAGCATATGCTAATGACTCATTATAATATGTAAACCACACACTATGTCAGAACTGCACACCCATTCAGACTAATGAACTGTGCATATTTTTTTTTTCCAAGTGGCACTAGTAATTGGGTGCATCATTTTTCTGTCGCTGGTAGGCAAAGAGTAAGGAAGTCATCTGTAACCACAGGCCAATGTTTGTAGCAATCCCGTTGAGAAGTAAAGGCAAGGACGGCTAATTTCCAAGTGTCCAGCAGGGAACCAGTACACATGCCTCCAGTCACCATCATCACAATTCTTAGTATCTGAGCATGTAATTATATGGTCATATTTTTAGAAGAGATCAGCATTTAAGATAACTGTTGAAAACTCCCAGGCAGAGCAGCATGCGGAGATCTGCTTGAGCACCTACTGCCTAAAGTGCAGAACACCTGGGTTTTGAAAATGCAGCTGCATGTGACCTTACTCTGTAATGAAGAAAATATTAATATCTCATTTACGGGGTCTGCTTTTCCCTCTCAAAAATAAATTCTCCTGTAAAGTCACACCACTCTCTCTGAAGCAGATAAGTGCCCAGATAAATATCAGCCCCTAAGAATGGATAGATCTTGAAACTTGCTGAAACTGGTTTATTTCAACCCTCATTATTTACCTCGTCTCTAAATTAAAATCCTTAATTAGATTCTTTACCAAGAATAAATTAATAACCAAAGAATGGTACAAATGTTGGTTCATGTAGTTGTTGTTTTTTCTAAAAAGAATCAGATACATTTTACAAAGGGAACTGTTTATTCTTTTATCCTAATTTTAGATATGAAAACTAAGGATGGAAACAGCCTGTGTTAAATGTCACACTGTAGACAGTGGCCAGAGCTTGCAAGAGAATCAGAATCACCTGGGTCTGTATCTTTCCAGCAGATATTGGCCACAACAGCACTAGAAGTACAGTGGAGCAACGTGCTCAGACTCCAAAGCTGACTCTGTTACAAGACCCACCTCTATGTGCCTCAGGTTCAGTGGAGTATCCATGCAGGATATCCCAGACTGAAGCCCAGGCTGGGAACTCCCACCTTTGCACTGTGACACATGGACTTGCTTATTCAGGTTTTTGAGAGCTCATGAATCTCTGCAGCAGGTTCTGGGGTTTGGTGTAGACATACCTCATCCTTCTGAAAGCACCCCATGGATGGCACTTTGGGATTAGCTCTTCGATGCAGTGATTTTCAGATTCTTCTAGTTTGTTATCTCTCTTGTACCAACTGCATATCTACATAAAGTCATTTGTGCCCAACCTTTGCTCTTTTCCATCTTTCCCGTGCTGGCGTGGCATTGTGGGAACACAAGCAGGCTATAATGCCTTCTCTATTATAACCAATTTAGAAAGCTCATTAAAAATGTCTATTAATCCTAATTCATCCGTTCACATAGCCACTCTGACAGCAAAGGTATTTCCCTTCTGGCAATTTTATTAAATGAAAGGAAGGTATCAGCTCTGAGTTTCACTGCTCATAAGTAGCCCTAGAACACAGGACGTGCACACCATCTTCAACAGCCTCACACTTACGTGACTCAGATGGGTTGCTCATGTCCCCTCATGGGTGGAAAGGTCAGTAATGAGGCATGATGAAAAAAGGGGTATTTTCACAAAACCGACTTAGTGTTTAAAAGCCTGGAGTAGCACTCATGGAAAAAACTCCATCAGAGTGTGTCCAGCAGACTTCTGAGTAACCAGCAGTGAATGGAAAGGGCAACTTAGCTGTTGTGATTTTCTAAGTGAAAATACAGTCCTGCAGCAGTGAGAAAACCCAGCAAAATGTGGCAGCAATCTGCAGATGGCAGCGTTAAACCCTCTGCACGTGGCTCTAGCTTTTGATGTCAATAGAAATATCAAAGAGATCAGGAGTGGGCCAGAGACTCTCTGCTCAATATCTCTGGACACACAGTCTTAGTATTAGCATTACAAAAAACGTCTCATGTTCCCAAAACCTAAATACATAATTGGTGAATGATATTATGTGTTTGCAGCTGGCAGTGAAGGGTGATATATTGTTAATATCTTTCTGCAAATGTTAGATGAAGAGCTATGAAAACTCTATTGCCTCTATTGGCATTCATGTAGCATAGCCTAAAAACACTTCAATCACTCTCACTAAACTAGAGGTTTTACTATTTTTCACATCATTTGAATTTTTATTACATCTAAATAATAAAATGCATTATTAGGATCAATCTAAGTCCACAGTATTTGCAATTTTAAGATTTTCTCCACAGATTTGGCTCTACTCTCCAGAATCTAAGCCTTCACTTTACAGCACTGAACTTTCTTTTGCCCTTCTGGTTGCAGAGGTATCTTGGCAACATATAAATGTTGTACCTCTCCGATACATGGCTTAGTGCTGAGCAGAGAAGAATTGAATTCAAACTTGCAAGCCACATTCCATTTGTAAAATGATGTGTAATAAAAAAAGGCCTATTTGGCTGCAGACAGGGTAGTCACACTAGCTGTTGTTTCAATCTCTTTTTAACAGTTGTAGGGCTTATTTAAAAGAAAATGGTCAGGAAGCAAATGTGATAGACGCATTATTTTCCAGTGGCAGTGAATTTGAATAATATGTAATAATGTATATAAAAATAATTGCTGCTCTTAATCACAGGTTTTGCTTCAGTGCTATCTGCTTAAATGACCCTAAGTCATAGAGTGCTTTTTATGGTCTCTTCCCATTTCTCAAAAATTGAATTGCTCTTGCTAAATGAATGGTGGCTGTCTCTATTCCCTCCCCATGGCCACAGAGGATGAGAAAGGAAATATTATTTTGCTTCTATTTCAGAGCCACCAGCTACCTTTAGAGAGCTTCTTGACTCTCTACCTAGGAAATGCCTCTGCTGGAGAGGCTGTGCTGCACCTGTCTGGGTGTAAGGGCCAGGTTCCTGTATGAGAAACGTGTCAATGGTGTCCCAGTCACACACTTCACCAAGACTGTCTTGGGAGATGCGAGGGACCATTGCCCCTCCCAGGGTGAAAATCACCCCATCACCTCCCCAGCAGGGATCAGAGGTGCAAATACCCATCACCTCTGCAGGGCTGCCAGCCCTGCCTCCATGCTCACTGCTCCATCGTCACTAAACGAGAGCACCTCTGGTGAAAAAAGAGCTGAAATCTCTTTGATTCTTGGAGAAAGAAGTTTTCTGCCTGTGTGTGTGTACCTGAGCTGTGATAAAATTTGGGGGAGGTGTCTGTGGGCTCTGCTGTGGTTCTTGATCTGCCTGGGTCTGACAGTGGGCATGAAGTCAGTGACTGGCAGTGGGTGGAAACCCATCACAACCCCCAGGCCTTTGGCATCCAGCCCCAAATCTCATCTGTCTCCAGCAGTACCTGGCACAAGCAGTAACCGCTGGTGAAAAAGACATTACCATCTACTTTGGTAAGATGAAGAAGCTGAGGTTTTGCAGGGTCTCTTAGGGACAGGGCAGGCACAGACCCCCTCTCTCTGCAAACACCACATGAATGAAGCCATTCCCATCCCCACGCAGACGCAGCTCAGCCAAGTGACACAGGGCTGGACACCATGCCAGGCAATGTCACGCAGCAGGAGAAAGCAGAGGACCAAAGCTCCCGTGGACCGCCTGATAACACAGACTTGACAAGACCCCTGGAGGCAAAAGGGGTGATTTCTCCAACACCACTACAGTCCTCAGGCACAGGCAGGACAGTGCAATGACACTTCAAGCCCTGAGGCTGGATACTGGTAGCAGTTCAGCCACATCAGCAGAGAGCCTTCTGCTGACAAACGTACCCTGTGGAAACCTGGGCTAAATTTTGCTTTGCTGCATGAGCACAAGCCAAATAAGCACTGTGGTCCAGGGGCTTTATATACCCACCATGGTCCCTACTGGGAAAAGCCAAGTACCAGCTTTTCCCCACCACCCAAGAGTGCTCACCCACCCTTCAAAGTCCCAAATCCACTCAGAGCTTCGGGCAGGGGCTTCCAAGTTGCCTTACAAAAAAAAAAAGCTTTGTCTTGTGCTGTCACAAACACTCTCAGCTTTTACTAAGGTGGGGTAAAGCACAGACCAGACTTTGGCTCTTCCATTTAGGAACAGGGAGAAGCCAGAGGTCCACTCTCCATGCTCCAGAGCTGTGGAGCTACCTTTCAAGGAGCTACACCTGGGGCAGTGGAAGAGGGCAGAAGCAAAAGGTCCCAGGCCTGGCAGACCCCATTCACCCATACTGTTGGCTTCATCCCAGACTATTACTGTTGGCTGCAGGAAAGTGTGTTGTACATTTTTTACATTGAGTTTTATTTGTTGAAAGGACTAAACATTTGTAAACTATTTGAGAAATCACACCTTGATTCACCTAATCAGGGGAAGATGGCAAAATCACTGCATGTATTCAGTGGTGTGAATGTCCACAGGCATTTTAGCTCCACAAAGACTGCAAAGCCACACCTTACTCGTTTCATTCAGGTTTCTAAGGACCCTTAAATGAGTACAAAATGCCACTACAAAATTATACAAAGTGAATCACTGACCCACTGAGCTCACAAGTCAGAGCGCAGGCAGTATTAAACAAGCAAATAAACATGCAAAGGGTAGGAAGCTAACTGATCAAAGACAGGAGTGCCATAAATCAATCATTACAGAGGTATCAATGTTCACAGCAGGCTGCCATTCCCACCAACCCAGGCTTGTCATGATTCATTCCAGAGAAGCGGGGGCAATTTTACCCTGAGTTTATCACTGATTTGGCATGAAGTACATATTAAAAGGATTTTGTACCACGTGCTGTGGCTTCAGTGAAGTGAGAGATGCCAAGCAACCTTCAGACACACAAAGTACAAAGCAATACCAAGATAGAGTGGATATAGATAGATATAGATGTAAATGACATAGATGAAATATATATAAAGATGATATAGATGATATAGATACAAATATAGATACAGATATAGATGATATAGATGATATAGGTATAGATATATAGATAGATATAGATACAAATATAGATATAGATTAGATGTAGATGATATATATAGACAGACAGACAGATAGACAGACTGGCTATAGAATGAAAACCACCCACAGTGAGTCTCCAGTAAAGCTAGGCTACTATCAGATGGGTTTTTGAAGTTATGTTGCATGGGCAAAAGTATGAAAATTCATCAGAAAAGTGATATACCAGAGTACTTAGGTGGCTGGATAAATGTGAGTCATTTGCACTTGTAGCATTTATGGCAGAATGTTGGGGCACACACCTAAACTGGGAGAAATTACAGAGAGCTCCTGTTTTCTGGGAAAAGCCATGACAGAATCCATTTGCCTTGTTGCAACACAAGCTTTGCAGCATCTGCTAATTCTGAGCAAATAGTTTGGACAGGTTGGATGCTGTTCATTTCCTCTTTGTTTTAATGTATGACTCTGGGAAATAGCCAGGTGATAAATACGTTGACTAGTCATGGTTCATGCCATCCATACAAAGTTTATTTCATTTCTCCCCCTTTACTGATTAAATCCCACCAGCTTATCCCTGTCAGTCAAGGCTTATGTGAACTAGTGATCCAGTCAGCCCCCAGCTCTGCACAGCAGCCCTTTGGCCCTGTCTGATGGTGGTTGCATTGTGTTGCCTGGGATATTCCCTAACCAAGAGAGGGTTGCAGAGCTCTTGAGAAGTGGCACATTGGTTTGTCCCACCACGGCAGCCTGCTTCCTGAGAAGCCAGAAGTTCTAGCTACTCTGAAAGTGAAATTTTAATATGGTTTTGTCAGCATTCCATTGCCATGTCCCTAAATTTACCCCAGTGTAACCAAGATCAGTGCCTGTGCCAGTGTCTGTATTAAAGATAAACTGGGCGAGATGTGTTCGTATCTGAACTAAACTCAGCAAATCAAAAATGAACTTAACAACATAAAATCAGATGGTCTGACTCATCCTTTTTTGAGAGATCCTGATAAAATATGGCTGTTCAAGGAGCGATAATGTGATCTTAATGAAAGATGACATTGTGAAAAAGGCTGGGGGGGGGGGAAATAACTTGAGAAAAAGAGGAGTTCTCACTGTGACTGGATCAGTCTCATAGATCCCATCCCATATAAATGGAAATAGATGAGAAACCTCAGCTTCCTTTATTGACATACACAGAATAAAATCACTGCATAGGCAGAACGCCATGAGCATGCACAGTAGGTAGGTACCAGACTATAATGTCTTGTTCAATATACCAAAACACACTGGTATAACTGAAAGAGTAAGGAGATGGTATGAAACAGGCATGAGCTAAGACACAGAACAGGTAGGATGACTGGAGCCTACCTCCTCTGACTTCCAAAAAAGCTGCCTTATCATTAGCCTGGGGAGTCGTGCCTTCACTCAGCCTTTCTTCTTCTGTCAGTGGTGAATTCAAACCACTTTTCTGCACAGGGGTGCATCTTCATGAGGAGTGGTGAAGTGTTCCCAGAAAAAAAACCCTATAGTCTAATGACTGGAAGTGTGTTCGAATTCTTTCCAGCAAAGATAGGAACTGAATGTGGGTTTCCTACTTCCTAACCCCTATGCTGATGAAAGATAGAAACGGTGAGGGTTGCTTTTCCAGAAGCCCTTTAAAAGACAGTAAAACCTTCAGGGAGTTTTACAAGGAAGTTAGTCTAGCCAGGCTCTGCTGGTCACACTCTGAGAGCACCTCCAGAGCCTGTTTAAGGGGCTGCCACAACTTGTTGTGTGCCCATTACCACAGAGGAAGGGCTCAGGAGGAAGAACTGTTTTCTAGCTTCATGGGTTGAAGAGATGGTAGTTTAGAGGGAGAGGATGGGACCATAATATTAGAGGAGGAATTCATTGCCTTCAGAAGTACAGAAAGTACCTTTGGATGCCAGGTGAAGGGGCAGTCACAGCTCTGTAGCCATATCCCACAACAGCTTCATTAACTGCCTACTTTCCCAGTATTTGGCCAAGTCATTTGAATAGCAACGTTCCTTCATCTGTCTTATTTTATATACTGCTGTGTCTTCTGTCCGGGGCGTGTCCTGACACCTGGGCCCATGCCTTGCCTGTAGAACACAGCCTCTCCTGCTGCATGCCCTGGATCTCGTGGACATCAAGCCCAGGAGCAGCAGCTGGAGTGAGATCAAAACCTACTTGAAACCATTCCCCTGCACGGAGGCTGAGGGCTGCATGAGACACACAGCAAAGGGGTGAGTGATACCCACAGGTGAGATCAGCTGTGCTTCTCCAGTGGATCAGCCATGCCAGTAAAGCCAACATCCTTTCAGGGCTTGAGCCCAGGATGCTGAGTGTAAGAGAGTTCCTAGGTGAACTCTGGCAGCTCTTTCTCAGTAAAGTCAAAGAAAGAGAGACAATAACACAGCAAGGCATGAGAAGACCTTTGTAATGGGGTCATTAAGATCAACCTGAGAGTACATTCACAAATATCATGACAACATTGTGGATGCTAAGTGCTATCTAAAATATGCACTCCTGTCTAAGTGCTAGTATTAGACAAGGTGCATTCTTGTCAAACACTGTTCGGTCCAGTAATTGAAAAGGATCATTAAACATTTACTGAAAGTCAAACTGGAAACACATGGATGAACAGAGCTGTACTTGAATACCCCATAGCTGTCACTGACACCACAGATTGAGTGGCAGTGTGTCACAGGTTTCCAGGAGAGGAGGGACAGGATACAGACACACGCACACACAGATCTAAGAAGGTTATGCTGGAGGACACTTTTATGTGTGTGATCAACCTCCATGCTCTTGCCATCGAATTGTAGCAAAGCATCACCATGTGCACTTGCACTCCACTCATACAGACACACCTACAGATTTATTTTGCATGAATATTTGATATGACAACAGATTTGATATCAAGAAGGCAGAGTTTGAATTATTTAATTGTTTTCCCAGAGTATGTTATTTATTTGAGTGCTAACTTTGTGATTGGTGATGAAGAGTCACAAAGCAAACCTTAACTCAAATGTGCTCATGAACTGATCAAATGAAGTCCTTCACTGCTTCAAGGAATCCCAACCTCTACTAAATTCTGAACCTCTGCCCCAAGACAGTCTTCAGGATTAACCAGACCAGCACCAAGCCCACATCCGTACCTTGTGATGGTCTCCTGGGCCACGGATCAATCTCAAACTCAAGATCAGCAGTAAATTCTGCAAACTCCTCCTCCGCAGCGGGCAGAACTTTTGTCAAGACAAACAACACAGAGAAAAAATTTAAATGTTTGTGATCCATTATGCAGAAGGAGAATATTCTACATGAAAATATTAATTACTTGCGTTTTCTATTCTAAAACTTGATTTTGTATTCAAGATTTAAGGTCTCCATGGATGTGGAAAAACACTTTGAGACTCTGAGACTTTGAAATGCCGAATTGCCTTGTATAAGATAAAATCGATATTTTGAAAAGAAAAAGTAAAGTGGAAATTAATGTTCTTGTAATAGGTGAGTAGCTTTTACACAATTATTTCATGGTGATAGACTTGGTTTTGATGTAGCTTAATTAGCAGAATATAAATTATATATGTTTTTTTTAAAGATGTGCATATGTATATTACAAGATTTTTTTTTTTATTTCATTGTGGAGCAAACCATTTGATGTGGCTCTGCAAAAAGCTCTAATACACATCAAAAAGCAATCAACAAACTCTTTGAGTACATCAAGCAGGATAATTTAGATGGTTTTTAATCATGATTATGAAAATATAATTAGGTGGTTTCATGTTGGTTCGTGAGTGCGTAGGGAAAAGTGATTCTCCAAACAGAAAAATATGGATAACATTACCCAGGAGCCACGAAACAACCACACACACATACATACAGAAACCAAACAAAAATCTGCTGGCCTGCTTCTCTAGTAGATCAGCAGGTAACATGTTTAAATAGAATGTCATTTCCTTTAGGATACCAGGAAGATTCTTATTTAACAGACAGATTACACCGAAGTAGCTTTGGAAAAATGCCCCTTTCTAATGCACCAGAAATCATTAGTCTGCGATTTAATCAAATAAAATCCTCTTTTCAGAATTTAGGCAGCGAGCAGAAGACGCACTTTGGGTCTAATCAAACAAGAGTTTTACTGAAGGAAACGAGGTATTGATGAGAGTGCTTTAACTCTGCCTGGGCTCCAAGTACCAGAGCAAATGCCACGTGCTGGTGAGTGAGCATGGTCTTCAGGTGAAGACTTCTTGAGATGCTTTTAAGCACCTGAAGTGCCCTGCCCTTCTTCAGCCCCATGGAAGGCTGACTACAGACTCCTTACTTAAGAGCTGCCACATCTCAACAGCCTCATCTTCGCACGTTCTCTTTGCACAAAGCCTCCTTGTTCTGTCAGTCCTTTTTGATGTGTTCTCCTCTGTTTCCCAATACCTACCTTTTCTCAATAGCGCTTGATTAATCCTGAGCACAGTTCTGTATGTCATGATGCTTCACCCCCTTCTATGACAGCATCTTAAATATTTGAAGCATTATCCTCAAGTCCTCTCCTTTTCAGTACTAACACTACGTGTTTGGTTGTCTGTGAGCAGGGAGCAGATGTTCTCACGAACCACAGATCCATCTCCTGGCTGGGTGTAGGTAATCCATAACCCCCCAGTGTCCTCGCTGCACGCCTGCCTGTACATAATCCTCACACCAATGCTCCTCTGTCATGATCTTCACTCATCCATCCGGTTCTGGCAAAACAAGGTTAGCACTGTCAGCTTGCCAATACCTTACAGAATCGCAGAGACGTGGTTTTTTACTTATTGGTATAGTGAAAACTGCCTGTTTTGTGCTTTCTCTTTCATCCCCTCTCCTCATTGGGTCCTATTTCTTGGGGGGCTTTATCTGTTGCTCCGAGGGAGTGATTATCACTATAGCGAGGGCTAGAGATATCTCAATAATCTCCTACCACGTCATGTGGGTCTCTATCAAATACTCTTCTCTCTCTGTACCAAAGGCTAGATCTGTTTTCAGTGATTTACAGGAAATGAATTTCATACTGTCTTAGTGATAAAAGATTTACTTTAGGTTCTTTTTAAACATTTTGATCACTATATTTTTTTTTTATTTAGATAAATAGTTTTGTTTGAAATCCTATAGAGTCACATATCAAGGGAAAAAAAAAATAGCAAGTTGGTAGAAGATGTCTGGAAGTGTTTGGGGTTTTTTTGTCAGCTAAACAGAAATTACCAGTGTGCCCTTAGAGGCTCCTAGGGAAGAAAATACTGCCTTCCAGTGAGTCAGTCTGAAGTCAAAAATAATGCACTGATGTGCTGAAATGGCAATCACAAAACACAGGGTTTTTTAAGAAGCTTTAATTAATTATTATTTTTTTTAAAGACTAACTGGAACAACAATGAAGTGCCTTTTAATTTAGTGGCAATGGAAACAATTGAAGCCACTGCCCAGAGCATGGCTCAACTTGACAAGGCAGGAGCAGAGAGCAGACCCGGCAATTTTCCTGGGTGAAGATGGAGAGTAAAACAGCTGGGGGTTTGTATGCTTGTAGGTGGAAGTGTGAGGGAATGAAAATTAATGAGAAAAGAGAAAACACTGGGAAAGGTACCTGCTAGAGTCATATGTAATGGTGTATTGCCCTGGCTGAGTGCTCACTAAAAAAAGATTTACAATTCCAAACAAGAAACTACCCTGCGTGCTCCTGCACTTTGTATGTATCTACTGTAAATAAACAGGGCTGTTCCGAAAGAAATCCTGGGTTCCTACAATCCTCTTCCCTTCTTAATGCAAGGCGAGATTTTGGCTAAGTACTCACACCATGGGGACAAAAATATTAGCTGGCATCAAAGCCCCTGCCGCATAAATTAGATCTTCTTGTCAAGAGTTAGGGAGATGAAGAATTCTTGCTCTCTGCCCTGGAG
Organism: Todiramphus chloris collaris; assembly: GCA_025345505.1. Classification (NCBI taxonomy): domain Eukaryota; kingdom Metazoa; phylum Chordata; class Aves; order Coraciiformes; family Alcedinidae; genus Todiramphus; species Todiramphus chloris. The sequence continues at coordinate 8,222,840 of JANVCC010000261.1, read as the reverse complement.
GCTGGGGTCTGTGCCTTCCCACGTGTTGTCGCAGGCAGCGTTGCCACCTTTGCTTTGGAAGATGGCTACAAACTCTGGCCTGATCCCGTTCCTGCTGAAGGGAATGGGAGTTTTGCCATGGGCTTCAAGGGGACGAGAAGCAAGCCCTCTGCTAGCAAATGCAGTCTTTATAGTCCTTTCCAGATACTAAATAAAACTGTGCTCGTAAGTAATTTGGATGCCAGCAAGCTGGCCCAGTTTGCCCTGAAATTCAGAGATGCCCAACAATGCGATATTTATTAGGATACAAATAAAGTCTCTTCTTCACAGCGCACTGTGTAATTTCCTTCTCAATAAAAATATAAGCTTGCCTTATGTGCAAACAATTTTAGCACTTCTGTTTTTATGCCACCTTACTGACAAGAAACTCCCAGCTGTTATAATTTGTCTCATCCTTCTCTCTCTTGTAGAACCAGCCTTTGTTCCTTTTCGCAGTGCCAGGGACTTGCTGAGCTCCACCTGATGTGATTTGTCCAGGCATTAATAATGCATCTTCAAGATGCAAGATGCATGAATTCCTTTAGTAACAGATCCACGGGCAGACTGCCGCCCCGCGCTCCGTCACATTCCCGAGGTGGGGGAAGCGAGATGACCGCACAGGAACGGCCGAGCCTGCGTCGCTCATAGGGCTTAGCAGTGAAGGGGGTGCTGGTATTAAGAGGGGGTGACTGAATCCTCACACCGAGGTCGGATCAAGGATAATGAGTATTACAGGAGCCATTCCTCCAGCAGGAAGGTCCTTACCCGCCAGCCAAGGAATCCCTGCGGGACAACCTGAGGTGTCCGACACAGACAGCGTCCCACAGACCGACAGTGTCTTTGGGGAGACCCAGCAAGTGGGGCTCGAGTGTCGCCCCACGGGCAAGTGCTGTCCCTGAACATCACAAACACAAACCCACTTGGCCTTGCAGGCGCTTCTCAGGGCCCGCACGCCTCGGGGGCCGGGCTCCGGGAGAACGCGGTGTGAGGAGGGAAGGCCCCAGGCCCCCAGGCCCCCAGGGCCCCGAGGCCTCCCCTGCGGGACGGCCCCGCTGCCGGGGCCTTTCGTGTGAGCATCGCTGTCTCCGCCGTGCGTGCTGCCCACCCGCGCTGAAAAACAAAATAAAATTAAAAACGTAAAACAATAATAATACGGAAAGCTCGTTTAATCGATAGGATCGCTCGCAGGGCCGCACTCCCACACCGCGGCTCGGCACTGCCGGCGTCGCCATGGCAACGGCTCCCGGCTCTCGGCATGAGGCAGCCCCACCGGGCCCGGCCCGGCATGGCCCGGCATGGTCGGCACAGCCCGGGCACGATGGAGGCACGGGCTGTGGGGATCCGCTTGGTGGCACCGGGGGGCCGTGTCCCCCAGCACTGGCTGAAGGTGCTGCTGTTGGTGACCCGGCCCTGGCTCCCGCAGCCGTGTATAGATACACCCACATCCACCCTTACAAATAACGTCTGCCCAGAGGAACGCTGCTGTTGACATTGTCACACGGCCGTGGCAGAACGCCACCAGGGCCCCTGAGGCAGAGGATGGCTTTCCCCGCAGACCGTAAGGCAGCTGGGGAACAACGGGCTGCACCCCGAGAGCTGTCTGAAAGGGATGCGCTGCCATTGAGAGCCACCGGCGCCTGTGCGGGTGAGGCTGGCCGAGCTCTTTGGGATGCAGTTGGTGCTGACCTGGAGCTGATGGTCATCTCTGTGTGCAAGCGCAGAGTCCTCATCTGGGTGACCCTGCTCTGGCTGGGGGGGTGGACTCCATGATCCTTCGAGGTCCCTTCCAACCCCGAACATTCTGTGGTTCTGCGAGTGTCCGGTGGGCTGTGTTTGGCGTGACGCTTTCCTAGGTTCAGCACGCTTTGAATGCTTCAGGAAAAAACAGGCAGCTTCTGTTTGTGTTCTTTTAGCCTTTCGCAAACAGCTCAGCCTTCCCCTCACGCTGTCATTCTGAAAGTGGTTGAGATGTCCCTGAGACCAAAGAGATGCCTACAGGTGAATGAACGATGGGGCAGGGGAGGAAAAAGGGACAATCTTTCGGAGGATCACTGTGAAGAGCCCAAGGAAGACAAAAGTGAAGCAAACCCCTCCACCCACTTAATCAGACAATAATTTTTCCCATTTTATCCATAGTGAGCTTTACGGGATTCTTTTATATTTTAGTCAGAATATTTCATTTGTTTTCAACAGGAGTTTGTCGGGTTTCTTTGCATACACATACATAGGAGAAACGTTTGTTCATAAATGTATATTAAAAAAGACAGTGAAACAATACTCCTGTGAATTTTGTATCCAACAAGCTTCCAAACTGTCTGCAGAAGTCATCTTGAAATCACTTTATATTTTTGAAGACTGTTCACCTAGAGACCAGAAACAATAGACTGGGACTCAAATGATCCTTCACGTACAAACTGAATAGTGAATTACTACTCACAAACCCTCAGATACGCCATCCAGTCTGTAAGCAATACATAGGCTGAAATATATTCACATGAACAAGTCACAGAAGGATTTATACAGTGAATAAAATTAATAGAAATTAAAATGTAATTGTCGATCAGCCACAATCAGGAAAGAGAGCTAAATTCAACAAATCAGCTGTTTGCAACTAATAGTTTTCCTAGGTCTCATGATAGATGTGGGTAAATGTTGACTTTCTAATTATGACAACAGAACGGAAGAGAGCTCTGAGAAATCAAAATTAACTAGTGCCTTTCCTGATTTAGTGTCAGAATCTGCTGATACAGGTCTGGAGCATTGCTATGAAATGTCCCCAGCTCACAGACCGGGTTTTTTTCAATACATGGTCTATGAAAGTGTGTGAAATCTTGACTTTCAGCCTTGTTATAAGGAAAAAAAATAAAAGTATGCTCCTTTAATAATAAAATTTGTCTGAATTCTGGGCAAGTGAAAAAGGGTTTGATTCTGGGAGATGTCAGGCAATCTTTCTAACTGTATCACCTACTGCATCTCAAAGAGAAAAATGCACGATGCTCCTGTGAGTAGTGAGGTGGCCTTGCAGGTCCTCAGCCTGCCAAAGGAAGGGAAACTTCCTATCAGGAGAGCTGAGGAGGCAGCCAAAATATTACCTGCCAGATCTGGCCTTGCATCGGGCTCAGTTCAGACTTAGAAATCATCAGAGGCAATATTAACCCCTCCATTCCCAGCTGCTTAGTTTGAAGGGAATTTCTGCACATGCCAAGGAGTGTTTCATCAATCTGCAGCACAGAGGCTAGGAAGGATACTACAATTTTCCTCATGTTAATTCTGGGAAAAATTCCTTTGAAAAACCTCTAGCATCAATGATACTTTCCTGTCATATACTCAGATATCAAATATTTTGCACAAACCACTAACCTAAAAACAACCTAATATGGATAAAGCTGAACATTTTACACTGATATTTTTATGAAAAATTCATTTTGACTTCAGTTTTCATTAAACTTCAGTAGCCTTAATTTCCTGGGACTTCAATTAAGCAGAACGATTTGACATTCATGACACTTTCTTTCCAAAAACTGTTCCCATAATGATAATTGAATAAAGTTCTTGCTTTGTGAACACTTCTGATTTTAACAGTTAGTGATTTTAGCATTTTTCAGAGCCGGGAAGAAATGTTTAACATTTCCTCTGAGTGCTGGTTGTGTACGTACTGATTGGAGCCCTGGGTTACACCTAGCAGACAGGACTCCCACAGCTTAACATCTCAGGAGACCTGGAGCCAGCCCCAGTGAGTTTTTTCTGTCCCACTGCAGAATGCTTCCTAGAATTGCTGACATTGTTTGTTTCTCACAGTTTTCTGTGATCCTCGTCTCACTGAGCGATGCTCTTGGCAGTTCATTGCAGGCCATCAAATGTTTCTCAGCCCCTTCTTGTGCTAAATAAACCTCTGCTCTCTTAATGAGGAGGTGTAACACCCACACCACCATGTACAAAATCCATCCCCTGGGAGAGGTGAGCTCAAGGGGAAGTACAGAAGGGACTATTTGCAGAGCACTAGATGGGGGCAGCCCCACTGAAAACCCAGCAAGACACCAGTCTAGACCCACTCTCCCTTGACTGGGACATTTTGAGTAGTAGTGGACAATTTCAAGGCTTCTGTGCCCTTCCCTTGCATAATTCTCAAAGAGTTGGATGCAGCCACGACTAAACCCAGGGATCTAGAATGCTGCCGTAGCAGCCCCCGTCTGGACAGCACTGTTCAGACGTAACCCCCATGAAAACCTAAACATGAGGAGTCACATCACCTCACCTCTGGATGTTGTGCTGTGGATGGTGACGGGAAGGACCGGAAGGGTAAGCAGAGCTAAACGCAGAAACACTGGGAGCTGGGCCAACACCTGCCCACAGCCGCCTGCGCCGGGTCCCGCTGGTAGCAAAGCTGCTGCGCTCAGGCAAGGTGATGCGGGTCGCAGTTGCTGGAGAAGCGAGGGAAATACAAGAAAGTGAGAATAGAAGAGAAGAGCTGCCCTGCCTCGCTGCCCGCGCCCGTCAGGCAGATAAACCACATGCATGCATGCAGCCAGGAAAGCCTGGCTGGCCCCAATGAAGGTGGTCCCTCGCCATCCCCCAGGCAGCCCGGGCCACGGCAGAGGATCCAACGGTGAGGAAGCAGCTGCCCTTAGCAGGCAAAAAAGCACAGAGCCCGAGGCAGCAGCAGTGGAAGACATTGGGGGAGAACTGGTGCGAGAGCTCTTTATTCAGATACACCACCTCTGACCCTTCCCCCCAGCTGAAAATACAACCTCTTTATGTGGGTATACGTATATTTAGCAAGGTTGATATTGTATCGTAAAAAGTTATGGAGCTTTAGTGTTTGCTTAACTGTTCTTGCCTATAAATATTAATAGGGAGACTGTCTTTTGTATATCCAGTTTCATAGCCACAGAGCGTATCCTGGCTTTGCAAAGTCCTAGTCATCTATTTGCCTGGGGTGAGTAATTTCTTCTGAGAGGCAGGAATATTCAGACTTTCTTTCTCAACATTTATGGAAAAACAGGGAGATTTGGGGGCTTGCTGAGGTAAACATTTAAGATTTCAAGAAACTTGCAACATTTCAATATTCTAATGATCTCCTGAAGGTTCCTCAGATATAATTTTTTTTTGTTTATTCATTTGGGTTTTACCTCATTATGTAGCCTGGTGTGGTATAATGTGGAATTTAGACCATTTGCTTTATACCACAGAATATCAAACTACAGTATGTACAAAGGAAGTGATGGCAACATCTTATGCTAACTATTAAGTATTATAACAAATTTCTGCCTCGTACTGTACAAAGTTTTTAATCACTGAACAGTAGAGTTAATTCCCCCTTTCCTCTCCTTCCCTCTAATCTTCTTTGCAGGTATCTACAAGAGCATTCCACTTAGAGACTGGAAAAACCCTGCATTTGTGGATCTCAAAAGCAATTTGACTGAGACAGAAGCCAAACACTGCCAAGGATGTTTCTAGTTGATGTTTCAAGGTGTTTCTGGCTGTACAAAGCTGAACCTTAGAGATCTACTATAAGGTTCATTTTAATATCAACATCTTCAGCACCTCCAGAGATATACAGGAATTTTAAGATCACAAATCCAGACTTGGACACCTGCAAGTAGAGTCAGGGCATGATTAGGTACCTGACCTTTTTTTGTGTGTCTAACCCCAAAATACATTTTAAAGAGACACAGAATACAACTCCACGGCTTTGACCGTGAACCTGACTTAATAGCTACTTGCACCCCAGAGGGCATTTGTTCTTAGGCCCAAATTCATTACCTCTGCAGTCATGACAGAACCACTGTCATGAACTGGTTCATTAGAATTAAGTCTCTGCTTAAGAGGAAAAAAAAAAAGAGTTTTAACTTGATTTGATGCCAAAGCCAATTTATTACATAACTGAATCCTTGGTCATTTCAATAGTTGAGTTGCTTGTGAAAAAGTTCTTCGTTACCCCTGAACTGATGTGGTGAGTGTGCCATTTCAGCCCTTTCAGAAACCTCTGTCATCATCCCAGGGTCTCTAGACTCAGATCAGCAAGACAGTCAAGCACGTGCTTACCTTTAGGTATGTGCTTAGTCCCCTTAACTTGCTGCTTTCACAGCAGGTAAGAAAGGCTGAGCACATACTTAAAGATAGGCACACACTTTCCTTTCCCCTTCTTTATTACAGCACTCAGAACCAGTGAAGAACCCTTACTGTAGCCAAATTCCTGTTTCTACTAATTCTGAAAACGAGCACAAATATTTACTTAAAATATTAATATGCTTACTATATCTAATCTTTGACGTAATTACTTTAATTAAAGGAATCTGTAAAAACTAATGTTACACCTACATGCCCCAGCAGTATCACGTGAGAACAATGGAATTTAGAGTGGCTGATTTGTTAACCTGAAAATATGTCCTTGGAAGGAAACAGGTAAAATTGTACACTGTGAAGCAACACGTATCAATTTTTTGGTTTATAATTTAGTTGTGTTTACACATATAAAGGGCATACACTAGCTGATTATCATTAAATGTGCATTTTCATTTGTGTATTCTGTAAAACATCAAAATAAATATAAAGCATGGCATTTTACTGCTTCTTGATATAAATTTTTTTAGATTGTACTGACCTTTGATATGGACTAAATTTATGTAGCAAACATTACCAAGATCTTTAAAACAATATATACACTAACACTAATATTATGTACTTCATGAATTTGTATGCCTGACTCTAGTTGCCACTACAACTACCACCCTGTGCCTGCACATATCGGAACCATCATTTTCCAGAGTTTTCCCTCCTCCCCTCCCTAGAAAACTTCCTTCAACCTGTCTCCAGTGCCTTGCAGTCAGGTGAAGTCTTCATTAACACCTTCATAGCCAGCTCTGCCCTCCTTAACCTGTGAACAACTTCAGACGTTGCTCCCCTACCTTTTTCTTGAAATTGTGTTTTCCTTCGGATTCTTTGTCTCTTTCTGCCCCTGTAATTTCTTTTTTGGTATGTCCTGGTGCTTTGCGATCACTGCTGACCATGATATCCAGTACTGCCTCACTGGTTACCTATACTCCTGTCAGCATCCATCAGTCATCTCCTGGCTGGTAAGCATATTGCAGATACATGGAAAAACCATCTTTGTCTTGCACATTGATAGAACACTGAGTACTGGTCTGAATTCTAAGAAATATAAGTTAATATCTGGCTTCTGTGACATAGGAACTACCTGAAGCTACGAGTATATTTGTTGATTTGTTTAAACAATTGGTAAAGGAATAGCAATCAATTGTTTACTTACAGTGGTTTCATATTATCTTTATGCCATTACCTTATCTAATGTGATTACGCAGCAAAATCAACAGTATCAAATCATGACTCTTTGTAGGGAAGTCTAGTCTTTTAGACTACAAGTCTGGCACACTATCCAAAAGCATACATAATTTAGAAGGCACTTTGAATACTGCCAGAAAAATTGTGTGAAATATGGGTAAGCTTGAAGGGAAGAAACTACACAGAAGTTAAGTTGCATGAGAAAAATCTTTCGCCCAATTATAATGCTATTAGAAAATAAATGGCTTTTTTTTTCTTTTCCCTTGTGCACGTCCACGGTGTGGTACAGTTCCCAGACTAGAAGAGACCTCGTGTCAAGAATGTATTTGTTTGTGTCCCCACCGGTTTGGAAAAGCACAAAATTGATTGCTGAATGCAATGTGATTATGTACTCTGAATAGGAATGGTATGAGGTTCTAAGTTAGTCAAGCATACTGTCAGGCTCTTCTGTGTTTGATACGAATGTGCTCACCCAAGCACCTTCACGCTCTGCCAGGTGAAGAACTAACTAGGAGCTGCGTAAGACACAAAGGCAAATGCAGCTTTGCTTCCACCTTGACTCAGCCTAGACATAATAACTGCATGGAGAAACTCCATTTGACAATCACAGATTTTGAATTTGGAGAACATTTTGGTGTTGTTTATATCTTCCCATGCCTGTGATTTCTGAACATAAGGTTCATAAGGTCATTAATTCTAGTTGCTATGGGAAAGCAGGAGAACGAGACACATCTTGGCATGAAACAAAAATCCTAAGAGCAAGAATGATTTAACATTTAGATCCGATCTCCTTTATATTATGTCAGGAAGTTTGAGATATGCTTTTTTTAATCTTATCTTCACGGATTTTTTTTTTTTCCACAGGAAAACTTCCCCATAAATTCACAAAACGTTCTGACTCTTGGTATGGTTTTACACCCTGAGAATTTATTATTCATGAAATAGGTCTTTTGAAGTACAATTTCTGAGTATTGATGTTTTATCTTTAAACAGTGAACATGAGCACAGGCTTAAAGGCCCGCTGACAATCACTCAGGAATAGCTCAACTGCTCATGTCTAGGCGAGGTCTTCCCCACACAGGGAACCTTTTGTAAATATTAGTTACTAGAATCGCCACAGTAATACGTGTAGTTAATAATTATCACAATGTGCCAAAACTGCACAGTTTGCTCCCTGATTACAATATTAAATTGCTATTGAGCTGTGGTATTTGCTTCAGGCAATACTACTGAGAAGCCTCCAAAGACTTTGGTTGGCCTCCCTGCACAAGCATGGGAAATGTATGCCTGCACAGAAAGCAGAGGCAGCGCTGGGGTTTCCCAGAAAACAAACAAAACTCAGACAATAGAAGGAAAGTTTTATCAGAGCTGAAGTGTCCTTGCACTTGGGAACTGTCATCTCGTGAAAAGAAAACACACACATGCACACTTGATTAGAGCTTCTGTGGCAGACCATTACCATGAGCCAGGTGATTCAAGCTGTTCATGGAGGGTACTGCACAGCAAGCTCTGCAAGCTTTGTTTCAGTTGCTTTTGATGGCATCTAAAAAGGAGCTATGCCACTTCAGAAAAAGTCCAGTGGTTCCACCTGATGTGTTTGTGCACCACTATCAATGGGTGTTTTCTGCTGATACTTTTGCCCGTCGCCCCACAGACCAAGTAGTGGTGGATGACAAAGGGGAGCCAGCATTGCTGGTACCATTGTTCATTTGGTCATGCATTACATATTCATGATGTGTCTGAACACAAACCTTAATCCTCAGCTTCAGATCTTGATTCTTTATCTGCCTATACCCACGAACTGCACTTCCCAATCTGAAGAGTCTCCATTTAACTGTAAAATTCAGAAGTGGTTCAAGCTCTCTCCTTAGATTTTAGGTGTTTGGGCTGATAATCAGACAATCTCAGGAAAGGGATGAAGAAAAGATGGACAGTGATGTCAGAGCCTAGATCAGGTCCCAGATTAAGTTGCTTGCGTGAGAACAAGAAGTGGAAAATACTTCTGCAATGTCAGCTAACTAGTGCTATCAGATCCTGCTTATTTCCTAGTATCTATTTTATGGGACATTATAGTGCCCAATTTTAAATGTCACAGGCAAAAATTGTGTTTATGGGTTCTCTTGGTTCATGCACCAAACTCAAAGTAGCCAGGTACTGCTTTTTTTTTTGCTTTTTTCCTGATGATTCTCTTCTGCCAGGCACTGCTGAGATATTTTATATCCTGTCAACAACCCCTCTTCAAGAACAAACTGAGAAAGCAGGCAGGCTATTACACAAGGTACCAAGAGTCTGCTCTTTCTTCCAGTTTCTTCTATGACAGCTAACACAGAAAAAGATCAAGGCTTGTCGTAGAAAACAAAAAGCAAAGAACTACCTGGTGTTCTATGTTACCCTGGCAGGTACAATTAATTATTTATGCAGTACCATTGGTAGAGCAGCAGACAGGTCAGGTTCCTGATTATGCTGTCTGCGGGCATTTCACTGAAGTATGTCAGTGCCATTCTTGGTCAAATATTATGGTCCCATCCTGCTGACAAATGTGTGTGTCTTTTATTTGTGAGCTGCCACTAAAAGGAAAGCTAGAGAGCTGGCAGGAAAATGGCATCTGAAGAAGCATTAAAAGCGTTTTGTTAATTCTGAATTGTGCGATAATTTTCATCTGATCTTTAAGCCTTGATTTTGGACAAAAGCAATTGGAGTTGAAACTATAACACAAAAGCTGGAATAAACTGTATTTGGTGTGTGATATTCCCCAGGCAAAACTAGAAATCTAGAACCTTTAAAAAAGCTAAAATTAAGAGACAGGCTGGGGTAGATATTATTTTGAAGCGTATATAAAAGTTGTTCGCATATTTTTTTCTAACTCTTCTTCCTCTCACCTCTTCTAATATATCTCCCTCTCCTGCTGATTTCTAGCCAAATTTAGAGGAGATATTCTCATCTCTACCCTTAAAACTCACGCCCAGTATTTCACAATCAACCCATTATCACCTCAAGCCTGGCTAAGATGGGCTATGACTTCCCTATCTGCTCCTCCTAGCAAAGATTCGGCATCAGTGCAGACAAGCCAGCGGCAGCCTCACCAGCTGCAAGGAACATCTCTCCTCGCTGACAAAATACCCCGTCAGCCACTATTAGTCTGGAGAGCTCGTCTCTCCCAAAAAGCCCTACGTTGTCACCGCAAGTTGCAGTGTGAAAGCTCTACCATCAGGGCAACAGTTAAAATTTATTCTCAGGCTGGCCTCACATGTTAACTTATCACCAAACTAAACTCTTTGCTGAAAGGCTGGAGCTTGTATTCACAGAGGGTGAAAATTGGTTCCGCTGGGAAAGCTTCAAAGTCATTTCAGCCATTAAACTGGGGCTGGATGTATCATAAGTACAGGAGAGGTCGAGGCACTGCCTGTGAACCACGGGGACTTGGTAAAAAGTTCCTGCTGAAATTGGCAGTGTGATTGTGTATTCCGTTTCAGTCCGGCTCTGCAGCAGGAGCAAGTCGCGTTCGTACATGAGACTCATTATGCTCCCCCTGTTTAACATACCAATTACTTTCTGTATTTACCATGTTTAGAGCGACTCCATGTCAAAAATTAATAATGCTAAACTAAAGAGGCGCGCCGCTGTACGCTAAAGGGGAAGCAGAGCAGGCTGATAGAATGTGTAATGGGAAGGGAGAGGGGGATGCGCAGCTGTGGGGATCACAGCCGGGTGAATCTCACGGCGTGCCGGGGGGGGGGTCCCGCCGAGGCCCCCCGCGCTCTTCACGGCGCGCTTCAGACTGCGGAGAGTGCAGCTGGAGAGGCTGCGGTGCCCAAAGTAGTTCCACCCTGCACGCAGCGCAGCCGCGCAGAGCTGCCACTCAATCCCTCCGACAGCTCTGCACCTCCATGCTTCTCCTCTGTCTCTCCATGCTGGACCGAAGCGTCTGGGGGACAAGCAATCGAGTTTGGAGGATGAGATGACAGAGAAATGCTTTTTTTCTTTTTTAACTGACCTTTGTGCAGACATGGGCGAGCGAGGAGACCTCGATTCGCTCCTGCTGGTGCCTGTAATAGCAGCGGGGCCTCTGTTCTTCCTCTTCAAAACTCAGGAGTCCACAAAGGATTTCTCTCAGAGGCCCTGACAACAGCAGTGCATTAACCCTTTCGTACAACTTTTTAACTCAGTGTCTGTCTAGTACTGGGACTTGAAAGGCTGTCCAAGTCCCTAGCAGGCAGCAAGCCATTGCACACTGAGGAATACTTCCTTACGTTGATCACCACAGACAACAGACTGGACAACCTTCTAATGGGAAATAACAGTACCATATTGATTAGCAGTTGTCATTAATGGAGATCATACAAACACTTATACTATCTGTCACCAAAACAAGATGAAATAAATGTTATGTTTTCACTAAAAGAAATCCTCTGGATATGACAACCTCAACAAGCTACTAGTTTACAGGCCTGCATGGTGATTAGATGCTTCCAGTTTCAGCAGGGCACCTTGTCCAGGTTGGTATGGTGAAGATCCTGGTCTCTGCATCACTTTGCTCACAAGCATTGATTCCTTTGTGAGGAACTGTGCAAGGGAGAAAATGGGAGAAGCTCTGAATCTTCCTGCTCACTCCAGCGGTAACAGATGGTGGTTTAACGTGTTCCTATTTTTCTTGCTTTGGAAAGCTAATCCATACCTAAGCAAACAAGTTGGGTTTACAATAAAAACACACTCAATGGTGAGAGTTTGCCTTGCACGTTTGCCCTCTGGAAATACAACCTCCACTAAGAAATCAGAATTTGATAGTCCATTCAGGAAAGTTTTAAGAGATGCTTCATGTGCATAGACTTGCTCAGGGCCAAATCCTGAGCTCTTTGACAACTTCTTTTCCATTTAAATTCCCATTTGCTTTAGTGGAAGTTTGTTTTTTAGCAGATTTCCACTATTTACCTGTAATTTTTTTTCCAGCTGTGAACTCAGCCATTCTCTGAAGGCAAAGCAATGTTCTTTCCTTCCAATGCATCACTCACAGGTCATGAAATCTCTGCCAGTGAAGATATGCAAGAATTATTAGTGTGCAAACATTACTGGCCTCTTACAGAAGGAGAAATTCCACTTGTGCCAACACTACAGTTGAAAAGGGGAGAGATCCAGGAACACTTGTTAACAATCAGTGTGTGCACTGGCTGGCCTGGGAACTGATAAGGAGTACAGAGTTTAATTAATAATGTGATAAAGAGGAAACAGCTAACTTGTCCTGAAGACGATTGGTTTTGCAGGGCTAAAACCAATAAACTTTTTAATTCTGAACGCAGGCAGCAATGGTTCTCAATACACAACAGGAACAGACCTGCTGAGTAAGAAGGTACCATCTTTGCAACCTTGCTTTCAGGACAAGACCTACATCAATCTTTTACTCTTAAACAAGCTCAGTGTTATTCTTCCAACAGAAAGGTCAAAAATACATGATACAAAATCTAAATCACTGTTTCTTTCTGCTTGGAGTGGATGTAGGGCTGTTTGCCTCTCACTGACTGTGTGAGAGATAATACAAGGGTAGGCATATCTCAAGTTTCAATACACTCCAGAAGGCCTTCTTCTCAAGGTATGATGGACAACGGGGTATGGCTGCTACCAAACAGAGGATGGAGTTGTCATTACTGCAGCTAGAAAGCATGAAAATGAACATCAGTGTCATGCCTGGCTGCTAAGCCCACGCGTGGAAGACACTCTGTGATACTTTGTGTGCTGACCTCCAGGAATTAAAAGTAATAAACTCAACAGCTTGAATATCTCTTTGTTTTTGCAGTTGAAGCACTCTCATTTTTCTTAAATGCTTTATACTCAAGACACATCAAAACACGTGGCGTGGGAGGGGACCCAGCACGAGCTGCACAGGGGCAAGCAGCAGCCAGTCTGCAGTGCTGCGTCTCTGCTTGGTGACAACGCAGGGCTATTGGGCACTGGGCTGCTCTCAGCTCTCTGCTCACTCCGTGATACAGTTCCTTGAGGGCAGTCACTCCAGGGGTTGCCTCAAAGGGACTATCTAGAGTCAGTCAGCAATTTCTGGATGTTACAGGTCAATTCTGGTGAAAGGCCTTCAAGGAAGGTCTTCCTCATGTCACGGTGAAAAATAATCTGTCCAGTGAGAGCATTCACTTGGGCAAGAAGACACCATTCCTGCACTGTTTTAATCAGAGTAAAAACTTGTCCCTCATCCAAGATGGATGTTCTGTTTTGTCATGGTCTAGAGCAGATCCATTTGAGGAATCAACACATATTTTCACAGGATCACAATGGACATATCTCTGCATGCCCTGAATTTTTACTCCCTAAGATGAAAAACTATCTATACCAGAAATTATGCTACAAGACCTAGCTTCTTGCTGTAATTACAGGATTCAGTTAATAGCAGTAATTTGTAACTGCTCAAAGTTATGAATAACTCAATAATTTCAGGTCAGTTCACGGACCTGGAAGAACTTCCTTCTTTGAATTAGATATTTTAAAGTAATCTCATCGCTTGCCAGTGGCTTAGCAAAAATTACATATCACAGGATGGAAGAGAAGAGAGTTCAGAGATTCACATAAGAACAGCAAAAATGTGTCTGTATTGGGATTCCAGAAATAAATAAAAATCTCATGCCAAAGGTTTGGTAAATAAGTCAGAGACAAATAACATTCTACTGATCAAACACATACTATCATTTGCATGGGTCATACCAGAAATACACAACTGATTTCATGCAACTGAAGGTAATCAAGGAGCCTGAATCCAGAATCTGTCTCCAGCAAGTAATGTGCACCTTCCTGTGTGATAATTGCACAACTCGAGGCCATCTACGAAATACAAACAGAATAATTAATATCTCCCTCATCACATAAAATGGTGGGATGGACTAATGTTGTTTGATCTCCTTAAGTCTTCTCCTTGTAATAAGCTCTTATTTGGTATTGCATTATGCATAGTATACTCAATCACGTCTAACCATTGCACCTTTTTCTACCAAGACAATGAAAATACAGGCTCCCTTTTACATGAACCTGCATCACAATATTGCCAGAAGTACCTTACATCTAACCTGAGGCCAATAGCTGCTGGGAAGTAATTAGTCGTAGTGCTGCTATAATCCCTTAGTAAATGCGAGCACAACTCCTCTTTGTGCTGAAGGTGAAATGTTTGTGGTAACAAATGCCCTTTTCTCTGAATAAAAATGTATTTACTTTTAATCAATCGGGGACTCATTATCAGCGTTGTCTTCATCTCCCTAAACCTTGGCCTTTTGTGTATGGTTTCAGCATTGCAGGAGAGCGTCTGCAGGTTATTAAGGGAATGTTGCAAAATCACTCTAATGACCTGAATCGGCTAGGGATAGATGCTCAGAAATTACGAGGCAGTCCTATTGTCTCCTGGTACCTCCACGCTCCAGCCAGACCCTTGCAGTCCTCAAGACAAGAGGAGGAGGACAGTGCTGCCACAGCTCTTCAATAGGTGGGTGAGTTCACGTGTGGCATGACGTGTGTGCACGTGCACGTGGCACGGGTGAAGAGCAGCTACCGAAAGAGGAGAGGGATGCGAGGGCTTTGCTGCCGAGGGCTAAGAACCTGCTGACTTTGGAAGGTGACCTGGAGAAAGGGCTGCCTGGATGTAGGGAGCGGAGCTGGCTGAGGAGCAGGGGGAAGAGAGGATGAGGACTGCGAAGCTGAGGAGAGCCTGAGCTGTGAGGGGTCCAGGCTGGGCAGGGGGCTGTGCAATGCCTGCCGGGCTGCATGGCTCTGTATCACTGAGTCCACTCCACCTCACAGAGGGGGCTGGGGCATGGGGAGATGCCAGCAGGCTTCTCCTCCAAGGCACCTCAAGTGCACCTCTCCCTGAGAGTGCTGCCAAGCCAAGGGGTGCATCTGAGCCAAGGTCTCCTGGCCACAAACAGCCCTTGAGGACCCTTTAGATGGCTGCAGCCCTTTCCCCTCCACAGCCCTTTGCAGAGACAAAGCACTGAGAGCAGGATTGAAGGTCTGACCCACAAAGTGTTGCTGCTTTTAAAGGCTGAGGAGTGAATCAGTTGCCATGAACGAGAGCAGCTGCCTTATTTATCTCCAGTTGCCCCAATGTGCTTCTCTTGGCCAGTCCTGGGAAAAAAACAAATAGCAAATCTCAGCTATTAGGGTATGTAACTTCCCAGCAGGGGCCCTGCTGCCTGATCATATGGAGGGTCTTTCCAACAGGCTTTCCCAGGACATGCATGAAGATGGAGGAAGATCCTGTGCTGGAAAGAGCTTGAGTGTTCCACCTCACTCACCTTCTTGGTCTTCATGTTTGGCCCCAGAAAAGCACCCATTCCAACAGGCATCTCATCAAGGATGGGAGAATATTGCAAGAGGTGAGAGGAAAATCATTGTAGCAATCTACCA
The DNA here is from genome assembly GCA_025345505.1 of Todiramphus chloris collaris. Classification (NCBI taxonomy): domain Eukaryota; kingdom Metazoa; phylum Chordata; class Aves; order Coraciiformes; family Alcedinidae; genus Todiramphus; species Todiramphus chloris. The sequence goes on along the minus strand of JANVCC010000261.1, from coordinate 8,207,129 downwards.
GGAAAGGAAAAAAAAAAATAAAAGGATTTTCTGAACTTGTTGCTTCTTTAGACAACTGTTCTCCTGCATGGTTAGTTTGCCAAGTCATTTCTCTCTCCTTGTTCTTTGGTGTCCTACTCACAACAAGCAGGGAAGTGACTAATATTCCTGAGTGTAAGAAAAGTGGCACTGACTGCAGTTATGGCTGCAGTACCTGGAATGACTTGGGCAATTTGCTTTTAATTTTTTCATTTGCTGATATTTTGACATTGATTGTGAAATATTAAGACCAACGAGAATGGGAAAATCTTACAAGCAAGCTCATTTTGGAGAGGAAAAACTCAGAATCTGTGTCTTTTGCCTCTGGAGGTAATCTGTTATCCCTCAGTATAGAGGCAAGGCTTCCACAGAAAACTGGAATGGCAGAGCACAGCATCTGTGTGCTCTGGAAGGAGCACGGAGTTCTGGTAGAAAGTACATGTGTTGCAGGAGGAAATTTTGATTCTGAACACGTGCAGCTGTCTTTTGATACAAAACTCCACCACTACAAACTGTGATCTGGACTCCATTAGTACCTGCTTTAAAGATCTCCATCTATAATATCAGCAGTGCTGAATCAAGCCAGCATATTTGGCTTACAAGAACAGCTTTAGCAAAGGGTAAATGGTGACAAAAATTGTCTCCTTCCTTGTTTCTTTGTACAGTGCAGATCAAGCGATACACTCTCAGCAGTAATGCAGCCTGATCATTACTGAGCACTCTCCCTGGCATGCCTATGAGCAAACTTTCTATTGTTTCAATTAGATGATCCTGGGCATTCAGGGAATTTAACAGTGATGGAGCTCAGCTCCTAAAATCCTAGAAATTAGAGCCAGAGATAACCTAGGGAATCATCTTGTCCATCCCCTGACAACACAGATTATTTTCTACTGTATTTTTACTGTGGTTTTTTTCCAGTCTATTTTTAATGATTCTAGCAACGGGGTTTCCATCACTTTTCCTGGGGGACTATTCCACATTCTAATAGATCTCACTGTTAGGAAAATTTTCCTGATATTCAGTCTAAATTTCCCTTTGCTCAATTTCATCCCATTACTCCTAGATATGCCCAGTAGAGGTGGGTGAAAACTGAAAGTGAGTAGGCAAACCTGACACATTATGTGTGCTCAGAGCCAATTTACAGCAGCAGGTAAAGTGATAGAGTCAATTTGCAGCATTCTGTAAGTGACAGAGAGGGTCTTAGGGCATGCACTCTCTGAAAATGGTTCTGAATCTTGATGAAAACCCCAAAGTATAGAAAAATATCCAGAAGCTGTAATGACTTTATGTTTTTTGCAACACTCAGGCTGAACACAACAGGAATCCTCGATGAAGAGGTAACAGGTAGGGTACCTTATTTATGCTGTGCCTCCTAATAAAACATAAATGTATACAGGTATCAGAGCAGCCTACTTTCCATGGCACCAAACACTGCAAATTGTCATTTACTTTTACATGACAGACATAATTAAGACCCAGTTTACATTCCTTACACCCAGCTTACTTTCCTTGAGCTATCGCCCGCTACATAATGAAACCCATAGCTGAAAATTACATTTATACTGCCAATGTTCTCGTGTAAGTAACTTTATGTTTGCATAATTTTCTGATAGCTTGCTAATAAACTTTCTACCAAAAGAAATTCGCTACATCCCCTCTGCATACACACGTATTGCTCTTCTTTATTTTCTCCCTTTCTTCCTTTCCAGCCTTTTATGCACTATTATGGGGCATACCTCTGTTTTCTTTCTTACTGTTCATTTATTCCTAAACAGGCAGCCAATCCTGCCACTGTTTTGCTATCCACACCACTAAACCTTTCAGACCATTCACCTACTTTCTTTTCTCATGCTGTATAAAGATGATGTTTCTCATCCTTCTTTTCAATACCATGTAACTCTTTAGTCTTGGACATACATGTACCATTTCTACTCCATGAACTTATATTTACAAAAAACAAGTTGGTTTGCATCCTGCTCCTTATTTGTATCATTTTTAGACTTGTGTCTTGCCCAAGCACCTTCTACTGAGGCTCCCCCAAGACCTGTCTGCATCAGCCTTCAGCCAGTATTTGTCTCTGATGGAAACTCCAGCGTTCTCAGGTATGTTCAGTGCCTTCCTTTACATCAGTTATGGAAGATGACAGAAAGCTAGTGAAGCAGTTCACAGGGGGAAGTGATATGGCCCCTGCAACAGGAAGGGAAAATGGTTTCCTCAGCCTCTTGAACAGTAATCCAGGCTCTTTTGAATCTGTAAAAAGTTTAGTAGACAAAGGAAAACTAAAAGGCTGTTAACCTCACAGTGATATGAGGAACTCCACAAGGATGTGGTCAGAGCTGTATCCAGATGCCTAGCTAGTGGCTGAACCTGGTAAATCAGAAAAGAAACCCCAAGAAAACAGTCTGCTCATCAAAGCAGGTACATCTGGAGGAAATCAGTCGCAGGCACTGGCATTGCTGGCTGCGACACAGAGTGCGCGCTACAGATTTTGCCCTTGGCGGGGATTCAGAAATTGGGACAGGCAAGGAAAAGAGGGATTTGTGAGGGATTGCAAGGGAAGGCCAGTACTAAAGAGCCATGGTATGATGAGGGCAAGGAGCAAAAGCTGTTTCTGAGGCGGGTGGGAAGTGGTGAGGACAGTGCAGCACATAGCACAGGGAAAGAAGTGAGGCATTAGGAGGAAGTTCAGATTGGGTGTAGGGGATGCGTGCCTGATGTCTCACTGGGACTATCAGGGCTGCAGATGTCTATGCTGTGACATTCTAAGGCTGGACATCAGAAGGGTAAGAGGGAAAGTCATCTTCCCAGGTTCTCGGCACAGCCTCAGAAACGTGCTGTTTGTTCAGGGATCGCTGTGTGCAATCCTATGGTTTGGTCAAGAGGGCAATCAACAGGCAGGATTACAACTGTTTCTTCTGGTCTTGGATTCTGTTAATCCCAGTGACCGCTCCAGTTTTCTTCCCCTTTCCTTCCTTTTGCAGCAAGTCCAAATACTGCTCCAGGCGTCACTTTTTTTCTCCCTTGTATTTAATAACATAAACCACCTGATCTCCACCCTGGGCCATTTCAGTCTCTTAGCCTCTTAGTTGGAACTCAAGACTTGTGTTTTGAGCAAAATAAAAAATCCTCTACATCACTGAGGATGCATTAAATTAAGGTGTTGCTTCTCTTTGTAGCAAACTGCCACAGCTGAGGCCAGCAGATGCATTCAGACTGGAATGATGATTGCTGGCTCAGCCACTGACATCTCCTGTAGGGGACTTCTAGTCTAAGAATTCTCTTCTCGCCACAGTCCTCTGAAGTCCTCTGCATGCCCTACCCGTGCTGCCCTTTCGGTTCTCTTCTCCCAAGGGTGATCTGTTTAGCAGCACTTACAATTAACAGTGCTCTTCATCTGCAGCTGTCCTCGTACAGGACAGGCACAGATCCTTTGACTGTATTTAGGAATCAAAAGAAAGTGTTGTATCAACTTCAGCTGTCTTCATTGTTCCTTAGGGGAACATGCACAATCTCATCTTTGCACTCCTTTCATCCTATTTCCCTCATTGATCCCATACTTCTCTGACTCTGCTTCTCACAGTGCTCCCTGTGACCCCTTCTTCACTGCTCTCCGTCTTCTTTCATGCCACTTGAGCCAGCTTTTCCCATCTCCCTCCTCCCTGTCTTGCTTTAACACCCATGGGGCTGCTATCCTGATCTTCTCACCACTTGTGTTCCCAAGCCCTCTTTCTTCTCAGCATTGATTGCAATTTGTTTTGATCTGTTAACTCATAAGCTTTTTTGGCCAACAGTCTTGACTCCCTGATTCTTTCCACAGTTGTCTGATATTTTGCTGTCTAGATGATGAAATGCTGTCTCTATGTGGTGCTAAGCACTAAGCTTAAACGTAATTGTTGTCCTTCACTTCAGATTCTGTTAAGAGGAGGTGGGTGCATGTCTCCATCTAAATATAGGACATCTAAAGGCTTAGGAGTGTAAACTCCATAGTAGAGAGGGTTTGTTGAGGTAGAGCTATGCAGAAGAGACAAGAGTACAAGGAGAAAGAAGATGCAGCAGCCTGAACAGATCTAAGGCATAGTTCTCTCAGCATTGCTGGGGGACTGACTTAGGGAAAAAGCCTCTCCTCTGGCTGCTAATGCATGCAGGGGCCCAGAACAAGCTCACATTTGGAGCAGATCTTAAGAGAGTCGTGAAAAGCAGAAAATGTGCTCCGCCTCTAACGCTGTCACACAGTTGCCCACTCCATCCATCCTGTTTAGACCTTTTTCTGGTGGTGGATGCTTTCAGAGCTTTACACTTTTGTACTGCCTGTAACCCTTTGGCTTAGCATACCTGCCTCTGCCAGTGACTGGAGCAAGTGTCTCCATAAGGTGTTTCTGCTTTTGGTGTGCAGATGTGCAGCCTTCCCACAGCCCCCAAGGGGAGGATAACTGGGGGATTTTTTGGACAGGTTTCTAACAGAGCAAGCTGTGGGCAAGAAATCTGTGCATGATTAACATTTTCCCTAAGAAAGCAGAACTTCACACATTATTACAAATTAACAGAATTGTATTAGAGGTATGTGCCCTATCTATTTCTCCTTCTAGTTGGAATAACCTGATCAGGTCACAAGTTAGAAGCCTTGTGTCAACACTGGGACCCCATTCAAATAGAGAAATTATGAGCTGGCATTCTTGAACTAATAACAAATCTGCTCACAGAATACAAAATTAGCCATAAGCAATGGCTCTGCAAGAGCAGAAGGTGCTAAAACAAGAGTTGGACACTTTACAAAAGGACTAACAGCAGTATCTGGAGGTTTCCTAGAAATGTCTGAAGTGATTTGCAGGTAAAGGCGAACTCTCTGTTGGAGTAATGATTACAAAACGTCCTAACAGACTGAGAAGGCCAACTGCAAAACTTCCAGTCTGAACTGGTAAGCCTCAAAAGGTAAGCGCCAACAACGGCAATGATCCTGCCATAGATGCTTCAAGGCAGGGAGATGCCAGCTGAGAACCCACTAGGCAGGGATGAAGAGGAACAAGGACTCACCAACTAAATTTCAGCTCCAGGAAGAAATGTCTGGTCACAGCCCCATGCTGGCAGCCAGCCAGCTGGATGGTCAGTGGGGCCAGTCAGAGAGCTTAGGCAGAAACATTTACTGCAGCTTGTCCACTTGGTCGGCAAACTCACGGAGTCCCGTGGCAGATGCTGGACATCTGTAGGTCAAACAATGCAAATACTTATTATTTTTTGGGGAAAACTTTGCTAAACATAGCATCATGGACTGAATGAAAGCTGGTGAAGATGGAGAGGAAGGAGGAGTTCTAGCAGCAAGCCTGAATAGCCATGCCCAGAGAGTACCACAGCTCTCATTTCCCAAAAAGAGGCTTCATGAAAACCTTTGCCTCTTGAGTAAAACCATCCGCAGATCTGAGCCAATCCGGGTGCAATTGAAAACCAGAAGGAAAAGGAAAGGGAAAAGGAAAAAGGGAAAAAGAAGAGAAAATCTTACCTGAACTGGAAGAGAAGCTGCAGAAACTTGTGGTTCTAGAATGCTTGGCAAGGGGATCAATTCAAAGGTGCTCAGCTGGGTTTAGGCTTTCACACTAAGGCCAGTGAATGGAAGCCGGAGGCACTGCAAGGGGTCTCTGGAGCTTACCACTGGAAACTGATTCTCCTCTTGCAGCTGTGGGCCAAAGAAGAAATGGTTTCTGGTGACAGGAGTGAAAGACAGTCACTACAAACTCTCTAAGTGCAGTTCTGTATCAGGGAAAGAAGATAGAAATCTACCTCATGATGTTATTGAATAAAAAATAAAAAATAAAAATAAATAAAAATAAAAATTAAAAAAAAAAAAAAAAAAAGGAAAGGAAAGAAAAATTTGGCCCAGTAAAGTGAAATTGAGAACATGAACTTCAGTTGAAAAATAGCCCTGTGGAAAGAAGGATTATTATGAACATAAGCTGCCCTGGATAGACCATAGTTACTTCCTAGAGAACTTCCCTTGCAGTTCAGGGAATGGAAGGACACCAAACTGAGAAGCAAAACTCAGGGATTTGTAAAAGGACCAGCACGACATTCTTATTTCAAGCTGGACAGCTAACAACAATATGGGAATTTCAGTGATTGAGTGTGTAATAGAGTCAGTGAAATGTGAAGAAATTGTAGACATTGTCTCAAACCTTACATTTATTAGACTAGACAAGTCAAAAAGACTAGGGATTTGGGAGATCCAAAACGGAACCTCCTAACTGATTTCAAATGGAGAGAACATCTGGGGAATGTGAACAGATCCAAAGAATGGAAAAACAGATTTTGAAACCAGGACCTCTATAATGAGTACAAGAAGTAGCTGAGCTAATGCATGAACTAAGAAGTGAGTTAGAGTTTATCATACCTAGTAACAACAGGAAAGATCTATTACAAATACGATCTTCCAAAGATCCTTTTGAAGGTATGGGCAAGCTGAGACAAATTAACCAAATGGTAAGAGAGAGCAGATGAGACACAAATCAACCTGAAAGCAGCAGAAAGTACACTTTGCTTTTTTCACAGGCTGTTGCAAAGGAGCTTCCAGCAAGGAAACTGCCTGTCTCTGGATCCTTCTTGCCTCAAGAAAGCAGGATTTGGTAGATTTCTGGGAATAAGGAGAATTTAATCAAATACACCATCTCCATCACCGATTTCCCCTCCTACCTGGAACGGTACATAATTTCAGCTACCTGCTCACATCAAAAGGATTCACCAACCTGCCCACCTTCGTGATGAGATTCCATATGGTAAAAAGGATCAGTGGTGATGGGTCCATGGTTTCTAGCAGAGAATTTAAATACAAAGTTACAGGCTCCAGAGAATCTTCTTCCATGTCTCTTGCAAACTTCCTCCATGAGTTAATTAGAAGTTTGGTTCTCAGAAGATTAATCCAGATTTAAAGACGCTTTTTTTTTTTTTCCCTCGTTGCAGTACCTAGAGAACAACATATGTTACAGTGGGAAAAACTCCCAGAAACATAAAAAGTGAACTAGGACAACAGGGCGAATATTCTTTACTAGTAGGGAGAAAGAGGTTTGTGATGAGGAAAATGTTATGATCAATCACCAGACACACTTCAAACTGAGTGGCTGAGAGGCAAACTGAAGAAGTGGAGCAGCACCTGATGTGGCTTGTTTTCTTTCCTGCTGGATTGCTGGGCTTGCTCTTTGTGTTAAAGTTTTGGATGATATCTGAAAAGCCTGAAAAAAAGCATCCCTGATGTCACACCTATTTATTCCTTTATTTTCCAGGCAGTCTACAGAGAGCAAGATCTGATCCACAACAGAGGAACCTTTGAGCTGTAGTGTTTACCGTGCTATCTCAAGTCCTAACCACTTCATTCTTTGTAATTTGATTATTTGGTCACGCCCTGGAATGCAAAGTATTACTCTGATGTATTTGTATAAACCTAGCCTCTTCAAACACAGTAAGTAGCTGAATGATGTATGTTAATGACATGCTCTCAATAATTTTTATAATGCGAGATCTCAGCCCAGATTTAATGTTTAATATCCCTGGGATTCACATTGAAATTATTACACACATTAGGTATTCCATTCCTTGGACTTAGAATTAATTTCAAAACAGAGCAAAAGTGCATCCTATTTGTTTTCTTGAGGGAGTTTGCATCAGTAACAGTCTATTTATTCTGGAGGTTCTGAAGTTAGAAATACCTTTTCCCTTTGCTTTCTTTGATCTATCCTGATGAATAGTGGAGAACATTTCATTTCTATGTCTTGTCTCCGTTATGTCATTTTCTCTTTCACTTGAAAAAATATTTATTCTAGCAAAATTTACCTCCTTAAGTAAAGGACACAGGTTGTTACAAAACAGTCTCACAGAATAAAGCTGTCTGCCAAAAATAAACAGAACAAAACAGCTGCTTCTCTAGATACCCTTTATGGAAGACTGTATAGGATAATTCATAATCTGCATTGCTTTGATCGATCATTCAATCTTTGCATTGGTGATGTTTCTAATACAGGGGCTTAGCCTCTGGAATGACTCCAAACAGGACAGAACAAAGCAGCTAAACCTATGTTAGATTGTGATCTGAGTACTCTCAGGCAATAAATCTTTAATTTGCAAGATTGGCAACAGTCTTAAAATTAGAATTAAAGCAACATTTAGCATCAGTGGTGTTCCCAGTGTTGTCAAGAATTGCTTTCCTAGACAATTTTTGAAAGGCTGGGTCTTACTTCCAAGCTTCCAAGAGGAAGCTCACTAAGCCACCCTTTCATTCCCCTCCTCAAAAATCAAGTCCAAAAGGCAGTAGGAAGATGTAAAAGAGGAATGGGAGATGAAGCTCCCATTTATTATAGTCTCACCCCATGGGAAGATTTGTTCTAGCTGGGCTTCCATCCATCCTGTTGTCCCTAAGCAGGTCTTTTAGTGTAACCAGTGCAGAGAAAAAACCCGACTGTGAACTAAGCTGCTTGGGAAAAGGGCTTTTTCCCTCAGGCATGAGGACAGCACAGTGGTGATGCAGTTTGGGTGCATGAGGGCAGAACAGTCTCACTGGGTTGCTGGAGGAAGGTTTCAGGATTACCTACACACTCATTTAAGCCTCAGGTGCGAACGGTTGCTGGGCCACAGAGTCCTCCTAGGCTAGAGCCACAGAGGGTTTCCCACCTAATTTCTCCTTCAGGCATGCTAAGCCCAAAGCTGTCTGGTTCTCAGCCTTCCTCTTTCTGCACGACGCATCCCCGAGCGCGGGTGAGCATCGCACAGCGGGGACGCTGAAACGGTCCCACCTATTTCCCAGCAAGTGCCGACGGGCTCCTCAAAACAGCTTATCCTCCCCACCTCCAATAAATGCTCCAGGAGGTACTCCCTTAACAGCTCCAACGTCACACCAGGCAGAGCGAGTGGGGGAAATAACACCTCCTCTCAGCTAACGACTCCGGGAAGTTTTCATATTAAGTAGAGCAGGAACCGCAGCATCCCAACTGAGTGCCCTAATCCCCCCACCATGCCTCCGTACTTGCTCTCCCTGGCTACTTAATTCTCTCTTACAAAACAGAGCTGCTTCACTGGAGAGGAATTGGGAACAATCCCCCACAGTCCCTGGCCTGTTAGTTCCGGTATTCCCCCGTGAGATGTAAGCTTGCAGCTTTTTCCTGTAGAGAAGTGAACTAAGGTCTTATACAGCCCGACTGAAAGATACAGCCACAGAAATACTTCTCCTTACCATGAAATGAAGTACATCTCCAAAGGACTGTGTTCCTGCCAATGTGCCTTTCCATATGCAATTACCTTCTCCCCCTTCTCTGCTTTGGGAAGGGGAAGAGGTGGGAATCTGGCCCTGAATGAAAGATTATTAGCTTCTCTCTCAGCAAGGGAAAAGACGGGGACATACAATAAGAATATTAATTTTAATGAGAAACTCAGACTGGCAAGAGAACTTTATTGGCAGAAGTGAAATTAGCTTTTCTACATAAACAGTTAGTGGTGTCAAGGGACTAGTCATTCATTGCCCAGAAGGAAAAAAACAAAACAAAACACAAGAGTCTTTAAGGGTCCTTACTCTCAAGAATGCTCTTCGCTGTTTAATGCAGAGAGGATTTGCTTTGTACTTCAGCAGAAATCAAGTATGAAAGTTATTGTCCCTTTCCAGCATATTGAAGCAGTAAATATCCAAAAGGAATCAAGTTCTTCAGGCTTATCTCTTGACCAGTCCTCTTCTTCCACACAGACATGTGCTCACATGCTCTACATAATTCTTCTTTTAAGCTATTTCCCAGATCAGGAGCATTAAGTATAAAAAGCTTTATGTTCATAATCCTACCCAGATCCATTTCTGCTTTCATCCATCCTTGCAGGACTCACCTTTCCTCATCCTGCTTTTCCTCATTCCTCTTCCCTCTTGCCACCCTGATCTTGGAGAACAAATGGTTAAGGATGGACTAACTATCCTTTTTTTCCCATTTCTCCTTCTCATTCCCCTAATCTACCCCTGGGGGTGCCACCAGATGATCAAGGTCCCCCAAGAGGTGACAGATCCTTCAGTGACCAGTTACTGAGTGTCCAGAAGAAAAAGGCAGTTTCTTGCCACTTCGACCACATGTGTTTCATCTGTACTGCAAGGGCAAGAGCCAACTGAACAACATACCCAGTAGTTTGCTTCTCTCTGTCTTTGGTGGTAAGAAGCCATGGAAGAATTACAGATTATACGGCTGCCCAGAAGGAAGGTTCTATCTTGCTCCTCCTCTTTTTTTTTTTTTCCAGCACAATGGGAGGCCAGTGTGTGCAGACCCTCTGATATTCCCACCTCTGCACTGTCCAGTCATGGCTGCAGGGAGAGAGAGAGAGTTCCCCTCCTCGCTGCCAGCCGCATCCCGCATCCCTCTGCCTCCCCACTCCAGGGCAACCTGCTTCTCTCACCTTTTGCAGGATAACTTTTGGAAGCCCTGTGGCACCTCACTGTACCTGGGATGGACTAACCCAAGCTATGAAGACTGGTAGGATGGATTCAAAAGTTGTGCTTTAGAACTGGATGAGGAAGCACGTGTCCAGAGTGAGGAAGGAGGCACATTTGACCCGTGTCACCTGTTGTGTTACTCAGACAGGAGTCAACACACAACAAAATTTCTTCCGTTTTAATTACAAGTAGTCCCATGGTTCAGATGCTCTTGCTTTGCAGTAGTCTGGCCATGCAGCCATGCTTTGCTTTTTGCTCAGCTGCCATGAGTTTTCTGTGGGATTAAGTCTTGCTGTTGACACTGAAGCAAGTCTTGACTCTAAAAGCAGCACTGGATGCATCACAACAGCCACTGCCATCTTGCCACATGGCTACTTTGCCCGTGCCAGAGGCCAACAATGCCAGGGTGGTGAGGACATACAGGGTGAAACTACTGCTGGTGAGAGCCAAAAGAAAAGAAGCCCCTCCTAGACCCTGTAGCTATTGCCTGACTTCTCTGGGCTCCAAGCAGTAGCAAGACCAGTAAGCCCCATTGCTGAGGTGTTCCCCTTTCCTCTCTCCTAACCCCTCACTCTGGATTCTCCCTTCTGGGCCAGAGCAGCTGGGCAGGCACATCTGGGAGGCCTGGATCTGCCTCTGTGGTGCTGACATACCTGGAGAGAGGCTCATTTACACCGACTGAAAAAAAGGCTGCAATACACCTATGAACTGATCAGAACACGCTTTGCCAAAGGAAGATGATCGCTGACTTTGGTTTTTCTGATGGTAAACAGCAGATCCCACTTACACCTGGCTGCCAGGTCCCAGTAATTCTGAACACACTCAGTTTACCGATAACTTCTTCCATCCTTTTTCCTCATCTTGAATTCAGGATGAAAATCTGCCTCAGAATAGATTCTGTTTTAATTAAGCAAATATAGTCAAGATTCAGAGCCATCTGTATTTCATACCATCCTTCGTAATGTCTCAATATCACAAACTCCAAGGAGTAACACTATACATTAATGGGAACATGTGTCATATCTACTTGCTCTTTATGACTTACGGACTATCTATATTATCCCCATGTCTCCAAATCTCTGAAAACAAGTGTAAATAGTAATTCTTATTAACTGCAGAGACACCTGCACTGATATGGACAAATCTGGTCAACAGCAGGTTCCCCTGCTGTTTTACTAAGCCAGCAACATGCTCCTGTCTCTGGCAGATGCTCCTGCTCAGTATTACTTCTAAGCAGATATCAACTTTATGCACTTTTTGAAATTCCTTTCAGGAACCCGTGTCCTTCTGGCTACCAAGGGCCTTTTGCTGGAACAAAGCAATGAAGAGATCAGGGAGGTACCAGGAGACTGAATTTTGGTCCTGTAAATTACTGGCAGCTTTTGTAATCTTCCCATATCCCTTCTGCTAGGGATTAGCAGCAGCAAGAAGGATAGGTTTACTGGGGAAGTCTTGTAAAATAAACAAACATTACCAGTCTAAGCAGCTACCCATTAAATACCAGTTAAATTACCAGTTTAAGCACCTAGGATTACTAAATACCTTTCCTGAGCACACTAATAGGTAATACTTCTCTTCTTGAAAGCTCTGAGCATTTGTATGAAGCAAGAGCGAGATTAGGGAAAAAAAGTAACACAGCATCAACCTGGGAAAACACAGCAATAAAACCCAAATGGGTAAGTGGAACATTCTCCACTGTGGCTTTTGACTATTCCTGCAGCTCACAGAAACACGGGGCCGAAGGGACCCCCCAAGTCATTTCGTGCAAAGCTGGGTGATGGCAACAACTTCACATAATTCTTTCCTTAAAAGGAGGAACTGTGCTCTTGGCTGGGTTAAAAACTGCCTGGCTGGCCCAGCCCAGAGAGCTGTGGTGGATAGTACTAAATCCAGTTGGTGACTGGTCACAACTGGTGTTCCCCAGGGCTCAGCGTTGGGGCCAGTCTTCTTTCAGCTCTTTACTGATGCTCTGGACGGGGCGATCAAGGGCACGCTCAGCAAGTTTGAAGTTCAACGCCAAATTGAGCGTGGGTGTTGATTTGCTTGAGGGCAGGAGGCTCTGCAGAGGGATCTGGGCAAGTCCTGAAAAACTCTACTGGCTTCCACGCAATGGACCCATCTTCCTTCTTGTTGCTCTTTCTGGCGGAAGAGGCAACAGGGTTTAGAAGCCATTTTAACCCTTTTGTTCCCAGAGATGCTGAAGGGGACGGTCAAAAGCTGCACAGCAGATGCTGAAATACCTGGGCAGCTCCGGGCTCGCAGGGACGGCTCTGCGTGCGTGGCCCAGCTGGGCACCGTGGGCCCTTTGGCACAGACTCCTGCAGCCAGGGGTTTCTGCCTCCAAAGCACGGCGATTCAATCGCAGCGGGGCACCTCCCAGGAACCGCAGTGGATTAAGGGGAAGAGTAGTCTGTGGGGCTTTCCTTTGTTTGGAAGCAAGAACAGATCCAGATACATAAACTAGCTGCTCCCGTGTCTTAAATAGAAATACAGGCATCTGATGTGCTAAACCAGAGTCTACAAGAGACATGCCAGGATAGCAAATTAAGAGCGCACATAAAAATGAATACAAGCGGTGAAATTAAAAGGCAGCATTTTTAGAATTGTTAATTGCATGGTAATTGGAAGTCAAAGCAAGGTCTATTTAAAAATCCAGGTTGTCTACTAGGAGTCCACAGACCAACAGCACGTCAACAGAAATTAGAAAAGGAGGCCAGATTTTAATTGTAAATGGGATACTAATCAGCAGCACCTCAGTTTCCCAGGTGTCAGTCAGAGATGGCTGCTTGACATGTTACATTTCACTCTTTGCTTTAACAAAAGCTCACCAATGGCCTCTGTTTGGGAAGGTTCCCAGTCACTGGTAACTACAGCATATTTAACTAGATAGCAGAAGTACTTGTTTGGATAAATGTCCAAAGCCTCACCTAAAAGTGCCTACATCCTAATTCTGTAACTCGGGGTGCAAATACATCCCTAAGTGCCTCCAACAGGCAGCTGTAGGCAGAGGAGTCAGCACAGCATGTGCCTAGCACTGTTTCCTGCACCCCAGCTTTGCTGCGTCACAGGTCAAAGTCTTGCTTTTGTAGTATTTCTTGGAGAACACTGCAGAGTTAAACACCAGGGCTAATGTGTGTAATTCCCTGAGAGAAGGGTACGAACAGTTCCCAGACACCTTTCTTGCCTGGGCAGGGAACGTACAGCACATTATGCTGAGGTCACATATGGTGGTTTTCACTCATTCCTTGGGACGACAGTGGGGGCACACCAAGAACATCTCCCTGGAGACTTAGCCCAAAGTGTCTAGTACACTCTTAATGTGAGTATTCTCATTTCTAGCTGAGGAAATTAGCTCAGAGGATTTTCAACCAGATGAAGATTGTCTACAAAGGGAGGCAATTTCACAAGCCAAGACCCCCCCTGGAGATGAGATGAATTTGTCTCATCCCACCACCACAGTTTAGGGCACAGGAACAGCTAGGATAGCTACAGGTATTTCTGTGTGCAGTGATGATGGAAACTTAATTTGGTGGAGCCTTATCCTATTTAAATAATTTTCTGCTCTTTTGTCCCTTAGCAATGGGAGGAAACCTGCCCACTGCTGAATTCCAGCTATGCAATTACTATAATTTCTTCTTCATTGCTGCTCCTCAAGACTCCAGGTCTCCTCAGCAGACAAAGGTTAGTACAGCAACTTCAGTCACTGTGACTGACTCTAAAAAATTGTGTGTCTGTTAAGCTTTGGGCACTGGCCACCGCCAGCTTGCATTTTAGAAGCAATACAGATAAGAACCCCTTACAGTGCAAAGTTTCACCACAATGTGCAGCTCTCAAAGACTCCAAGCCAGAGTGATATATTTCTGCAAAGGCTTCTGCCACAAAATATTTAAATAGCTACAGAGTTTTTTTCTAAGATGATCTTACAGATTCTCTCTTGTATGGTCTGGGTTCAGCACTGGGGAAGGGTTTGTCAGGAATCATTAATTCATTTCAATTCCGATTGGCTGTGTAAAGCCATCTGGCTATGTAGGTACCATTATCCTATACCCATCACCATGGTACCTAAGGGCCCTCTTCACGTCCCTGTTTATATTCATTATTCACAAACCTTTGTGAAAAATAGGATTTTGTTCCCTGTGAAGGTCTGGAGGAAGACTGCTCTTCATACAAATGGCCACATTCATACGTTAACATAGGTGTCTGTGCACAACAAGATATTCATTACCAGGCCTAGACTCTATGTATCATTCATTATTCTTCTATTTCAGATGTCTCCCCATGCACAGTCAAGAGACTTCAGTGACCACTCTCTTCTCATCACCACCAGCAAACAGTAGAAGTGAACAACTTGCAAAGATCACCCCCGAAATCGCCAACACTCTCTTACAATAACACGTAGCACAGCGAAGCCCTGGCACCTCATATTGGTTTCTAACCACCACCCTCATGCAGCCACAGCAGAAATCCTGATTGTCTCACCAACAAGCAGAAAAGAGAGAAAAAGTCACGTTCCTCAAGCAACTGATTCAAAATACCAGAGGGAAAAGGTTGGCACCATTTTCCTTCTAACCAGGACTTCTCGTGTGCCTGAAACACTTCTAGTTTGCCATGCCATGTCCATCCTCACCCAGGGATGCACAAAGAATTGTGTGTGTATTCACAGAATGCAGTGCAGTTTTCATAATGGAAGGACTGAAGGCAAGGCTTCCAGGGGGAACCAAAATGGGAGATTTCAACTGCACTAGTGCAGATGGCCTTGCATCTCTGAAATCAAATTCATGGGGTCTGCTCTGCCGTCGGAACATTTGTACACAAAGCATCTGTTCAGGAGAGCAAATACTGGGTTTTCATTCTGGACTTCCATTTTGAAATCTTGACCAAAGTGAAATCCTAGAAATCAACTGCAAGGTCAAGGCATAAAATCTAGCAAGTAAATCCTGAACTAAACACTGGGGAATATAGGAATGCCAATGTAAAAACAGCAACATAGAACATTTAAGTACCTCAGATGAACGGTCCAGCTAAGTCCAGTGGCATCCTCTTCAGCAGCCATGCACCTCAGTCCATGCCCCTGCAAACAATTAGGTGCAGTGGAAGTTTGCAGTCACATTTGTCACAAGTGCAGTAGGATCCTGAGTCACACAGGAGACACGATGCGTCTAAATGAAGGACAAAACTGGTTTATCACTGAGAGTAGCCTGCATAAAATCAGATCAGAGAGCATGTAATGACAGGACAAGAGGTAATAGCTTTAAACTGATAAAGGACAGACTCAGATATCAGGAAGAAATTCTTCACTGTGAGGTTGGTAAGACACTGGAACTGGTTGTCCAGCGAGGTTGTGGTTGCCTCATTCCTGGAAGTGTCCAAGGTTAGACTGGATGAGGCTCTGAGCAACCCAGTCTAGTGGGAAGTGGCCCTGCCCATGGCAAGGGGGTTACAACTAGATAATCTTTAAGGCTTTTTCCAACCCAAACCATTCTATGATTCTATGAAAAACAAAATGCAGTAACAGACATCTGAAAATTGGTTTGGGCACCTTTCTTTGTAGCATACAACCTTAGTGCCACCCACCCGTTTGGTTGGTAATAAGCAGAACCCATGAATTAGTTTAAAAGGTGTCTTTAAAAAAATATGTATCAGGAGAAAATGGCTTGGAGAGAAAGCTTAGATCTTCCAGAGTTACTATCTTTCCTGTGGAAGGATGTTGCATGGCCTCCACAGTCATCCAAAGTGGCAAACATTCCCCAGAATGCTCTGGGAGAACTGACACACAGAACTAATCTTTAATTTATTGATGCACTACTCCACTCAGAGATGTAGTATATCAATACATGGCTTTAGTTAAGAAGCTAAGGTCTAAGAAGCAGTGGTAGGAGCTTGCAAAAGTACATCAAAGCTTACAGAAAATAAAATCAAGAGCTTGTGGGAGAAAATTGATGTCTAGGAAGGACAGAAAGAACAAACAAACATCACAAACTTTTAAGCAGGTGTTTTGTAGAAGACAGTGTTGCTGGCAACCTTAAATACACATGTTGCAGGTTTCAACATCCTTCTTGCTTCTCCAGGAGTTTATAAAAAGATTATTATGGAATAAATAGTAGCAGTTACCAGTAACAAAAAACAACTGCCCTAGGAAGAAATAGGAGATCACTTAGGGCAATGTGGTCTGGTAACTGATAGTGGTTTTGAGATGATATGCCCCACATCTCTTCACCTGCTACTGCATTTGGCAGCACTTAGAGGTTGGTTTGGCTTGATGGTAAGTTCAGCAGACAGGGAAGGTTTCTTACCAAGTATGAGTTCACTCAACACAGGTAATGTTACTTGTGGCCTTTTTCTAAACTCCTATAATTTTTTTTTCTAAAAACAATTAAAAATATGAAAAAAAACCCTAGTATATTTACACCAGCTGTAGAAGTGAAGCACTTATCTGTCTGGTATCTCTGTATACATCTGCTGTCTCATCTTCTGCAGAGTGTTAACGGTCAGTCCCCACGCCCAGCCCATGGAGGAAGGGCATTGCCCCCCATTCCATTCCATTCCATTCCATTCCATTCCATTCCATTCCATTCCCAATCCCACCCCCAGGTCAGCGTTAGCTGGCTCAGCAGAGCTCCCAGGGCTGGTACCCTCAGCCCACTCACACTCTTCTCTGCATCACCCCAAAGGGCACGCAGAGCTAAAGAAGTCACATGGCACTGGGTAGCAGGAGGACCCAGGGTCACGGCAGGTCCCTCACACAACATGCTGCAGCTGAACATGTGAATCACACACAGCAGGGCAGCTGGGACAAAGAGAAAAGGATGCCCCTCCTCTAAAGGTCTTTATAATATAGTACCTTAAATCAACCCCTGCAGGTGACATGCTGCTGATACCGGCATCGAATGGAAAGCTGCCAGAGATAAAGGGAGAAGCTGTTGCAATTGAAGAGATGGGACAGGACACTCGAGGCAGGTCTTGCTCCTTGCTCTGGGTAAAACTATTCAGGAATGTGGCAGAGCTCTCCCCCCACGGGAAAATGCCACTTCTACAACCCTGACACGTTCCTGCAGAACACATTTCTGTCAAATTTCCCTGTTAGAACAGAGCAAATTTTCTAAAAGCACCAGGTTTTCTGCCACCCCATCTCCCTGCCAGTCTTCCCCTGCACCACCCTTGGAGCTTTCAGAAGCCCCAGACAGGACAGGGAATCTGTGATGCCAAATGCACAGAGCTAAAAGCAGAGAAAAAGAAGCCTGATTCTGCCACCTAACAGCTGTGGCATTGCTGGACAAGGTGCATGACCATAAGCTCCAAGCCCTGAGTGTACTTCTGCTGCTCCTGCCTTCCAGGCAGCCATGGGACACTGAGTTCCACCCCACAAGTTATCCTAGCTGTGCTGCAGGACCAGCCTGTGCCCACGTGCCAGGCGTGTCCATGCTTTCCATGACCTCTGCTTCAGGGTCTGGGTAAAACTGAGGTCCCTGCACCACTAAACAGCAGGGACACACTTCAGAGTTTCATGCATAAGCCCAATCAGTGATGAAATTCATTCAGCCAAGAACCTGCAAAACAGGGGTGCCTATTCTGCTACTGCAGCTCCTCTCCCCTACTTCAATGTCCTCTAAAAGTTACTCCTGCTTCCCATCCTTCCCTTGAGCCTTTCCCCTGACATGGCCTTCTCCCTGCAGCCTGTGCAGTCTGGAGGATGCTCGGTGGGCTCTTCTGGCATCCCTGAAGCTCCAGCTCGCTCCCTCCAGCTCTCTGTTTTACTTCAGAAGACCTAACACGAGTGTCAGCTAAGGAAGCAAGAGGTGTCTCTGCTTACAGCTGCTCCTTAAAAAACTTGCACCACTGGTAAGCTCTGGGAAGGTTGTTCACCTAGGGGTTACACCTCTTGAGCACACCCTGGCCCTGGTCCTTTCTTTTCTGGTGGGTTCTTGAATTTGAAGGGAGCTGTTGGACAATATTTTACTACCTTTATTTTCTACCAGAGACATCTTCACAGATGCAAATCAGTTATGCCCCAACACGTTGATTTACATTCAGAAACACAATGGCACTCACTTACTGCAGATTTCACCCGTGCACAGCCTGTATTCATGCTACAAATTCAGCTAAGATGTAGCTCTTAACGTCACAGGCATCTGCTAACACCACAGGTAGGACATCCAGGCCAGACCTGGGAACACCCAGGCTAAGAGGGTGCCTGGCTGGGGAGGACGTTGCTGTCTCTGCTTCTCCGACACCTTGCAGGATCTCTACTCCAGCGCTCGCTTTAAATCAGCCCAAGGGTTATGAATTTCTACAACGCCTTTGCAGTGTCGAAGTTTCCTCTTGAATTTCACACTCGGGCAAAGCTGCCAGTGGAAACAATGAGCCGTTTGCCTGAGTAACGAGCATAAAATTGGAGCTGGGGTCAGTAAAAATTATTGCAGGAGAAAGGCTGCGATAGCCGAGGCTGCGCAGCACTCCTGTTAGCTCCCCGTCAAAAGACTCACCCTTTCATTCTACTGATCTTTTTATAAACCCCCCTAGCTTACAACTTTCTCTATAAAACAACCACGGATTTAATTTGGCTTTTACAGAACAGAAGGAAAGGAAACACCCTGTACCTGATCTGCATCTGAAAGGTAAAGAGGGAATTTTTTTATATAACAGAGTAAGTCAGAATTTTTTTTCTTTCTTTTTCTTTTCTTTTTACTGGGGCTCTGATTTTAAGTCAGAGACCATTTCAGAGAATTTCATATTCTGCTGTTGGGGTTTTTTTCTTTCCCAGTGATATGTTTTTAATCCTCGACTTGGCCAGCAGTCACCTGCTTCTTCTGGCCCTCGCTGCCTACCTCTGACTTACTGTCAGTATTGCTGGCTGTCTCTGTTCACAGCTCTCCATTGCTAAGCTCGACGCCTGCACTGAGATTTCTCCCTACAGCCACGGAGCCAAAAGCCTTAATATAACCTGGGAGTCAAGCAAAGGCAGCTGGGAGAGGGGGAGAAACACTGACTGAAGTGAGGGTCACGTACTTCTAGTCAGAGGATTTAAAGCTACTGTTATTTTTCCATAGCATCTCTTTACCATAGCCAAAATTGGTTAGGAGAAAAGATCTGTTATTCAGCATCTAAATTAAAGGCTGATAAATCTGATTGTTCTGAAGTGTTCTCCTTTAGTCAGCCAAGGTCATCTCCAGCAAAAATGAGAAAGATATTATTTCTTGTCCTTATGAATCAAGTGGAATGAAAGAAAAGTATGAAAAGCTAGGAATTCATATTTATTATTTCATTATGCCTGTACTTTATACAATCCTTTTTTTTTTTTCCTGTATCCAGGCACATTCTAGGATGCCACTTGCAGCAGTTTTAGAAGATGGTACAAAAATGAGTCAGACAACTTTTTTGAAAAGCCTAGAGGCAAATAATACACTCTCCCCCTCATTTTAATAGTGTTAACAATGATATTATTATTATTATTATTTAGAACAGCTCTCTAGCAGAAAGATCCAGTGTAAGAAGCAGAAAAGATCATCTGCATTTTAAGGATCCATGAAAAAGCTCTGCTCAAAGTTGGTAGAAATCTGACTTAAGGGTTTTTCAAACAATGCACTTTTTATCAGTGCTAATGTTTTCCCAGAAACTGCATGACAAGCTGAACAGGCAGCAGATTTCTGTACAGCAAATCTAGCTGTGTAATAAATGTCCACGCTCAAAAGGTGTGTATTAAACAGGGCAGGGATCCAACTGACACAGAAAAACCGTCTGCATCCAAGAAGGTGGCACAAACTTCCCCACCAGTTCGCTGCTTTCACACTGGTTTCCAGGAGAGGAGGGGGTTTCTTCAATCAGGCTGTCTGTCAGTCAGTCCTCCCCTAATAATTCTCAAACCCATTAGTGACTTTCAGGCAAATTTGCAAAGAGCAAAAGAAGTCTCAAAGATATTAAGTTCCTACAAGTTTCATAAAAATGAACAGCTGGATAGAGGAGAAAGCCCCTGATCAGCGCCTCGGCAGCGCAGGGGAGGAGAGGAGAAGCGGAACGCCCGCGCCAGCTCCGCTGCCTGGCCTCAGCCTCCTGCCCGGGCACCTCAGCCCAGGCTCAGCCCCTGCTCCGGGGGTCACGGTCCCCCCGGGTCTCCCTCCTGGCCGGGGGCAGCAAGGCAGGAGGTGAGCTGCAGCGGTAGGAAGGCAGGCTTGGCTGCCTGGGCTGCCCCTGATCTATCCCTTCCCCTCCCCAGTTCAGCTGCTGATAAAAGATGCTCGTTGGGAAAGCGTGAGGTTTGTTCTTCTTCCCTGGAAGAGGAGAGGGGAGATGAAGGCCAGGCTGCTTCCCTTTGGAAACACCTGGGTGAAACTTCTCTTCTTTCTGCCAGTCTTGTCCAGCTCAGTTCATCTCAGCTTCGTTATGGAATGGCTCTGGTCAAATGGGAGTAGCATTATTCACTGAATAAAGGTGATTCGACCAAGAACCTCTCAGCTTTTCTTGTGGTTCTCAATATCCAACTGGAAGTCCGTAAAACAAAAGTTTTTCCCCTTGTCTTTTCAAAGCCACCAGATGTCCAAAGCCAAGATGTCCAAAGGAGACATGTAACAAGGAGCTAGGGAAATTCCATTAAATAGTTCATTAATAGTTGATATATAAGAATATTTTCTTCTGGAGGCAGATTAATCTTAAATCCCATCCAGGAGGAGCACAGTTCTGAAGAACATCGAGAACATTTAGGTGTTTTCATTAGAAAATGTGAAGGTTAGTGTGTAACACCCTCACCATAGTGCCTTTTATTAAGAAATGAAAGGGAATGGAAACCGGTTTTCAGAAGATAGTTATTTAATATGTCTTATGTGAACACTTTGCTGCCAGGGAAAGCCTTTGAAGAGGAGTGGGGGCACAAAGACCAACAGCAGAGGGGCCAGTAGCAACAGGCTCCTTACTTTCAGCTAACGGGTTTGGCAAAGCAGAAGACCGACCAGGGTTAGATGTCATCAGCTATTTATGGCAACCTGCATATTTATGAACTTCATTTCTGCATTTTGGAGGGGGACACCTGCACTGCTTCTCTACTGACCGAAGGATGCACTTTTTGAAAAGTCTAGGCAAATTTTAACACCCACAAGCCAAGCTAACAATTAACAGGAGCTGCAGGAATAAATTCTTACCCTCGTTCCCCATTCCAATTCCCACAAGAAAGGTGATTGCTGAGAGGTAAATATTTTCTTTCCAGGGAAAAGAAATTGCCTGATCTCCCAGTTGATTGGCATTGTCTGACCCATCGCTGACCTCACCGCAATTCCATATCCACTGCTTAGGAAAAAAAAAGCCACCTTTCAAAACAGGCCCATTTAAACACTGTGCTTGGGGAGGGTGATGGGTAAGGGAAGCACTACCTGTTCAATTTTAACATTTTCATAACTCACCAAAACACACAGAGAGGAGAAATAAAGTTCTGGGAAAGCCTTGAGGTAAGTTTCCCCTCCATTGGCAACATCCTTTCTTTGTTCTTCCATGAATTTCTCCATCCAGCTATTCCAAAAGTGAGATCAAACCCAAAACCAGGTAGACGTGGCACTTCAGGACATGGTCATGATAGTGTCAGGTGGATGGTTGGACATGATGATCTTGAAAGTCTTTTCCAACCTTGATGATTCTGTAATAAATGAGCAGCTGAGAGCAATGCTCACCGGCTAGGGGAAGGACAGGCTAGGATGACCTGGTAGATACATGCCACCTGTATTTTGCTTTTCAAAATATACATTATGTGCAAGTGACCCGCACAGTAGCCTGAGACTTTGAAGGAGAGAGAGTTTGTGTAACTTAATATCTTATATTTCATTACCATTGGTTCATATTTAAATGCTGCCTTGTTCCATCTGCTCTGCTACGTGTGACGGACTAATAAACACAAAATAATACAAAAATGGGTATTTTATGTGGTATCTTCCTCCTTCAAAATCTTGCAGATGTTTGGGTCCCAGTGATATTTCTTAGAAGATGGAGTTTGCAACTGCTATAATTAAGCAATACAGTACCATTAAGTCACTCGAGAGGAAATTAGGAACTAAACTAGCGCTGTGTGCCGAGAAAGCCAAAATTGTGAGCCGAGATCTTTATTCCGTGCATGCAAGTCTGCCTTTTTCTAGTTTGCTCTAAAAGAGGTGTTATTCCTATTACACACCATCAGAAGATGTAAAAAGCGAATTAAATCTGTATTCAATGTTTATTTTACATGTAAATTGGGATCTTAAATTGTGAGGAAAAAAAGATGTTTTTGTCAACAGTGCTTTCTGTTTTGGTAGCACTGTATTAGTTTTTAATGGGCAGGAGAAATGTGCCGATTTGGAGGCTTTCCAGGGGGTTGGCACTATTCCACTGCGCCAGCGCCGAGTAGGAAAAAAGATGTCTTCCTTCTTGTTACAATAAGAACTGGCTAAAGGTAATGTCACCTCTCTGAGCCCTCCTGGCAGAGCTCCATCTGCAGAGAGGCAGTTAGACCAAAACAACCAGTGTGAGATGGGGAAATGGTTCATGGCTGGATAGGAATTCCCAGTAACCTGTCTGGGACAGCAGTGGTAACGCTACACGCATCGGCAAATAGCCCAGCTGGGTTAGGAGTGTTGCATCTAATGGAGGAGACAACTGTCTCCCAGACACCACTGAAGGATTGACCTGAGGTTCTTGTGATAGTGGACTGTCCAAGCTTGGATAGTCCACTATCACAAGAACCTCAGGTCAGAGGACCTGCTACCTCACATGGAGATTTACAAAGCAGAGCAAAGCTCTTCCGATTGCTTTCTTCAATGCTGATTTTAAGACATGCAAGGTAGCCCATCTTCATACAACTGTTTGGAGACTTACTTCTTCTTCCTACCTACTAGTCTCTGCTAGATGACAATTTTCCTGGTTATCTGCATCCCCACATAGACTGTTTTGTCTTTGACATCCAGCAGGCAACTTCTCGGATACGTCCTTGACTTCAAAGCTGCAACTGTCCTGCAAAGAACCACGGTATTTGCCTGACTCCAAGAAGCCTTTGTAGACCCCGAGCTTGTCAAACAGTATTGTCCTTCCTCTCCCTTTTTCAGCTGATGTGCTTTCACTTCGCTGCATATAGAAAGACCAGCAAGATATTGACGTGCATTTTCAATTTAGCTCTTGGAATGATCTTTCTGCCCCTAAATGGCCACTGGAAGAAATTGCTCTTCTCACTGGTCTTGACATATATTTCCCCTGACCTTGTACTAAGCTAGAGTTTGGCAGGTTTCATAGATGCAGTTATCTATTCCACTTCTGGTTTCCAGGCCCACAAACACTCTTCACTCCTCTCTACTTTCCTGTCTTGACTGAGTAGGATTTACATAAAGAGAAGCTCTCTGTTCGCATACAAGTGAATAAATGATTGCACCATAATCTAAATGATCCCAAAGCCTTGCTGTGCTCTCACAAGGCCACTCATGAATGTGCCAAAAGAAGCCATCGAGGTGCCACCTCCTCACTTGTCACACTGCTCCCAAGGTCAGATTTCAAGACTGATTTTTCCTGAGTGAGCTATTAACTGCCTTGCAGCAGCAACTTCCAGCCACCACAAACATCATCTTATTGCATATGCTGCTGTGACAAAAAAAAGTGAAATAAGAGCGAGTCCTCTTCTGCAGGGGCTGGCAAAGAAGCTTTATACCGTGGTTGACCTCACAAACACATAGAGCAATCAGGTGAAGTTTAATCTACTCTGATTTTCCTCAGGGGGAGGCGGCACTGTCATTTTGCTGTGCTGCACTGGCATAATAACATAGTCATACTAATCGTGCCACATTTCTGGGCAGAAAAGTAAGGGGAGGCTTCAGAGGGGGAGGACATGAACCTGTCTTCAAAAGGTAGTCCTACGGACTCCCTCTGCAGTCACCCAGATGCCGTTCACCTTAGCCCAAAGGATGCTGCCCCTGTGCAGATGTGCCCAGCTCGCTCTGTGCACATCTGGAGGTGCTGGGGGATGAGCTCAGCTCAGGCTTGTGGCTCTTCACGAGTTTTACAGAAAGACAAGTCTCACCCTGTGCAACTTGACAGTAGGTCTGTGGCTGTGCTGGGAATGAGTCTTCTCCCAGCTCTTGCCTCCGAGAAGAACACGTTCATTTCTCCAGGAGGAAATAAGTGTTTGTGGGTAACATACAGGGTATGGCAGGGTACAAAATACCCCATTATTAGGTGAAGTCTCATTAATCACACCCGTTATTGGAATGCCAGACGCTGCTCAAAGATTTTGGAAAGGCGAGAAACAGCTTTGTCTCATACAGAGCCTCTGCATAACAGGGGAAAAAAATCCTGTTTGTCAGCTGCTTCCTTGATTATGTTCAATAAGAGTACACAGAGCTGGTTTTATTTTCGCTTGGCAATTTCTGTGTTGCTATGACTTCACTAATCTCCAGTCCATAAATCATTTGAGTAAACAACACACCAACAAGCTCAAATCCAGAGGAAATTTCTCCAAGGCAAGGTTTTTTTTTTTCATCTTTCTGTTTTAAAGGAGAACTCAGGAGATTCCTCCTACATGGGATGTCACCATGAGAAAAAACCTCCTGACATTCCTGAGGTTTAGCTTTAGAGCATATCATTAAGTGTAGGTATTAAAGTGAATAGAAAATAGCACAGTATGGTCAGCTGAATTTTTTTTCTCTCTCTGAGTTCTGCTCCCTCTTGACCCTTACATGAGGATCCTTCTGTTGACTAGAGGGTCTCTGCTTCTCCTCCCACTTCAAAACCCTTCCTCCTAGCAACAGAAAAACTATCGATGTGTGGAGGCTTTCAAGGCAGCCCATAGCTGTGCTCCCTTGAATGTCAAAAGGGGTTGGTCTCACAGCTACAAATCAAATGTCATTTTACTTAATAATATATTTCATAGCAGTCTGCATCTCATACGAGTTGTTTAGTTGCACATCTACTCTCTGATAGATCCTTCTCTATAGCTGCAATCTAGTGCAACTAACCCTGGGATAGGGGAAATGTTCAGCAGCTTTATGATACAACTTAAAATATAATTCCTCAGGGGTTTTATAGGAATCAGAGTCAAAAAACCAACATGCAGAGATGCACTTAGAAAAACAGATAGTCAGTTGGTCTTTCTGTTGCCTTGTATCTTGCTATGAACACAGCGCAGAATGAACTAAAAACACTAGGAAAAGAACAAAAGAGCCAGAAAGTAATAGCCACACCATCACCCACTTTGTGCAAACATTAGTAACCACACAACGTGAAAAACAAAAATCACTTACCCACAGTTTAGTTCCTGATGGGGACTACATAACAAGATAATTCTGGGATACAGGCAGAATTTTACAAATCTCTTTCGCAGGCTGTGAAAGAAGACTTTCTGTGCCAGCCTTTGAGAACTCCTTGCCTGGACAGTCTAATGGTGCCATGGACTGGCTAGAGAAGGATGGCATGGGTGACTCGAAATCATCTTCTGCTGGGTGGATTGTAGAGTCCTTCTTTATAATCAGAGTGTAGTCTTAATAGCTGAATGCAAATTGGCAGGCGAGTGACCTGGCCCGCAGGAGATCCATGCCTAGGTATGTGTTACATGTATTGTGGGATGACAGCAAGAAACTTGGTTCCCTTGGCATTTAGTTTACCCATCTGTCAAATGGTGCAATTATGTTTTCTCATAGTCAGTACTGAAGCAGCCTAAGGAGTTCCTGACACAGTACATTTCCTTTCTGCTGACAGAGATTAAATGATTTTTATGTCTAGAGTAGGTACGTTGTCCTTTACTTCTATTCTCAATCCTCTCAACAGAAGAATACCTTTGCATTATCATGATATCAGGATTGGTGCTTTCTTTCTGAGCACCAGCTTTCCTAACCCTCTCCCATTAAAAGATCTATCCTGTATTTTCCAGCCTGTCACGATTTTTCCCAGCTGTCTGTTGCCCCTTTGATGCCACAGGAGACTGACACCGAGACAATATGTGAGAGGCTTTGTTTTCTCCTCATCTGCCTGCATGCACGGCTCAATTTCTTCCGTTCTCTGGCTCTTGGCTCTCTTCAGCGTTGCTCCAGGCTCACGATTCACAGGAGTCATAGAGGCTTTCTGGCCTGTCAGTTTTTGAGAGAGTTTGCTCACACATATCCTTGGGAGAGTCTTCACTCCAATAACAATAAGAAATCCCCAGTACAGAGCAATTTAAAGGATGGTAAGAGGATGGAGACCTGCATCACAGAAGTTTTGGCACAGAAAAGGAAGCCCCAAGACAGAAATCTCTTTTCTGTTCCTGTTAGGCATATTTCCCCTCTGCTTCCACTTCCCTTCTTTCACATGAGAGGAGCTGCCAGAAAATATTTCTTCAGCTATCTTCAAATGTTCATCTTCTTTTTGACTGCCCCAGGGGCAAACTCAGTCCCTGTTTTATTACCATCATATTTTTTTTGCCACAGAGGCAGCATAGGGCATTCTCCAAATAAAAGCACTGCTTTTTCCTCCAAAGTTGTCAAAGTGCTTTGCAAAGGTGATCAGGCAATGAGGGTCCCGTCTGCCCAGTGAGGATAAGTGACCTGCTAAAGGCCACACACTGGGAGGCAGCAGAGCTCACACTCAGCTTGTCACTCCTCATCTCTGTCCCATCAGGGAATGCTATTAGATCTGTGCATTAAGCAAACTCCAACAGGACAACTAGGTAGGAAGCTGGACTCTCCCTGTGCAGATCACTTGAGAAAGTCCCATCGGAAAAAAAAAATCCAGGGGTCCTTCAGGAAGAGAATTTCCCTCTGACAGATGTGAAACTGTCCAGAACGAGCTCTTCATCCCGATTTTTAGAAAGGGATTACACTGATTTTTTTCCCCCTTCACGCCATCATCTTGTTTCTCTGAAGTTACCTCAGCAGCATCACCTGTTTTCCCTAGGGAGAGTCTTTATTTGTGGGTACTTCATGCAGCCACGCTATGCTATGTGCATCAGCAAAGCAAAAGGAGAAATTAAGTTATTGATGAAAACATCGCACGTTACCAGTTCTTTCTGACGTCCTGCTCTTCAAACTGTTTTCCTTCTAGTCCTCTTTACAGCTGCCTCCCTCAATCCTCTGCTTCTCTCCCACCAAAAAACCTGCAACAAAAACCAGCTTAAAACCAACTGGAAATTACTGAGCACCAAAAAAAGGTCAGACATATATATTTTTTTTTTTAATGTAAGTGGGATGTGATTCTTCTTTCCAAAAGTTTTCTACTGAATCAAATTTTTTTTTCACTGAACATTTTTGAGCATCACAAGAACTACTAAAAAAAACATATATTGATCTGTTGAGGTAATATATTTTTAAGCTAGAATATGTGTGGGAAGGTGTATCTTAAAACAAACAACAAACCTGAACTAAGATAGTCCTTTTTAATTTTCCTTCCAAACAAACTACATCAAATTAAGAATTATTTAAAGACAATTTTACAGCAGAAGTCTGCAAAGTCTCAAAAACATTTGTAGTGGAAATTCTTAATTAACGAGACATCCTTATGGTCAATGGGCCAATTAGTCAATTAGCATGACTGATGACAGTGTGCCTAAGTGAAAGAGTGTATATGCATATGAGTGGGTCTTAAACATATTGCTGCTCACCATTTATAACTGCCATTTGTAGTCTACTTGTGACCCAGAGCCTACTGCTACCAAACAGCTTGCAGCTACTACCAATTGTAGCTGCTCCTCAAATGATGAGGACTTACCTTGCAATTAGTGGAGCCACCCCGAATCATAAGGTATGGAGGGGACAAGGAGAGATGCCCAGGCAGCCAGGGCAGGGAGAGGAGGCCAAAGCAGAGCTGGGAACCCATCCCAGTGCCTGGGATCAGGTCCCAGGGCAGGGAGGGGGAAGGACAACAGAGACAAAAAAAGAAAGTGTTGCATTAGACAATTAATTACCAGCTTTTAAAGTAAACCAAACGTCGTATAATCACCAGCTAATTTAGATATTTGTGCAGTTGATTGAAAATATGCAAAGAAAGCAGCATTATTTAAAATTATTTTTAAATGTTTGGAATTTATTAGAGTTGACTGTGGAAAAGAGATAATTAAGGATTCTAAATATAATTTATGTGCTGAGTTATAAAAAGCACTGCTTAGGTTAGGGGTTTTCCAGCAGTTAGCAACACGTTTGACACTATAATGACAACTTTAAATGTAAAGATGTTTGCAATTCATATAAATATGTATTGAAAAATAATTTCACAGAGGGTGCATAAAGAATATATCTCTGTCTTCAGTTTAGAGCCCTTATATGTGAGCAAGCATAGGGGAGAGATGAGGCTATAGAAGAGGAGAAAGACCAAACTTCTGCGTGGCACAGATTTCCCTTGTCTTCATCATGTGCAGAATCTCTACGTGAGCCAGCAAGGCGAGGTGTTAATTTCTGGATGTGCTAAATGTTGGTTCATCAAAGAAATCTGATGCACAAACAGCGCAAGGGAAGGAGAGAAGAGTTTTAAAAAAATAAAGGCACAGATTTTTTAATTTTTTTTTTTTTATATATATCTAGTGACTGGGGGGGACAGTCTTTTTTTTCAGTTTGATTCTCCTGAGAGAACATAGCTCACAATTTTTGAGCACTCAAGGTTTACAGCCCTAGAGAGAGAGGGGGTCTAATTTAGTGGCAGGTCCAAGCAAGGTGACAAAAGTCTCCCCACAGAGATGAGTTCTGTTTGATTTTGCATACGCTCTGTACCGGACACTGGAAGAAACATTTGGTTTTCAGAACCCTTGTCAACTTTCCCTGCGTGTTCAAGCCCCAGCGCACCCAAAGCAGCAAGACAGAACACTGGGATGTGGAGGATACTGGTGGTACCTGGGAAGGGCCAGCTCGTGCTGCAGGAAGCTAACAGCAGTCCCAAGGGAACTCCAGCAGTTTAGCTGCAAAGTCCTCCCAAAGAGTTGATGCTAGGTTGTGCTGCAGCGAACCCATGAAGCATGGGTGCTGTGGGTCACTCACACCCAGGGAATCAGCCCAAGAAGTGGTCCAGGCACTCAGGCACAGAGGGGAAAGCCATACAAACTGTGACACGCTGCAGCCAACCCCCGGACCAGCCGGGCACCAGACATTAGGGGTCTTCTGGAAGGCTGTGAAGCTCAGCTGATAGACTGCTGTGCATTTAAACAGCTTCAGGCTGGGCTTCCACATCAGCTGCTGGCAAAACAAACACTTAAACAATCTTAAAAACAGCCAAAGATTTACAAGCAGGAAAACTGTATGGAAAGGGCAGGCTGCTCTGGCTAGGAGCCTGAGATTGAGCATAAAGAGACTTAGGCGCGCACGGATTTCCAGTGGGCTGTAGATGCTTGAATCTCTGTGCCACCTTTTAAATGGGCACTTAAACATCTAAATCTATCAAAATACAGAGTTTGCCATCAGGTACAGGGAGACATAATACTTCACCCATCAGGAGGACGAGGCTTGCCAGGTTTCCCCTGTACTGTGTTATTTGGTCTTCGTGCTTATCGGTCCTCAGGAAAAGCAAATTCAGACTGTGCAAGGGAAAGCAAAGTGCAGATGGTGAGCTAGAGTCTGTAGAAGGAAATTCATTCTTTGAAGGAAAAATGCAAGTATTGCAAATATTGTTTCTGCAAATCAGGTCAGGTAGGTAAAAGAAAAATCGTATTTCTGGACAGAGCAGGACTGGGCTTATTTGGTTTTGGTTTGTTTGTGTTTTAAGATCCTCACTGGATCCTCACGATTGCCTGACTGGCTGCTACACCTGGAGAGACTCCTTCACATTTAAGATAACCACTTAGCCTCCTGGAGAACAAGAGCAGTCAGGGCAAGACTTGTGTAACCTCAACAAACTGAAATCAATCCCTCCTGTAATGGTTTTCCCAACTCTTTGCTTTTGTTTATCTCCAAGCCAAGGAGTATGTCTGAAACCAACAGACTATGATACACAGTTCCCTTCTATTTCACTACTAACTTTAAAACTAGAACTTACAAGCACTTTGTGGAAGTTGGATTTCCTTTTACTGTGCTTTAAATGTGAATCTGAGGCTAGAACATTGCACAGGCTTTCAGTGAGCTTTAGAATCCTCGAGGCTCCATGTTCGGTTCGAATGAATACACTTCTAAAGTAATGAGGACAGAAAGTTCTTCACATTAATGTTTTCCATAGACGTCTGAGATTTAAATACTACTACAAGCCATTTACTATGCAGACTTTCATTGACTACAGCAGTGTTCAGTGCCTAGCACCTACTGCCAAACACTGTCACTCAACACCCTGCTGTAGGGTGTCAACTTTGCATGGGCATAATGGCAGAAGAATATCTGACACCCCAAAATGAGCTGAATATTGCAAACATTTATTACTAAGCTATGAAAACACCCCTCCCCAGGGTCCTAGAATAACAAATATTTTCTGAGGTGTGAGCAAATCTAGAGCTCAGGCTGGAGAGCCCAGAGCCACGTACCGTCTTTAGATGTCCTTTTCCCCTCACTGCAAACAGGCTCTCAGGTGGAGAACATGCTTACCTGTCTCTCTGCATCGTGGGGCACTCACAAGATGCAAACACATCCCTGAAAGATGTGTCACTGTTGCCAAGGGAAGATAACACTGTGGAAAGGAAGGAGATAAAACTTCCAGATAAATGTTGCCTGGTTTATAGGTCTTTAATGGGAAAGAAGCCCCCTCCTGAGGGCTCTGTGACACTCAGCCTATTCTCCAGTTGCAGTCTTACTCTTAATTAGGGTTCTGGTATATCCCCCACTAGAGTCTAATGAGATTCTGGTGTCGGGAAAAAACACACAAGAGATCTTAGGGTGGCCACAGATGTCAAGAGGCCAGCTCTGAGGTTGCACCTCAGCCATCCAGGGGAGCTGCAAGCAGTGCTGCAGCCCACGGACGCACAGCCAGGGTGCGAGGACAGCACAGCTAAAGCTGCCAGCCCTGGCCAGGGCCCTCCTTTCACCCTGCCAGGTCCCCAGGAGCTAGGAGCAGCCCAAAGGCTCCAGTTTCCTGCTCACTATTGCATCAGCAGCAGACCCCTGTCCCGCTTCGTTCTCCAGCAGCGGCTGGAGCGGAGGGATTTGTGCGGGCAGAGAGCTGCCGGTGGCACGCTGCGTGGCACCCGCCACCACCACGGGCACAACAGGAGAGCTGACCTCAGAACTCCAACCTCAAAACTTCATGCTTTTCCTTTTCCCCACGGGAGCGAGAAAGAGCTCCTACACTGAGGGGAGAGAGCAAGGGCAGAGGGGACCCTGCCACTCACCCCCATGGATGCTTGGCTTTCCC